>CAWUFW010005547.1:912500-1313993 GCA_963921515.1 Calotriton arnoldi | reverse complement strand
ATGTGATTTCCAGTTTGTGTTATCTTTCAGTGATTGTGACACGTTGTGTGTGTGACTGCTGGCACTCCTTAGGGTCCGGGCTGCAATGTTGGTTGTTGTCTATGTGTGTTCTTTGTGGGTGACCTTGGCTTCTTCATTGGTGTGTGACTGTGGCTGGGATCCCATTGGTCGGTGTGGTATTGCCGTCATGTCCATGTACAGCGTAGTGTGCAGTGTGTCAGACATTCAGGAGTCTTGTTGAGTGTCCATGTGTGATGTGTTTCTACACCTTGGTTCCCACCCACCACCCTGGAATAGTAATGGGTGCATGTGCAATGTCACCAGTGCATGTGTACTTCACTGCTGCACATTGTTGGAGGTCGAGGGTGTGGTCTTGAGTGTGTGCAGATGAGAGTTGTTGCCCGGCTAGTCCCCTGCCTCCATGTTGGCCTTGGCTTACTGGCCATGCTGATTGATTTGTGCTTGTGTAGGTGTGATGGTAGTTAGTTGCTCAGGACACCTGACTGTGGTTCACAGTGTGAACGACATTTAGCTTTGTCATCACAGTGGTATTTTTCTTCAGCCCAGGGTCACCACATTGTGGGGGCCCTGGGGGTGGTGCTGTGGTGTGTCTGTGACTTGCTGTGTCAGTTGTTGTTCCTACGTGCCTGTGTGACATGTGTGTTTTGTGCTCCCTCTCACCTGTCAATGCCTGCTTGCCCACATAGGGGATTTGGATCCATGAGTTACCTTAGTGTGGCAGTGTATGCACATCTGTATGATTGGTATTCAGCTCTCCTCATGTGTTGTGTTGTTGCCTGGGGACACTGGCACCCCCACCCCTCACCTGCTGTGTATGATGACAGTGTTGGTCTGCCTGTTTGTGTTTGTGCATCTGCACCACTGCATTGGCATGTCTTGGGTGTGCCATTGGCTGTATGTTGTTTGGTGTGTTTCCCCTGCTGTCCCTGGGACTCCTAGGTCATCGGTCAGCACAGTGATCATGGTTTGTGTGTCCCATTGCTGCCATGGTATGGTATCTGTTCACCTCACATCTGCTGTCTCCACAGGGTATCTGCATTTGTGTGCCCATTGATGCAAATATGTGGGTCTGCATTCTGATGGTCACTTCTGTCATTGTGTCATTGATGACTGTTGACGGTCTCAGCCCCCATGGGTGTTGTTTGTCTGCACATGGGCAAAGGAATGTTTCATTTGCACTGCAGTATTTGGCTCCCCCAATTTATGTTGCAATGGGACACATACACTACTTTGCCACAGATGAGTTTTTGGTTCTGTGACCAGGAATGATCCATGCAGTTTGGCAGTTGCAGCTCTTTCTTTGTCAACAATTACCTTTTGGTCACTGTGATGATGAGGGTGTAGACCCCATTGCCACAATGGTCAAAATGTGCTTCAGCTATGGACCCCACACTTACCTTTTGGTCACTGTGATGATGGGGGTTTAGACCCCATTGCCACAATGGTCAAAATGTGCTTCAGCTATGGACCCCACACTTGCCTTTTGGTCACTGTGATGATGGGGGTTTAGGCCCCATTGCCACAATGGTCATGGGCTGCTTGCATTGTGGGTGCCACACACATATATGTGTGGCACATGTGCTAGGGGTCACATTGTATGTTCAATGTCATGTTCGGTGTTGTAGGCATTTGACACAGCCTGCTCACACGCTTGTCATGGTGGTGGGGGATGTCTTAATCTTGCATTCCCTAGGTTGTGGTGTGCTTGTTGTGTCATGCATTGTCCATCCTATGAGTGGGGGTGGTAGTAGTGGTAGGCATCCAGCCCCCTGGCTAAGGGTGGTAGTAGTGGTGGGCATCCTGCCTCCCTGGGTGAGGGTGGTAGTAGTGGTGGGCATCCTGCCCCCCTGGCTAAGGGTGGTAGTAGTGGTGGGCATCCTGCCCCCTGGCTAAGGGTGGTAGTAGTGGTAGGCATCCAGCCCCCTGGCTAAGGGTGGTAGTAGTGGTGGGCATCCTGCCCCCTGGCTAAGGGTGGTAGTAGTGGTGGGCATCCTGCCCCCTGGCTAAGGGTGGTAGTAGTGGTAGGCATCCAGCCCCCTGGCTAAGGGTGGTAGTAGTGGTGGGCATCCTGCCCCCTGGGTGAGGGTGGTAGTAGTGGTGGGCATCCTGCCCCCCTGGCTAAGGGTGGTAGTAGTGGTGGGCATCCTGCCCCCTGGCTAAGGGTGGTAGTAGTGGTAGGCATCCAGCCCCCTGGCTAAGGGTGGTAGTAGTGGTGGGCATCCTGCCCCCTGGGTGAGGGTGGTAGTAGTGGTGGGCATCCTGCCCCACTGGCTAAGGGTGGTAGTAGTGGTGGGCATCCTGCCCCCTGGTTGAGGGTGGTAGTAGTGGTAGGCATCCAGCCCCCTGGCTAAGGGTGGTAGTAGTGGTAGGCATCCAGCCCCCTGGCTAAGGGTGGTAGTAGTGGTGGGCATCCTGCCCCCCTGGGTGAGGGTGGTAGTAGTGGTGGGCATCCTGCCCCCTGGCTAAGGGTGGTAGTAGTGGTAGGCATCCAGCCCCCTGGCTAAGGGTGGTAGTAGTGGTGGGCATCCTGCCCCCTGGGTGAGGGTGGTAGTAGTGGTGGGCATCCTGCCCCCTGGCTAAGGGTGGTAGTAGTGGTGGGCATCCTGCCCCCTGGCTAAGGGTGGTAGTAGTGGTAGGCATCCTGCCCCCCTGGGTGAGGGTGGTAGTACTGGTGGGCATCCTGCCCCCTGGGTGAGGGTGGTAGTAGTGGTGGGCATCCTGCCCCCCTGGGTGAGGGTGGTAGTAGTGGTGGGCATCCTGCCCCCTGGCTAAGGGTGGTAGTAGTGGTGGGCATCCTGCCCCCCTGGGTGAGGGTGGTAGTAGTGGTGGGCATCCTGCCCCCTGGCTAAGGGTGGTAGTAGTGGTAGGCATCCAGCCCCCTGGCTAAGGGTGGTAGTAGTGGTGGGCATCCTGCCCCCTGGGTGAGGGTGGTAGTAGTGGTGGGCATCCTGCCCCCTGGCTGAGGGTGGTAGTAGTGGTGGGCATCCTGCCCCCCTGGTTGAGGGTGGTAGTAGTGGTAGGCATCCAGCCCCCCTGGCTAAGGGTGGTAGTAGTGGTAGGCATCCAGCCCCCTGGCTAAGGGTGGTAGTAGTGGTGGGCATCCTGCCCCCCTGGGTGAGGGTGGTAGTAGTGGTGGGCATCCTGCCCCCTGGCTAAGGGTGGTAGTAGTGGTAGGCATCCTGCCCCCTGGTTGAGGGTGGTAGTAGTGGTAGGCATCCTGCCCCCTGGGTGAGGGTGGTATTAGTGGTAGGCATCCAGCCCCCTGGCTAAGGGTGGTAGTAGTGGTAGGCATCCAGCCCCCTGGCTAAGGGTGGTAGTAGTGGTGGGCATCCTGCCCCCTGGGTGAGGGTGGTAGTAGTGGTGGGCATCCTGCCCCCTGGCTAAGGGTGGTAGTAGTGGTGGGCATCCTGCCCCCTGGCTAAGGGTGGTAGTAGTGGTAGGCATCCTGCCCCCTGGGTGAGGGTGGTAGTAGTGGTGGGCATCCTGCCCCCTGGGTGAGGGTGGTAGTAGTGGTGGGCATCCTGCCCCCCTGGGTGAGGTGGTAGTAGTGGTGGGCATCCTGCCCCCTGGCTAAGGGTGGTAGTAGTGGTAGGCATCCTGCCCCCTGGGTGAGGGTGGTAGTAGTGGTGGGCATCCAGCCCCCTGGGTGAGGGTGGTAGTAGTGGTAGGCATCCTGCCCCCGTGGGTGAGGGTGGTAGTAGTGGTAGGCATCCTGCCCCCTGGGTGAGGGTGGTAGTAGTGGTAGGCATCCTGCCCCCTGGGTGAGGGTGGTAGTAGTGGTGGGCATCCTGCCCCCCTGGGTGAGGGTGGTAGTAGTGGTGGGCATCCTGCCCCCTGGCTAAGGGTGGTAGTAGTGGTAGGCATCCTGCCCCCTGGCTAAGGGTGGTAGTAGTGGTAGGCATCCTGCCCCCTGGCTAAGGGTGGTAGTAGTGGTAGGCATCCTGCCCCCTGGCTAAGGGTGGTAGTAGTGGTGGGCATCCTGCCCCCCTGGGTGAGGGTGGTAGTAGTGGTAGGCATCCTGCCCCCGTGGGTGAGGGTGGTAGTAGTGGTAGGCATCCTGCCCCCTGGCTAAGGGTGGTAGTAGTGGTGGGCATCCTGCCCCCTGGCTAAGGGTGGTAGTAGTGGTGGGCATCCTGCCCCCTGGCTAAGGGTGGTAGTAGTGGTAGGCTTCCTGCCCCCTGGCTGAGGGTGGTAGTAGTGGTGGGCATCCAGCCCCCCTGGGTAAGGGTGGTAGTAGTGGTAGGCATCCAGCCCCCTGGCTAAGGGTGGTAGTAGTGGTAGGCATCCAGCCCCCCTGGTTGAGGGTGGTAGTAGTGGTAGGCATCCAGCCCCCCTGGCTAAGGGTGGTAGTAGTGGTAGGCATCCTGCCCCCTGGGTGAGGGTGGTAGTAGTGGTAGGCATCCTGCCCCCCTGGGTGAGGGTGGTAGTAGTGGTAGGCATCCTGCCCCCTGGGTGAGGGTGGTAGTAGTGGTGGGCATCCAGCCCCCCTGGCTAAGGGTGGTGGTAGGCATCCAGCCCGCCCTGGGTGAGGGTGGTAGTAGTGGTAGGCATCCAGCCCCCCTGGCTAAGGGTGGTAGTGGTGGTGGGCATCTGGCACCCCTGGCTAAGGGTGGTTGTGGTGGTTGGCATCCAGCCCCCTGGGTTGGGGTGGTGGCGCGCATTCAGGCCCCTGTGTGCATATGTGGCATTGGTGATGGGCATCCCGCCCCTATGGTGCTGCTGTTGCAAGTATATTCAGATTCCCAGTGTATGTGTGTGATGTGTCGTGTACGTGTTGTATGTGTTTTGTGGTTGGTGTCTGACTTACCTTCTGCGCCGTACGCGTCCGTGCCTGTTCCGGTAGTAGATGTAGAATATTGGTATGATCGGGACGAAGGGATTCATGGTTGGTTCGTGTCGTTCGTCCTTCTCGTTGCTTCGCGTCGTCCTCGTCGCTTGGCTTCGTCCTCGTCGCTTCGCTTCGTCCTCGTCGCTTCGCGTCGTCCTCGTCTGTGCTGTGTTCGTCTCGTAGCCGTGGATCGAGTTGTGGCGCGATTCGGAGCTTATGTGCGCCTCTCCCGGATGCTTTGACGTGCCGTGCGTAGCGGCGGGTTCGGCGCGTACGGAAGCGCATCGTACTTGTCCGGCCGGACGGGGCTGCATTTTCCCTTCCGTGCGACTCGATTCGGCGTTTCCGGATTCGCCTCGGTCGGAGAACAGGACCTGGTTTGGGTGAGTACGGCTCGGCCGGGATTTTTGCTGTTGTGCGCATCGTACTTGCTCGTTCGGTGTGCTGTACGGATCGGTCGGGAAACTGGCTTTCGCATGGCTTTTTTCCCGACCGAATAGTATTGGGTGCGCCTCCGACCGAGATCGGAATCGGCCCCCTAGTCTTTCTCGGTATTCTGATACCACACATTTTCTTTAATTCAGCTTTATAAATCTACACAGCCTTCATTGCTAAATTGTTTTTGCATATTTTATGTCATTTTATATATTGGGAAAGAATTGTACATCTTTGTTGGAACAATTGGAAAGGAGGGCGAGTAAGATGTAATTGAGGGTTAAGTAGAATAAGGTTTTTGAAGAAGAAGTTGCTGATCCTGAAATACAAGGAAAAAACTTAGGGGTCCCATGAGATCTTAAAATGTAAGTAAATAATTTGTGCATGTTTTGTGTTCATCCTGTTCCTTCTTTCTGTTTTTTGTGTTTTTGGCTTTATTCTTATTACTGATTTTCCTTTTTAGGCTCTAAGGTTTTTAAATACTCTGTTCCTTATACACACTATTATAGAAGCTTAAGCATCCACTTAACAAACAAAATACCTCCGCAGAATTTAATGTGTATGGCCATCCTACTCGACGCAGCACATCTCATCCAAGGGCTGAAGAAATACCCTCATCCTGAAGGATCATTTACATAGCCATCACAACTAGCACTCCCACTTATCTTGCATACAAGCTCATCATCCCTGCTGGTTCTCAGCACACCCACAGCCAGGACACCATCAGACTGCAGACTAAAATAAGAAAAAAACAAGACAACAGGCATTTCCCATTTATGCATAAGGGGCGAGTTATAACTGCGCACAGCCTTAGGCAGTGTGTGGAGTTGACCACAGAGGCCGCCAACTCCACGCTGCACATGGCCTTCAGCCATGCACAGCAGGGGGTTGGCAACAGGACCTGGCTGCAGCCAACCCCCCCACTCCTGCAGGCAGCCAACCTCACTCTACGCAAGCTTTCGTTGAGTGCGGCGTCGGGGTTGGCTGCAGAGCTTGGCTTACAGGCCCTGCATCCAACTTCCTGGAGGCAGCCAACCACATGCAGCACACAGCCTTTGGTTTAGCGTGGTGTGGGGTTAGCAGCAGGGCCTGTCTTGCATCCAGGGCCTGCTTCCAACTCCTCAAGGGGACCTAACCCCATGCTTAGTGCAGCCTTTGGTCGTGCACAGTGTGGGGTTGGCCACAAGGCTTATTCTGCCACCAGGCCTTGTGGCAGAATAAGTTGTCTCCAGAAGGCTACCAATCCCACACTACGCATTGGGTGGGCGCAGTGTAGGGCTGGCCTTCCGGCCCTGGGAACTCCTTGCCTAGAGCCAAAACATATATATTAAGGTGAGGGGGGCATGCAGTCCCCTCCCCAACCCTTAATTGGTCCCAAGACCCCATCCCACAGGGACAGTTCCAATAAATAGGGGAAGGGGCCGTGCAGTCCCACTCCTCCAGCCCTATTAGGCCCCAGGGACCACATCCCTGCTGCCAAATCAGTATAAAAAGGGAGGAGGCCATGTGGCCCACCTCCCCAAGCCTTTATAAGCCCAGGGGACCTATCCCCGATGCCTTTTTTGTTTTATAAGGGGAGAGGTGATGCATGGCCCCCTCCCTGAACCTTATTAGGCCACGGAGACCCCCATCCACGGGGGCCAAAAATATTAAAGTTTGGTGGGGGTCACGTGTACTCCCACCAGTGCCTTCATAGGCCCTGGGGAACCCATCCATCAGGGCCTTTTCTTGTTTAAAACGGGAGGGGCTGCATGACACTTCTTCCTGAACCTTATCAGGCTCTGGGGTCCCCATCTCCCAAGGCTGGCATCAGTTATAGGTTGGTGCCCACCCAGGGTACCCATTGACCAACACGTTTGGGGCCGTGTGGGTAGTCACAGGGCTTCCATAGCCCCAGCCAGCTCCCAACACGGTGCAGAAGCTGGCATTATTCCTGTCCGGAGAGAGCAGCAGGGCCGGACTGGCCGAAACCGGCACCGGGCGTTTCCCCGGTGGACCGCCAGGGTGGGGGTCGGTTTGGACCCCTGGGGGGATGTTTATTTTACCGCGGCCGGTTATGCAGCATGTAAAAAAGCAGCAGTGGTGAGTGGTGCTTCCAAATAGCCCCCTTCCCCCCACGGGGGACGGCCGAGCTGTTTGCCAGGTTTGGTTTTGGTTCTCAGTCCGGCCGTGGAGAGCAGCTATGTTGCATGCTCTCTCCAGGTGGGAGCAATATGCTCTTCTGTTTCCCTGCCCGCTCTATTTTTAAATTGCCTCTCCCGTGAGACTCTCAAGAGAATCTCGCAGACCCCACCGCCTGGATATACAAATATTTTTAAACCTTAATTTCTTAAAAACTACTGAACAGGTTTACACTAAAATCACAAAAAGCACAATCTGCGGACCAAGATCTAGGTTCCTGCCAGATCTGGTGTAATTCTGTTCAGCAAATTTTGTGGTAGCGCTTCTTGAAAGAAGTCCATAGAAAATCCACTGGGATTTTGCGTTTTGGGTCCCCCTTTTTCTCAGCACCCACTTAATGGATCACATGCACAAACTAGGCAAACGAGCACTATTTTGGAAAGTTTTGTGGGTAGTCATCAAACGGTGCTAAAGTTATTAGCAACAGAAAAAATGCATTTCCTATGGAAATGCTGGCCTAACTATAATAAAGTAATATATTATATATACATATATTATTTATATATCAATTAAGCAGTATTTCTATAGCGTATAGCGCTACTTATCACCCCTGGGGGTATAAAGGCACTTAAGTTCCGTTAGCTTTTAATCAAAGAGCCAGGTCTTGAGTCCCTTCCTGAAGTCGGCGAGTGATAGTGAGGTCTGAAGGTGGAAAGGTCATTCCAGGACTTGGTGGCAAGGAAGGCAAAGGAACAACCTCCACTGCGGGTTCGGAGGATGCGGGTGGGTGTGGGAGGCGGAGCAGAGCTGTCTGGCTGGTTGATGGAAGGTCAGGCGGTGGTTGATGTAGGTTGGTCTGATGTTGTGGAGGACTTTGTAGGCATGGGTTAGCAGCTTGAACTGGCATCTCTTCTGGAGGGGGAGCCAGTGGAGGCTTCTGGGGTAGGAGGTAATGCTGGTCCGTTTTGGAAGGTTGAGGATCAGTCTGGCTGTGTTATTCTGTATAGTCTGGAGTCGCTTGAGGAGGTGGGTGGTGGTACTGGATTTGAGTGCGTTTCTGTAGTCAAGTCGGCTGGTTACGAGAGCATGGGTGACTGTTTTCCTGGTGTTGATGGGTATCCATCTGAAAATCTTTGAAAGCATGCGGAGGGTGAGGAAGTAGGAGGAGGATATAGCGTTGTCCTGGCACTTCATGCTTGCTGTCCAGGATGATGCTGAAGTTGCAGGCGTGGTCAGTAGGGGGTTGGAGAGGGTCCAAGTTCGGTGGGCCACCAACTGTCATCCCACGGTGAGGTGTTCCTCTGAAAGAAAAGCACTTCCGTTTTGTCCGTGTTCAGCTTCAGGCAGTTGAACCTCATCCAGTCGGCAACGCTGGTCATGACGTTCCGGAAGTTGGATCTGGTGGTGACGGAGTCTCCCTGTGAGGGAGAGGATGAGTTGGGTGTCGTTGGCGTAGGATATTATGTTGAGTCCGTGGGTGCGGACGATCTCGAGCAGCAGAGTCATCTAGGTGTTGAACAGGTTTTGGGCTGAGGCACGAATCTTGGGGGATGCTGCAGATTATGCTTTTGGGCTCGGAGGCGAAGGGCATTAGGTGGATTCTTTGCATGCGTCCTGTGGGAAGTGAGGCAATCCACTTGAGGGCTTCACCCTGGAAGACGATGTGGTGGAGTATTGTGATAAGGGTGTGGTGGGATACGGTGTCAAAGACCACTGAGAGGCGAGGAGGATTAAGGCTGCTGTCTCACCTTGGTCAAGGAAGGTTCTGATGTCGGTTGTAGCAATCAAGGCGGTCTTGGTGCTGTGGTTGGAGCGGAAACCAGATTGGGCGGCACCTAGTAGGTTGTTTCCATCCAGGTGTTTGAGCTGGTGATTGATGGCTTTCTCCAGGACCTTAGCAGGGAAGGGGAGCAGCAAGATGAGGCAGCAATTCTTAAGATCGCTGGGGTTGGTGGAGGGCTTCTTGAGGAGGGGGTTTCACCACAGCGTGTTTCCATGTGTTTGAGACAGTGGCCGTGGTGGTGGATGAGTTGAGGATGTTGGTGAGAACACTGCTGATTTCCTTCCGTTCCAGCTTGAAGACATGGTGGGGGCAGGGGTCCGTCGGTGCTCCGGAGCGAATCGAGGTCATGATGGCTGTTGTGCTCAGCGTGGTGAGCATGGTGAGCGGTTTCCAAGCGGTGAGCAGGTGACAGCCGTATTTCTCAGGAGGTGGCCAAAGTCAGTTGGTTGTGGGTCGAGGTTGCTGTAGATGTCTGATATCTTGTTGTAGAAGTAGTCAGCCAGGGTGTTGCAGAGAGCGTGAGAATGGCGGATTGTGTTCCCAGTGGCAGAAAGGCAGGAGAACTCTCTGAGGATGCTGAAGAGCTCCTTCGTGTTTTTGGCGCTTGCCTCAGTGCGGTTTGTTAGGGCGCCCTTCTTGGCGGCTATGGTGGGAGTTGCTGAGAGCTGATTTGAAGGTGGTGAGGTCTGTGGGATATATATATATTACCTACTGGTGGTCGCCAGTAGGTAGTTGTAGTTAGGACCATGTTTCCATAGGAAAAGCATTTTTTGACTTGAGTATAACTTTGGTGTCGTTTGACCAATCTTCATGAAATTTGCCCAACAAAGTGTCAAGGTGGGTTCTATTGTCATGGACAGTTTGGGTGTGATCTGTGCAGTGGGGACCAAGAATTTGGGGCGCGAAGTAAGGTTGCGTTTGTAATGTTAATTCCCATAGGAACCTTTAGCCACGCCTACAGCCCGAACTGCTGAATGGACTTACACCAAATTTGGCAGGGAGGTAGAAGTTGGTTCAAGGAAGTGCCTTTTGCTTATTTGGTGTAAATCCGTTCAGTAGTTGTTGAGAAATGTAAGTTTATAATTATAGTGATATCTCTGGCCACGAATATTTCGCTGTGGTTTCACAATGAATCGCGAATGCATGCGCCAACAGGAATGCTCTGATTGGCTGGACGCAACCTGAAAAAGTTGCGGCTGCCATTTTATCTCTCGGGAACGGTTCCGGGGGCTGAAAATATGTGTGAAAGCCCACTTAAGGGGTCAGGGTGGATATACTCTGCCCCATGGTTCAGAAAAGGGGGTGTTAGTGACACAAGTTATGTGTCCAAGATTGATTTTTTTAATCGCGTGCGATATTTGCGATGACGCCGCGACCAGCAGCACTGCCCCCCTGTAGCGTCACGGGGACGTCGCGACTATGGATGCTGTCGCGAATATTGGTGAAAATATAAAAAAATATATCAGTGAATCATTAATACTCATTGTTATAGAGATATTGAGATTCTGATAAATGTTGTTATAGAGTTATTTAGATAGTGAGTTATCTACTATGATGGTTAGAATTAATTAGATAGTTATAATTTTTTTATGTGATGGTGAATATTGAATTCCTGCTTTTGTTTTCTGTTTTCGCTACATGTCCGGGGGGATCGTGATCTCCGGAGTCACCATGATCTCCGGAGTCACCGTGAAAATATAAAATAGGTTTTAGAGATGGTTTTTATAGAAACTCTCTAGAAAAACCTGAGTTTAGAGAATACTGTAAGAAACCCCTAGTATGTAAAATACTGTAGTATGTGTGTATATATGTATTTTTAGACTTTATGGAAAAGGCGCAATTGTCACGGTTAACAACGTCATCACGACGTCCCGAATAACTGCAAAAACGGAAAATAGGTCTGAAAGATGGTTTTTAAAGAAACTTCGTACAAAAATATGAGTTTAAACATGCTTTTGAAAGAAGTCGATATATAGTAACATTTGTAGTGCAATGTTCAGAGTAGATTTTTTTACATATTATTTTCGGATGTGTTGGTGGTCATTGAATGTAATACATTAATGTAGCGGAAGAAGATCCTCTCAGTATTTGAAGGGCCGAGAGAAACTCTGAAAGAGGAGTACACCCTCCCGTTTTATAACACTGATCCACCAAAAAAATACTCCTCTTATATCCTAACCGTGTAAATCGGTTATTGAATACAAACAGATACTGAATAACCAATGGTGCAATATCCCTAAATGAAGCTAATGATTTTGCACCACTCTAAAGTGGCAAAGGAGGCAACTCCTTTTGTTTTATATTCCCTCACACACCCTAGTGGTGTCATGCTTCATCATCGGGACACCCCGACGCCTATAAGTCGGGGTGGGCTCGACCATATTGCAGGGAGCTCTTAAAGAAATGTTTGGCCAGGGGGTTAAAGATTAAAAATCCACTGGCAGATCCCGGTTTCCCTTTATTCTTGGATCTGTCAGGGATATTAAAATAGAGAAGAATAGGGTCATTGGGATATTGTGGTCCTAGGACCCTAAAGCCAACATGTTTCAGTCCAATTATAGCCCAAAACGTGGTGCTAGACTTTCTTCAGGGCGATAACATTGTCTCCCCTGGAAAGATAGTAATAAGGAAATACCCTATACTAATTATGAAAAAAGGGCAGAAAGCTGCTCCTTTATTTGTCACAACCTTAGGTTTCGTTAGATCACTCCATCTGTAAGGAGATAAAGATAACGACAAAACAAAAAACACACATTTTAGCATGTATACAGTATCCGAAATCACATGTAGTGAAGAGTGATGTCACCCTCTGTGCCAATTATGCCCGAGGGTGATAAGACACAGCAACAAGCATGCTAATACCGTATGCGTAACGTATGCTCATTCGTAGGTCTATATCACACTCTAAAATGTGTGCATAATTGTGTCGTGGCGGCTAATTGTCGCATACTAACAGTATCCAAAACATTTGTGTACATTGAATATTTGTGAAAAGAACGAATCATTCACTCTCATTCATACCGCTATGAAAGTTGCCATAACTACATACAGGACACATAAAATTCCGTGTCTTACCCCATATAGGGAGAGGCTAGACTTCACGTGGAACCTCACATAGAAATGGGGTAGCCCTGTAGTCAGACACTGATGCCGTAAAAATAGGTCGAAAAGTTCACGGTCAATATTTTTCAAATGGTGTGATTGAAGGTGGGAGATAAAATAAAATAAACAAAGTCATGCGTCAGTAATTGCGGTAAAAGAAACCTCCGTATTGGAGATGCATGCACTCATACCTGTTTCTGGCGTTTTTCCCGTTTATTTACTCACGTCCTCAAGGGTCCTGCCCTGTGGTGTGACCTGTTCGGTGTGGGCCCTGCGGTTTGTAGCAACCGGGAGCCTACACTAGCTGTTTCTTAAAGGAACGCTATGATAGGCGCGCCTACTTCCGGGGTCACGTCTAGGGTCTGTCCTGACCACCCCTTGAACTCTGGGAAATGTAGTTTACAAATACTCAGAGGGGAAGTACTAAAACAGACACTTAAACACGCTAAGTATGCTTAGACAGTGTTTCAGCTTCCATTTTATAGTCTTGGAGATCCTGGCAGTTCCTGCGTATGCGCAGGAACTGGCCTATGGGTAGATTTTCCCTGAGAGAGCGTGGATGTGCGCTTTCAAAATGTAACAGACTGTTTTTATCCGTTGGTTTTGTATACAGGGAACTGACCAGGCTGTTGTTACTGGCCCGGATTTTCACATCCAAGAAAGAAACTTCCTCATGGTTGTAGGTCATGGTGAACTTTAAGTGTGGATTCAGTTGGTTCAGCCACTTGTGAAAGTTAGCCAGAGTTGCTGAATTGCCATTCTATATCATCAGGACATCGTCGATGTATCGCCACCACTTACTAATGTTGTTAGAGTAAGGGTTGGTGGGCCAAATATGTTGTTCTTCCATTTGGCCCATATACAGACACGCTATGCTAGGCGCAAAGGTACTATTTTTTTTTTTTTTGTGGATCGGTGGTCATTGAATGTCTGCTTTTGTATTCCGTTTTCGTGACGTGTCACCAGGATCGCGATGCCGTCGTGAATATAAAAAATTTAAAGGAAAAAAACACTGCTTATTAATCCACTGAAGAAAATACAAGCTTATAAAAATACCCCTTATAGAGCCATTTTAGATACAAAATACAGTTTAAAAACCTTAAAAATTCAATACAAAAATCATAGGTTACATGGACGGTATAGTTGGGAAATAGAATTGGAAAAACCTTAGAAATTCACTGAAAAAACAAAAGGTTACAGAGACGTTATAGTGAGGATTTAGCATTTTAAAAACCTTAGAAATTCATTGAAGAAAACAAAGATTACAAGGACGTTATAGTTAGGAAATAGAATTAAAAAACCTTAGAAATTCAGTGAAAAAAACAAAGGTTACAGATACGTTATAGGTAGGCTGATATTTTACTCATACAAAACCACAGAAATTCACAGTTATTGTTAGCTGAGCTAACTATAACTCGCGCCACGCAATGCACTGCTTATGACCTCAAATATTACATCACTCATAGCATGGTCATTGACATCACTGCTGACATCTCAAATGACATCACTGATGGCATCATCCACAGATTCTCCGACGCACCCACTCACACCCCATATAACCTTTCATACACCCACTCCAACTTCCACACTACCATTTTCAAAACCATTGACACACCCATACCAGTACTTACACACCCACTCTCTGATTCAAAGGTCTACACACACAGCCACTCATACACCAAATCGCTCACTAATACAGCTACTGATATATCCACTCATACACCCATACAGCCACTCACACACTGTCAGTCTCTCATAGAGCTACTCACACACCTACTCACTCACCTAGAGAGTCACTCACACAGCCATTTACTCACCTTTACAGTTATACACACTCACTCACATTTGCATACAGATACTAACACATACTCACTCACCTATACAGTCACTGACACAAGCACACACTCACCCATACAGCCACTATCACAATCCCTCACTCACAAATAAGAAAAGTAACTGAAAAGTAATTCCGACTATTTGTGAGTACAAAGTAATTATACTGTACCCAACCATTGCATTCTACTGCATTCCAACTGTGTTCAAACTGCATTTCTGCTTGCAAAATATCATTCTCCTTACCTGTACCAGGCCTGGCTTGGTTCTAGAAAAATAAATATAACTAAATAATGTTTTTACCCAAAACAATTGGTCTAAGTTCAGTCTTTGAGTGTGTGACATCATTTCTTGCCCGAGCGTGTACAATAAATGCTTAGCACTACCCTCTGATAAAGCCTTACTGCTCGCTCACACTACCACAAATAGAGAGTAAGGTGTTATCTTCTTTTACCTCTGCCTACCTTTGCGTTTCCACTGGACTCTGTGCACACTATGCCTTACTTTGGTATAATATATACAGAGCCAGCTTCCTACACCCATGCCTCCCTTACCAGCCTGCATTCAGCTCGCCCATCCACCGAGTACCTAGACACTTGCATTGACTGTGCAGCCAGCAATTTGTTAAATGCCAACCCTACAGTACCACTGTTGCTTTAGACTCCAGAATGTAAGTACTGTCCTTTTACAGGAACCTTTCACACAGTGCACACATATGCATACTCACACATACACATACACACATTTTGTGTTTTTTACATGCAGCCCAGCACAACCTTGAATTAGTACTAACTTTTAATGCATAGATAATTGGTTTGTGCAATATACCTAGTCTTTCTCGGTATTCTGATACCACACATTTTCTTTAATTCAGTTTTATAAATCTACACAGCCTTCAATACTAAGGGGCCGATTACGATGGCGGGCGGAGGCACATCCGCGGTGCTGGCGGTGGCGGAAAATGCCCTTTTCCGCACTCCAGCAGCAGTCCTCCCGCCTGCCATATTACGATGGGCAAACATAGCCCATTTTCCGTCCGCTGCGGAGTCAGGTGAACCGCCAGATTTTTGCGCCCGCCACCGCGGCGGAGGGAGCCAATAGGGACTCACCGCCGTGCGGAATGACGTTACGTCCGCCGTACAAATCACAATGCCGCAAACAGCCCATCACAGCGCAGCGGAGAATCCACCCACCCAGAGACGGCGGAAGCACGACAGCGGAGCGCGAAACCAGACTCCCTGTCCCCTCCACCCGGTCCTGATCGCAGTGGATCCAGCTCTCCAAGCCCTTCCGGTGCTGTACCTCCTCCACTACCAGCAAATAACGCACCGTTGCGAACAACGCCGCAGGTACGCAAATACACAACTCCGCACACAACCACGACACACAACTCCTGTGCCAACACACGGTTCCTGTCCACATCAGACACTCTGGTGGGGACAGGAACACATCCCCCAGTGTACCCACACATCTCCCACCTGCCAGAAACTCACCCCTCCACATCCGGGTCATCCATCAACTGCGAAATCACAGCAATGTCCCGGTCACGTCACCGCAGCGGTGAAGACGAGGGAAAACCTGCGCACAATGTAGTAGGCAGGGCATTCGCCAGGCATGGGCAGTCCGCAAAGATTCTCAGGGCTCCACCTTCACCCTTCCCACACTACTCTTCCCACACCCGTTTGAAAACATGCTGTGTGCTCCTCCTGTGCCCCCCCCTGCACAATTAATCTGCCAGGTGTAGCCAGGCCTTGCACCTCACACATCAAAGGACAAGGGAGATTGACTGGGAAGGTGGGGGTGAAGAGGAACACCCTGCACAGAATCTCAGGGGCTGGACAACCCTCCTCCTCACACCAACCTTCCACTCCTGTGAAGCTAACTGAGTATGATCACAAAATGAAGACTCACACTGCCTATGAACATCCAATGAACTGTTCACACTGCCTGTCAAGTCACTCACAAACACCCCACACTGACACCCAGCCAAATACCCATACCATAGGCCACCAGCAATGGAGGACAATAAATGGGCGAGCCAAAAGTGAAGTGGACAGTGCTGGAAAACCATGGAGCAAGCCACATAGCATCTGTACATCACATGCAAGAGAAGGAACATATCACACCACCCTTAGGCCATCAATCAGACATGGCTGGCACAGTGAGTTAAATTAAGCCAAAGTGACCTCTGTGCAACAACTCAGGGAGACATCAAGGCAGGCCATGCATAGGCACAGGAATGATAGGAAGTGTCTGAAGTCATACAGTGACCAGCCACACATCTGTCTCCACTTACTTGACCTGTGTATGTCATCAGCACAACACACATGGCTCATTGTCACATTCCTTGACTGTCAAACACAAGTAGGACCTTCACACATACCCCTCCTCTACCCACCTCACACCTGCAGCACACAACACCTGTGAGAAACACACAGAATGGTCCAAATGATGTCCTCTGAGTCCAATGACAACCAATCACAATCCCTGTGGTGCAACCACAAATGTCACACCCGCACTCAGGGATGCCTGAACCAATGCTGACACAAAAACAATAGCCAAACACAAAGCTCACAAACAACATCCACAGAAGTCCAACAAGCCCAGACATGTGCAGCCAAATAGTGGAAAGGCAATGTGACCACAGACAGAACAGGAGTACACAACATTGTCACTCAGGGCCAATGCCCAGACACCATACCCCAACACAAACAAGAATCGCATCATCCAAAAACAAACATGAACAATAACTGGGATCAATGGGACAATCAGCTGACACAGACAGAGACACCACACCACTCATCCAGTGAACATGGCGTCACAGTGTACCACAAGCATGCACATGCACAATCCTGACAAGTGACAGGTCAAAAATAGGAGGAGAAACCACCAATGTGCACTCAAAACAAGCTCAGGAATAAGAATCGACCTTGCTGCATGTGCCAGACACACAAGTAATGCACACTACACTTGCAACACACATCTGCATGTATCACACAGAAACAACTACTCACACACAATCTCATGCAAATAGAACATCACACACACATAGCATCTGTCAGTAGAAAGAGCCAACACAGGCCAAACACTGCATACATCCACAACAAAAACACAACATACCAATCCATCACATAGCAAACTCAGCTGGACATCAGGGGGATGCACACCAGGCAAGTACAAGACAACACACACTGACAGCACTGCAAGCACACCAAGCATTGTGTGCACACCAACCAAACCAGTAGCACATATATCTGAGTGCCACACCATGAACTCCCACAACACAAATCACCACAGCACACAGAGAACATCACACTGAGGAAGGGTAGCAGTACCTCAGCTAACGCACATACAGCTTAACCATCACCCACAGATGCACAACTAAGGGAAACCCAGGGGCAAACAACATGACTAGAGGACTGTGCTGCTCAAACATATGCACTACACATGAGCAACCATTACTGCAAAACAGTTGAAGAAAACAACACATAACTAATTTGGGCAACTGTCCTGAGTGGCACATTGGTCCTGTACACATTTCAGCTCCACACAGCATAGTGTCACACTATGAAGTGGTGGGGAGGCTCACACACTGGCAAGCCATGGGGTGGAAGACATGAGATTGAAGTGGTGTGTACGTCAGTAGTGGACAGGTGAGGAGTGAACAGTACCCAAACACATAGAGGAGTTACTCACAATGTGTAGGCATCAGAATCACATATAGGGGATGGCATGACTCCACATACCACATACCATACTGGAGCCAAAAATGGGTCAAGTGACAGCAATGCATGGGAAAACTCACAAATAATGTCAGTGTGGTTGAGCAGGTCTGCACAGTGACCACAAACAGCAACAAGACACATGGCTGATCAACAAAACACAACACAGACTTGGCAGGCACACACACTGCATACTCACAACTGGCAGCGACAACAAGTAGGTGTCCCCCAGGAATGCAAGGACACACCAACACACTGCACAGTACCCAACCTACAACTCCTACATGTGCCCACAATCTGAAGCACATGGCAGACAATTAAAACAAACAGGCACTCATTACCTGGATCATACATGTGTGCAGTTGGCATTGCAGGGGCACACACCCATCAACACTACTGACAATGACAGCCCTTTCACACTGTATGACCACTCAAGTTCACATATTCAAATGTCCCCCGTGTGACTAGGAAGACAGGCCTACACAAGATGACCACACATCAACACTGCTGTTCACACATCAAGAAATATCACACAGATATGGTGGACCATGACCACCCCGCAAGTAATCCTGTGGATAGAAATCACCTCTGTTGTGGTATTGCATCATAACATGACGTGTGTACAATGTAGCAAACCTGACCATAGAGTGATTAGAATAAGAGTAGATCATCACAAACAACCATCATTGCACCCTCAGGCCTCACAGTCTTGAAGAACTAAAGTGCCTGTCACCTCTGCCAAACTCTGAAAAAGTAAAACAACCAATTGGCAATGTTGAAGTGGCATACAGAGCATGTGTCATATGATACCATACCCATACATAAAACCTTTCATTTAGCAAGGACACAGACAAAGCAGACAACAGGAGTAACTGTCTTTATTACTTATTACTCAGATAGGCACCAAAAGTAGTAAACAGCAAGGCCAGTGGCCAGTCCATAGTTCAAAGTATGTACATGTGTGCATGAGAACCTGCACAGGGAATGGGCATCCAAGGTGACAAACAGCAAGGCCATTGGCCAGTCCATAGTTCAAAGCATGTACATGTGTGCATGAGAACCTGCACAGGGAATGGGCATCCAAAGTGACAAACAGCAAGGCCAGTGGCCAGTCCACAGTTCAAAGTATGTACATGTGTGCATGAGTACCTGCACAGGGAATGGGCATCCAAAGTGACAAACAGCAAGGCCAGTGGCCAGTCCATAGTTCAAAGCATGTACATGTGTGCATGAGAACCTGCACAGGGAATGGGCATCCAAAGTGACAAACAGCAAGGCCAGTGGTCAGTCCATAATTCAAAGTATGTACATGTGTGCATGAGAACCTGTACAGGGAATGGGCATCCAAAGTGACAAACAGCAAGGCCAGTGGCCAGTCCATAGTTCAAAGTATGTACATGTGTGCATGAGAAACTGCACAGGGAATGGGTAACACCGTACACTGCCATGGGAATCAGCAAAGCTCTAGGGATACAAATGGGCAGTCCAGGCACCGCTGTGGGAGCGATGGGTTTGGGAGGGGGACTTTGCCTCACACTTGGCTGTCAGTTGAACTGGGAGGTGGCTGATTGTCGGGGCCTGTTGGAGGACTGGACCTGGGAGAGAGAGGACCAGCTGAGGTAGAGGCATCAGTGGCTTTGTGAGCCGGAGGGCTGCTTGGACCGGGTGGCAGTGTGGCACGGGGAGGCGGAGACATGCTGCTGTGAGACACAGTGTGTGAGGGAGAATGTGGAGGGCTGCCTTTCCACTTCTTGGGGATTCGATAGGTAAGAATTGTCTTGGTAGGAGTGGGAAGTGGGGCGGGCACAACAGCCTCACTCACAACCAAAGGTGCATCAGGTGCAGGTGGCTCTCTCTGTGGGGATTTGCTGGATCTGGTGTTACGCTTGGGCTGGTTTGGGGGATGGTGTCTGTGCTCTGGGCCGCTTGCAGTGCTGCTGTTGTGTGCTGCGTGTTGAGTACTTGGAGCCTGAGGGCTGTGGTGTGTGGTCAGTCTCGTCAGATGTTGCCACTGGCAGGGTGGTTGCCGAAGGGACTGGAGCTGGACTCTGAGCCTGTGACAGCTGAATGGCTGCCGTCACTGTGGAGGACAAAGACTGGACAGTTCTGTGCAGCCCACCCACGTCAGAATTAATGCCCTCCATGAAGGCAACTACCTGTGCCAACTTCCTGTCATGATCCTGGAAGGCATTCAGGAGAGTAGTCTGACCCACACACAGCTGGCGCAAAAGGTACACTGCCTCAACACTGAGGGCAGCAGGGGAGACAGGGGCAGGGGTAGCGGTGCCTGGGGGGAAGGACACTCTACCCTTCTTACTGCTGCGGGAACGGGCAGCACTAGTGGTAGTAGCCGGGAGGGTGGGCACAGGACGATGTGTGGTGGAAGAAGAGGCAGATTTCCCACTCCCTGTGCCCGCCAACATCGAGGAGTCACCGCTATAGTCAGATGATGTTGAGGTTGGTGTTTCTGGGCGTGATTCTTCCAGGACACTCCTGTCCCCCTCCGAGGCGCTGGTCACATCAGTGTCAGTGAGCTCATGTGTAGCAGTCGTGCCAGATGCCTCACCACTGGTGTCCGTCCCCTATCCTTCTGTGCCCTCGGTAGATGCTGCAAAAGAAAGAGACGTAGGTTCAGTACAGTGCCCTACTCACAAACATCATATGCAACCAAAGCAAAAAACTAGAATATGATACCCCAATGTAGCACACCACCCAGTGCAGCCTGCATGTGCAAGCTTTATGCAAAAGTCTGAAGATGCATGGAAACATGCATAGTTGGCATTAATGACCCATGTGACGTTCACACTGCCAAATAGCTGGCCCGTGCCTCCTAGTTACCTGACATACTGATTCCTGTAAGCATACCTACGTGACTGTAGGTGAGATAGATGTACATCTCAACATGTTGTCACAGTCACATACGGAGTCACTTTAAGGGGACAACACAGATACTGACTCCAGAATGTCCTTATACTATGGCCATGAGCTACTGATGTCCACCATGTTGTGCTTTGAAGCGCAAAGACCCTTGCACGTTGTTGCCAGATGTGTAGTTCTCCCAATTCCAAAGTCAGGCACTGCACACATCAACGTAAGCACACTAAGATGAGGAACGCAGCTGTTAACTCCCCGGTTATGTCTATGACACCCATAATGCAGCAGATGGCATGAGGCCACATCTTATCTTGCAATGTCAAGGGCCATTATTTTAAACACATGAGAAAGTACATGTAGCAAAAATGCATGGCACCTGCACTCAACACAGAGGCCACTTACAAGCCATTGCATCACACTGGAAACATCACAGAGCTCAACACTGGTGCAGGGTTGGGATACATGCAGTCACTCACACCCAAAGTCACCCTTCGCAGAATACTCACCCCCAACTTGCTGCTGATGGGCCCTCAAACGTCCATCCAGCTCTGGCTGTGTCACAGCCAAGATGCGGGCCATTAGTGGTGTCATGCTCCTGCCCGACAACCTTCCAGTCCGAGGGAGCAACCCCAGCGTCATCTCTGCCACGTTTTTGCTCAGCCGGCAGATGTCATCCCACCACTTGTGACTGTGTGTGCCGTCGGTTGGAGACACCCAGAGCCCGCACCTTGCGTGCAATGGCCCTCCATAAGGCCTTACGCTGGCGGACTTTAAGCTGCAGGCATGGGAGACAAGAAGAGGAAGTTTCAGGGACACTGGGTCATGTTCCACTGTGTCTCAGGACAGGAGCATGCAAACACTTAGCACAGCTGTACAGAAACCTTGAGCAGAGGCCATACAGCATGACACGTAGTACATTTGCATCAGATAATCCGATTGAAATGCATTTAGGTATGAGGATGGACACAGGACCTGGCCATCTCATACACATGCAGAATGGTAGCACACAAAGCAATGTGAAGAAGGTCCTCATCTGTGATGCAGTATGTGAGGGAGCAAGACATACATCATGTTGGAAATGATGTGTTGGGGAAGACTCACTGTCTCCAACACTACACACCCCTCAATGTCCTTGGCCTGTGAGTGGCTCACTGTGTCGTGGATGTCACATCTAGGGACATGATCTTACATTCTCACACCCTTCTCACAAGGTCTGTCTTGTACAATCATCAGGCCTAAGATAGCTCATTGAGTAACAGGGTGGCAGACAACACATATGTTGCACTCTGTCCATTTACTGATGGGTCCCTGTCAAATTGGGCAGTATCTGTGCAGGCAAGGGGGACTCACACTGAGGTCAAACCTGCCCCATCTGAACAATCACATGCATGTACAATATGAGACTGGGGGTGAGTGTCTGAAAAGTTTCAGCGCTCCGTCCATCATCTCCTTGTGTTTGCAATATGAGAGGTCAAACAGTGTCTACACATGCGAGTCAGTACACATCATTTCGATCTTGTGCATAATGCCCACATATCCATGGTGACAGTATGAAAAGTGTACACACATCCTTCAGTACCCTCTGGACGAAACACATTTGTAATGTCCCAAATGAGCATGTGAAAGGCGAATGGACTCTGACATCCATTAGCACAGGCAATGTTTGTTCTGACTTCCACTCTCCAAACCAGCAGTGTTACTGTATGGCTGCAAAGACATTGCGTGTCCCTCCCATCCTTCAATGCAGCCATGGATCTGTGGTAATAAGGCTACACACCCCTTTGACATGAAGTCAGCATGCTAGGCATTGTATCACACAAACTTGCACTCACAGGCACATACTACAGCAGAGCAACATCATGTGAGCTCTCTTTGCACTCTCCAAATTTCACTCTGAAACACTCACCATTATATCAGGAGCACCATATAGCCTCGCGTAGTGTGTAAGCACCTCGTCCACCAGGACCTCCAGCTCCTCTGTGGTGAAGGGAGGGGCCCTGATGTTCTCAGTTCTCGCCATCACTGGGTCCAGGAGACAGGAACAGCAGCAGTTGGGGATGAAGAATGGCAGGCAGCAGTGTCTGGTTGCAGTGGAAATGTGTGGCTCTCTCACAGACACATATAGCCCCCTGGGGTTGTTTCAGTGGTACTCAGCTGCTGCAATTGGTGTTCCAGATCAGCTTTGTTCAAATGTAACCAATGACCGCCCCCGCGGTGGCGGTGCACGCCTACCGCGATTTTCAAAAGTGTATTCCACTAGCGCGATTGTGGTTCCCATTGGCTGAATGGGCATGGGCATTGGCGGTGTCACACCGCGGGGCCCAGGCGGTCGCTACCGCAATCGTGCATCTTACAATTGTATCCAAAGACCGGACCCGCAGTAGCGGAGCACGCCTACCGCGATTTTCAAAAGTGTATTCCACTAGCGCGATTGCAGTTCCCATTGGCTGAATGGGCATGGGAATTGGCGGTGTCACACCGCAGGGCCTTGGCAGTCGCTACCCCAATCGTGCATCTTACAATTGTATCCAATGACTGGACCCGCGGTAGCGGAGCACGCCTTCCGCGATTTTCAAAAGTGTATTCCACTAGCGCGATTGCGGTTCCCATTGGCTGAATGGGCATGGGCATTGGCGGTGTCACACCGTGGGGCCCAGGCGGTCGCTACCGCGATTTGGCATCTTTACATTGGTACCAATGACCGTGATTGCGGTGGCGGTGCACGCTTAGGGCACCTATGGACACATCATGCTGTAGCAATGGCAATGGCCAGTTCTCATCATTGAACACTCCACACTTACAATGAATCATGCCACCAGATACTTAAATTGAATGCTAGTGTGACATTTAACTCTCTGATGTCTACACATGCCATGTCAGTGCACTGGAGTACATGCATTGGCATGTAGTCCCTCACATGTCACTGATGATGTTGTTGTGCATGTACACAAATCTGTTGTGTGATGGACTCTCAAATCTGGAAACATGTCAATGTGTGAGATGGCTAAGCAACACACAGTAATGATGGACTGACTACTTAATGTGCCTACTTCACTGAGTAGATTGCTGAACTCATGTTGATACTTGATCTTTATGCACACACTGTGCTCATTGTGTTGTTAATGTGTGCCCTGTCCGACTCACGCAAGAAGGTGTGGCAGGTACAGCAGCTACGTAGGAGACAGCAGTGTTGCTGTTTCAGACATGTGCTGTGTCAAGTACTCTCAGGGCTGGTGACACAAGATGTGAGAATGTCCCATTTTACATTCACATAGTCTGAATCTGTCTCGGGTGTACTCAGTTTGTACATACTGATTACGTGTACAACTACTTGGGGTCAAGTCGTCTCTGCATGTGACTTGTGCTGTTAGCTGTTGTTTCAGGCCAGTCATTGTTGGCGCTGTGTCAGTCAAGACGTAAGATGTTGGACACATCTCATAGGGGAATTGAATTGACAAGTGTCCCCTTTTATTTTATGTAGGAGGAGACCAAATGTGCATCGTTCATTCACCTTGCTGGCGGACATGGAGGATGTGGACATCATCCGTAAGTTCCGTTTGGATCGGCAAAACCTCCAAGACCTATGTGCTCAGTTGGAGCCCCATCTGAGGCCTCGCAGGACATATCCAACTGCTGTGTCACCAACATGTAAGGTGATGGCGGCCCTGCATTTCCTTGGAACTGGCTCGTTCCAGTACACGGTGGCCAGCGCAGGTGGGATGTCGCAGGCTATGTTCAGCATGGTGCTATGGGATGTCCTGTCCGCTATGATGGTATACAAGGACACCTACATCCATTTTCCACGAAGACAGGATTTGGCAGCTGTGAAGGGTGATTTTTATGCCCTTGCCCACATCCCTAATGTTGTTGGTGCCATTGACTGCACCCATGTTGGCCTGGTTCCGCCATAGGCACGTGAGCACATCTACAGGAATAGGAAGCATTTCCATTCCATTAATGTGCAGGTTGTATGCCAGGCAGATATGATCATCTCACATGTCTGTGCCAGATTCCCTGGCTCAGCCCACGACTCCTACATCCTGTGTAACGGCATCGTACCACAGATGATGGCAAATCTGCATCCTGACCGTGCGTGGCTTGTAGGTGAGTTAGCTGAGTCAACTATTGTGCTGT
The DNA here is from genome assembly GCA_963921515.1 of Calotriton arnoldi. Classification (NCBI taxonomy): domain Eukaryota; kingdom Metazoa; phylum Chordata; class Amphibia; order Caudata; family Salamandridae; genus Calotriton; species Calotriton arnoldi. Next base: position 1,289,140 of record CAWUFW010005547.1, on the reverse strand, counting down.
ATGTGTGACATGCTGTCCGCAGCTACAGTCATATTACAAAATTGTTCTGTGTATCTGACACCTAGGTGACTCTGCATATCCCAAACGGCCTTGGTTGCTGAGCCCACTGCGGAATCCCAGGACCCCGGGTGAAGTCAGCTACAATGAGGCCCATGGGAGGACACGTCGTGTGGTGGAGCGTACTTTTGGGCTTCTGAAGTCTCGGTTTCGGTGCCTGGACAGGACCGGAGGTGCAGCGATGTACTCTCCCAAAAAGGTGTGCCAGATAATTGTTGCATGCTGCATGCTCCACAGCCTGGCTTTGCGCAAGGAGATCCCCCTGCTCCTGGACGATAATGCGCCGCAGATGACCCCCCCTGCAAGCCCACACATGTCCAGTGACGAGGATAGTGGAGAGGAGGAAGGTGTCGACCTGCGCACACAGATCATCAACCGCTACTTCCCTTGAGTGTGAGTAACATTGTACAACAGTGCCATTGTCTGCTGTCTTTGATGGTGGTGATGAGGCCGAGAGGAGCTTTTTGACTGCTGCCTGTTGTTGGCTCTGTGCTGATGGCTGATGTTTGTGGCACAGTGTAGTCCTGACCAGCTACATGATGTCTATGTTGAGATTGTTTCTTCTTGTGATGTGTGCTGGTTTGTGTACCTTGATGACTAGTGTTGTGTACTGGCTGTGATGCCAACACCTGACGAGTAAATGTCGTTCTCTTGTGTCTCTCTAGGTCCCTTCAGACTCTCAATGCCTCGTCACGATCTGAGCTCCTGGTACATTGTGTTCTGAGTCAACATTGTACATATTGTGATAAACATGGAGCTGACACAAAGACATAGGTGTGTAAAGAGTGTTTATTTACATTGAGTGGTTGTGACAGACAAGTGATGTTTCAAGAAATGGTGCTAAGTGAATCAATGAGTTGTCAGTGATGGCAAACAAGACAATAGAGTAGTCACCACATTGATGAGGTGACACAGTCCAACAGACACCTGCCATCAACATGGCAGTGTGGGTAAGGATAGTCAACAAAGTCAATGTCAAGGTGTACAGAGGTGCTATCATGGCTGTCTCTTTGACTTGCATTTGGCTTGTGCTTTGCCACTTGATCCTCCCGTGGTGTTTCTCTGACGGCCCCTCTTGCGTTTTCCAGGGGGGGCTCCTGCTGCGGGGTCAGCGGTGTCTGAGGAGTCATCCTGTTGCTGCTCACCCCTCTCTGTGGCCGCAGCTGGGCGGGATCATCCTGCGGGCCACTGGAGGGGGGTTGAGCCGTAGTTTGGGCCACAGGTCTGTCCCTCAGAACACCCACAAGCTGGCCCAAGAGGTCCACGATTTGGCCCATACGCGTGTATCTGGACCTCAGCAGCAGGTGGAGCTCACGCAATTCTTCCAGAGCCTGGCCCGTGTGTCCCTGGGCTTGTTCGTAGGCCCCAAGGACTCTGGCGATGTTGGCCAGGGCTTCGGTCGCAGTGTCCTCTCGATTTTGTCCCCCAGTTGCCCTCCCACCTGCCCTGCTGTCCCAGACCTGTGGCGTTGCCACTCGACGCACCGGCAGACTCTCCCTGCCCTCCTCTGATTGTGTGATGGGGTTGGTAACCACTGAGGCAGGGCGAGTGTTGCAGGCAGCGGTGCTGGTGGTGGTGGTTGAGGCCGCACAGTTCGTTGCAGCAGGGGTCAGTGCGGTTGTTGTTGCTGAGGTGGTGGTGGTGGGGACAGTGGGGGCCTGGGACGTGGTGCGCCCTGGCAGTCCGGACGGGCCAGGTCGGTGTTCCTCATCCGAGAAACTTAGGGAGTCTGCATCCGAGAGTCCATGTTCCGAGTGTGGAGCCGGGCTCTGCAGGTTGGTGTTGTCTTCTGCAGCAGTAGGTTGTTGATCTCCTGTTGAACAGAGGTGAAATGGTCATTAAAGTGCGTCCCACAAGCATGGTGTTAGATGTTTGGATGTTACATGTGTTACACCACAAAGTTTACATTGTTTTCACTTTGTATGGCTGCAAGGTACTGCACATCATGCCATGATGTGTGGGTACATACATTACTTGTCCATGGTGTGACATGTAAATAGGTACCATGCTCCACGTACAGATTGTGTGATTACAAGAACATGTCGTCATCTACCGACTTGCAGCCCATCAACTTTATGTGATTTGTCTTTTTGGTTTGCTCTGCAATGAAGACGTTACATCTGAGCAAGAACTAGCCATTGTAATCTTCTGCATACCTTTGTGATATCATGTACTTTACTTTCTTTCAACAACTGACCATGCATGTTTTGTGTTCATATGGGCCTTCATGCTCTGCCACCATGGCACTTGCACATAGCATTCCATGCTGGACATGATTGTGCCCTAAATTTCATCACAATGTGACTTGCTGGCTTAACGTTATATTTCTGTGACAGTTACATACGCTTGGCTGTCTGCACACAGGAAGTGACTATTGGATGTATGCCATGTTGGGTGACATGTGAGGGGTGGTGTGGTCATATGGCTCCATGCTTTTTGAGAGGATTGGCAGGGTGCATGCACTGTCTACCTACCTGTACTGTGACACAATTGAGGGGAATTGCTGCCACATGGTTGTGGGTGTGGGGAGTGCTCCATCCTGGTGAGCTCTGGGACACTGGGCCTGGTGGGAGTTGTAGTGCAGGCTTCCCAAACACAACCACCCCCTCCCTCTTAAGATGGCTACCTACCTGTTAGGTGAAGGTGGGCAATGCAATGGCTGACACATGCTTCTGGGTGGGGTGTGGGGAGTGCTCCATCCTGGTGTGCTTTGGGACAAGGGGGTCTGGTGGGAGTTGTAGTGCAGGCTTCCCAAACACAACCACCCCCTCCCTGTTGAGATGGCTACCTACCTGTTAGGTGAAGGTGGGCAATGCAATGGCTGACACATGCTTCTGGGTGGGATGGGGGGGGAGTGCTCCATTCTGGTGAGATTTGGGACAAGGGGGCCTGGTGGGAGTTGTAGTGCAGGCTTCCCTAACACAACCACCCCCTCCCTGTTAAGATGGCTACCTACCTGTTAGGTGCAGGTGGGCAATGCAATGGCTGACATGCTTCTGGGTGGGGTGTGGGGAGTGCTCCATCCTGGTGAGCTTTGGGACAAGGGTTCTGGTGGGAGTTGTAGTGCAGGCTTCCCAAACACAACCACCCCCTCCCTGTTGAGATGGCTACCTACCTGTTAGTTTGATGAGGGGAATGCAATGTCTGCCACTTGCTTCTGGGTGGGGTGGGGGAGTGCTCCTTCCTGGTGAGCTTTGGGACAAGGGGGCCTGGTGGGAGTTGTAGTGCAGGCTTCCCAAACACAACCACCCCCTCCCTGTTAAGATGGCTACCTACCTGTTAGGTGAAGGTGGGCAATGCAATGGCTGACACATGCTTCTGGGTGGGGTGGGGGGAGTGCTCCATCCTGGTGAGCTTTTGGACGAGGGGGCCTGGTGGGAGTTGTAGTGCAGGCTTCCCAAACACAACCACCCCCTCCCTGTTAAGATGGCTACCTCCCTGTTAGGTGAAGGTGGGCAATGCAATGGCTGACACATGCTTCTGGGTGGGGTGGGGGGAGTGCTCCATCCTGGTGTGCTTTGGGACAAGGGGGCCTGGTGGGAGTTGTAGTGCAGGCTTCCCAAACACAACCACCCCCTCCCTGTTAAGATGGCTACCTACCTGTTTGGTGAAGGTGGGCAATGCAATGGCTGACACATGCTTCTGGGTGGGGTGTGGGGAGTGTTCCATCCTCGTGTGCTTTGGGACAAGGGGGCCTGGTGGGAGTTGTAGTGCAGGCTTCCCAAACACAACCACCCCCTCCCTGTTAAGATGGCTACCTACCTGTTAGGTGAAGGTGGGCAATGCAATGGCTGACACATGCTTCTGGGTGGGGTGTGGGGAGTGCTCCATCCTGGTGAGCTTTGGGACAAGGGGGCCTGGTGGGAGTTGTAGTGCAGGCTTCCCAAACACAACCACCCCTTCCCTGTTAAGATGGCTACCTACCTGTTAGGTGGAGGTGGGCAATGCAATGGCTGACACATGCTTCTGGGTGGGGTGTGGGGAGTGCTCCATCCTGGTGAGCTTTGGGACAAGGGGGCCTGGTGGGAGTTGTCGTGCAGGCTTCCCAAACACAACCACCCCCTCCCTGTTAAGATGGCTACCTACCTGTTAGTTTGATGAGGGGAATGCAATGTCTGCCACTTGCTTCTGGGTGGGGTGGGGGGAGTGCTCCATCCTGGTGAGCTTTGGGACAAGGGGGCCTGGTGGGAGTTGTAGTGCTAGCTGCCTGTACACCTGCCCCCATGGTAATATTGCTAGCTACCTTTGGGGTGAATCAGAGGGAGTGGATGTTGGAACTGTGAGACGTGTTGGGGAGAGTGTGGTGCACATGCATGCATTTTGACCTAGGAGGTGTAGCATTGTAGTTGCGCAAGACAGTACATAGCATTCCGTGCTGGACATGATTGTGCCCTGAATTTCTTCACAATGTGACTTGCTGGCTTAACGTTACATTTCTGTGACAGTTACATACGCTTGGCTGTCTGCACACAGGAAGTGACTATTGGATGTATGCCATGTTGGGTGACATGTGAGGGGTGGTGTGGTCATATGGCTCCATGCTTTTTGAGAGGATTGGCAGGGTGCATGCACTGTCTACCTACCTGTACTGTGACACAATCGAGGGGAATTGCTGCCACATAGTTGTGGGTGTGGGGAGTGCTCCATCCTGGTGAGCTCTGGGACAAGGGGGCCTGGAGGTAGTTGTAGTGCAGGCTTCCCAAACACAACCACCCCCTCCCTGTTAAGATGGCTACCTACCTGTTAGGTGAAGGTGGGCAATGCAATGGCTGACACATGCTTCTGGGTGGGGTGTGGGGAGTGCTCCATCCGGGTGTGCTTTGGGACAAGGGGGCCTGGTGGGAGTTGTAGTGCACGCTTCCCAAACACAACCACCCCTCCCTGTTAAGATGGCTACCTACCTGTTAGGTGAAGGTGGGCAATGCAATGGCTGACACATGCTTCTGGGTGGGGTGGGGGAGTGCTCCATCCTGGTGAGCTTTGGGACAAGGGGGCCTGGTGGGAGTTGTAGTGCAGGCTTCCCAAACACAACCACCCCTCCCTGTTAAGATGGCTACCTACCTGTTAGGTGCAGGTGGGCAATGCAATGACTGACACATGCTTCTGGGTGGGGTGTGGGGAGTGCTCCATCCTGGTGAGCTTTGGGACAAGGCGGCCTGGTGGGAGTTGTAGTGCTGGCTTCCCAAATACAACCACCCCCTCCCTGTTGAGATGGCTACCTACCTGTTAGTTTGACAAGGGGAATGCAATGTCTGCCACTTGCTTCTGGGTGGGGTGGGGGAGTGCTCCATCCTGGTGAGCTTTGGGACAAGGGGGCCTGGTGGGAGTTGTAGTGCAGGCTTCCCAAACACAACCACCCCCTCCCTGTTAAGATGGCTACCTACCTGTTAGGTGAAGGTGGGCAATGCAATGGCTGACACATGCTTCTGGGTGGGGTGGGGGGAGTGCTCCATCCTGGTGAGCTTTGGGACAAGGGGGCCTGGTGGGAGTTGTAGTGCAGGCTTCCCAAACACAACCACCCTCTCCCTGTTAAGATGGCTGCCTACCTGTTAGGTGAAGGTGGGCAATGCAATGGCTGACACATGCTTCTGGGTGGGGTGGGGGGAGTGCTCCATCCTGGTGAGCTTTGGGACAAGGGAGCCTGGTGGGAGTTGTAGTGCAGGCTTCCCAAACACAACCACCCCCTCCCTGTTAAGATGGCTACCTACCTGTTAGGTGAAGGTGGGCAATGCAATGGCTGACACATGCTTCTGGGTGGGGTGTGGGGAGTGCTCCATCCTGGTGAGCTTTGGGACAAGGGGGCCTGGTGGGAGTTGTAGTGTAGGCTTCCCAAACACAACCACACCCTCCCTGTTAAGATGGCTACCTACCTGTTAGGTGAAGGTGGGCAATGCAATGGCTGACACATGCTTCTGGGTGGGGTGTGGGGAGTGCTCCATCCTGGTGAGCTTTGGGACAAGGGGGCCTGGTGGGAGTTGTAGTGCAGGCTTCCCAAAGACAACCACCCCCTCCCTGTTAAGATGGCTACCTACGTGTTAGTTTGATGAGGGGAATGCAATGTCTGCCACTTGCTTCTGGGTGGGGTGGGGGGAGTGCTCCATCCTGGTGAGCTTTGATACAAGGGGGCCTGGTGGGAGTTGTAGTGCTGGCTGCCTGTACACCTGCCCCCATGGTAATATTGCTAGCTACCTTTGGGGTGAATCAGAGGGAGTGGATGTTGGAACTGTGAGACGTGTTGGGGAGAGTGTGGTGCACATGCATGCATTTTGACCTAGGAGGTGTAGCTTTGTAGTTGTGCAAGACAGTACATAGCAGTGTGATGGTAGACATTTGTTGGTACTTACCAGCCTCCACTCCCCCGGGTATTCCTGTGAGACTCTCTGGATGCAGTATGCCAAGCACCTTCTCCTCCCATACCGTGAATGTTCGTAGTGGAATGGGAGGGCCACCGCCAGTCCTCTGAGCCAGCTCACGGTTCTTGTTGTTCTTCTCTTTCACCTTGCTCTTGAGGTCATGCCACCGCCTCATGATCTCCTTCTTGGTGCGCGGGATGGTCCCTACTGCATTGACCCTGCTGACTATCCTTGCCCACATTTGCGTTCTGGTGGCTAATGGTGTCTGTTGGACCAGGTTTCCAAACAAATGTGGTTCTACTCTGATTACCTCATCTACCATCACTGACAACTCATTGTTAGTGAATTTGGGCATTTTCGTCTGTGACATGGTGTGTGATGTGCAAATGGGTTAAAGGTGCAGGTGTGAAGGAGGTGGTGGTGATGTGTGTGGTGTGTGTGTTGTTGTGATGGTGTGATGTGTGCAGATTTGCCTATCCTTTGTGCTGTGGGGTTGGACCCTTCAGTTGTGGAGTAGTGCAAAGGATTGTGGTCAGGGAAGGGGCTGGTTTTATACTCAGCTATGTGGGTGGGTCAAAATGGTGTATTCCTGTCAGGTGTGTTGTGTGGGTTGACCTGGGATTTGTATTTTTTTGTTGCCATGGGGATGTGTCATTGGGGTGTGTTAGGTGTTTTTTGAGGCTGAGCCAGGTTAATAGCCACACTTGGTAGCCTTGTTGTGTGTTTTGTTGTCGTCCGCCATTGCTGTTCCGGAGCGAGCGCGGCGGTGGGTATACAACCGCTCTTCCACCGGCTCTCCCATTCATCAATGCTTGCAATCGCGCCGGTCGGAATGCAACGGCCCTTCCGCCGGCTCTCCCATTCACCAATGGTTGTGATTGCGGCGGTCGGAAAAGAGCTGATCGTTCCGCTGTCACCGCAATGGTATCCTAATTCAACATGCGGTCACTCCGCTGGCCGTGCGGCGGTTTCGGTTGTTTCCACTGCAGGACCGACCGCCGCGGACGGATTTTTACCTGCTCCGCACGCTCCCGGCGGTCTTTCGTGAATTCCGACAGCCGCGGTCGGATTTTTCTAGCGGTTCATCCTAATCTGACCGCCGGTTTTCCCGCGGGACATGCGGACGGGTAATTTCCGCTACTATGGCGGTCGGAGGGCTTTTCCGCCCGCCATCGTAATCGGGCCCTACATTTTTTTGCATATTTTATGTCATGTTATATATTGGGAAAGAATTGTACATCTTTGTTGGAACAATTGGAAAGGAGGGCAGACAATGGGTGAGTAAGATGCAAATGAGGGTTAAGTAGAATAAGTTTTTTGAAGAAGAAGTTGCTTATCCTGAAATACAAGGAAAGAACTTAGGGGTCCCATAAGATCTTAAAATGTAAGTAAATAATTTGTGCATGTTTTGTGTTCATCCTGTTCCTTCTTTCTGTTTTTTGTGTTTTTGGCTTTATTCTTACTACTGATTTTCCTTTTTAGGCTCTACGGTTTTTAAATACTATGTTCCTTATACACACTATTATAGAAGCTTAAGCATCCACTTAACAAACAAAATGCCTCCGCAGAATTTAATGTGTATGGCCATCCTACACTACGCAGCACATCTCATCCAAGGGCTCAAGAAATACCCTCATCCTGAAGGATCATTTACACAGCCATCACAACTAGCACCCCCACTTATCTTGCATACAAGCTCATCATCCCTGGTGGTTCTTAGCACACCCCCAGCCAGGACACCATCAGACTGCAGACTAAAGAGTAAAATAAGAAAAAAACAAGACAACAGGCATTTCCCATTTATGCATAAGGGGCGAGTTATAACTGCGCACAGCCTTAGGCAGTGTGTGGAGTTGGCCACAGAGGCAGCCAACCCCACGCTGCGCATGGCCTTCAGCCGTGCACAGCAGGGGGTTGGCAAAAGAACCTGGCCGCAGCCAACCCCCCGCCACTCCTGCAGGGCTTGGCTTACAGGCCCTGTATCCAACTTCCTGGAGGCAGCCAACCACATGCAGCGCACTGCCTTTGGTCGAGCATGGTTTGGGGTTGGCCGCAGGGCCTGTCTTGCATCCAGGGCCTGCTTCCATCTCCTCAAGGGGACCTAACCCCATGCTTAGTGCAGCCTTTGGTCGTGCACAGTGTGGGGTTGGCCACAAGGCTTATTCTGCAACCAGCCCTTGTGGCTAAGCCTCCAGAAAGCTACCAATCCCACACCACGCATAGCCTTGGGCGGGCGCAGTGTAGGGCTGGCCTTCCGGCCCTGGGAACTCCTCGCCTAGAGCCAAAACATATATATTAAGGTGAGGGGGCATGCAGTCCCCTCCCGGACCATTAATTGGCCTCAAGACCCCATCCCACAGGGACAGTTCCAATAAATAGGGGAAGGGGCCGTGCAGTCCCACTCCTCCAGCCCTATTAGGCCCCAGGGACCACATCCCCGCTGCCAAATCAGCATAAAAAGGGAGGGGGCCATGTGCCCACCACCCCAAGCCTTCATAAGCCCAGGGGACCTATCCCCGAGGCCTTTTTTGTTTTATAAGGGGAGAGGTGATGCGTGGCCCCCACCCTGAACCTTATTAGGTCCCGGAGACCCCCATCCACGGGGGCCAAATATAATAAAGTTTGGTGGGGGTCACGTGTACTCCCACCAGAGCCTTCATAGTCCCTGGGGAACCCATCCATCAGGGCCTTTTCTTGTTTAAAAGGGGAGGGGGCTGCATGACACACCTTCCTGAACCTTATCAGGCTCTGGGGGCTCCATCTCCCAGGGCTGGCATCAGTTATAGGTTGGTGCCCACCCAGGGTACCCATTGACCAACGAGTTTGGTGCCTTGTGGGGAGTCACAGGGCCACCACAGCCCCAGCCAGGTCCCCACATGGTGCAGGAGCTGGCATTATTCCTGTCCGGAGAGAGCAGCAGGGGACCTCCAGGGTGGGGGTCGGTTTTGGACCCCTGGGGGGATGTTTATTTTACCGGGGCCGGTTATGCAGCATGTAAAAAAAGCAGCAGTGGTGAGTGGTGCTTCCAAATAGCCCCCTTCCCCCCGCGGGGGCCGGACGAGCTGTTTGCCAGGGCAGGTTTCGGTTCCCAGTCCGGCCGTGGAGAGCAGCTATGTTGCATGCTCTCTCCAGCTGGGAGCAATCTGCTCTTCTGTTTCCCTGCCTGCTCTATTTTTAAATTGCCTCTCTCGTGAGACTCTCAAGAGAATCTCGCAGACTCCACCGCCTGGATATACAAATATTTTTAAACCTTAATTTCTTAAAAACTACTGAACAGGTTTACACTAAAATCACAAAAAGCACAATCTGCGGACCAAGATCTAGGTTCCTGTCAGATCTGGTCTAATTCTGTTCAGCAAATTTTGTGGTAGCGCTTCTTGAAGAAGTCTATGGAAAATCCATGGGGATTTTGCATTTTGGGTCCCCCTTTTTCTCGGCACCCACTTGATGGATCACATGCACAAACTAGGCAAACTAAAAGTTTTGTGGGTAGTCATCAAACGGTGCTAAAGTTATTAGCAACACAAAAAATGCATTTTCTATGGAAACGCTGGCCTAACTATAATATAGTGATATATTATATATATATACGTATATTATATATACATGTGTATATATCAATCAAGCAGTATTTCTATAGCGTATAGCGTGACTTATCACCCCTGGGGGTATCAAGGCACTTAAGTTCCGTAAGCTTTTAATCAAAGAGCCAGGTCTTGAGTCCCTTCCTGAAGTTGGCGAGTGATGGTAAGGTCTGAAGGTGGAAGGGGAGGTCATTCCAGGACTTGGTGGCGAGGTAGGCGAAGGAACAACCACCACTGCGGGTTCGGAGGATGCGGGTGGGTGTGGGAGGCGGAGCAGAGCTGTCTGGCTGGTTGATGGAAGGTCAGGCGGTGGTTGATGTAGGTTGGTCTGATGTTGTGGAGGACTTTGCAGGCATGGGTTAGCAGCTTGAACTGGCATCTCTTCTGGAGGGGGAGCCAGTGGATTCTTCTGGGGTGGGAGGTGATGCTGGTCCGTTTGGGAAGCTTGAGGATCTGTCTGTCTGTGTTATTCTGTATAGTCTGGAGTCGCTTGAGGAGCTGGGTGGTGGTACTGGATTTGAGTGCGTTTCTGTAGTCAAGTCGGCTGGTTACGAGAGCATGGGTGACTGTTTTCCTGGTGTTGATGGGGATCCATCTGAAAATCTTTGAAAGCAAGCGGAGGGTGTGGAAGCAGGAGGAGGATATAACGTTGTCCTGGCACTTCATGTCTTGCTGTCCAGGATGATGCCAAAGTTGCAGGCGTGGTCAGTAGGGGGTTGGAGAGGGTCCGAGTTCGGTGGGCCACCAACTGTCATCCCACGGTGAGGTGTTCCTCTCAAAGAAAAGCACTTCCGTTTTGTTCATGTTCAGCTTCAGGCAGTTGGACCTCATCCAGTCGGCGACGCTGGTCATGGCGTTCTGGAAGTTGGATCTGGTGGTGACGGAGTCTCCCTGTGAGGGAGAGGATGAGTTGGGTGTCGTTGGCGTGGTAAACAGACAGAATATCGACCTGCAAGAATATCGAGTTTTAAATAGCGAGGTACAAGAATATCGACTTCAATAAAATCGTGGTACAGAATATCGACAGTAAGGTAAGAAATATCGTTTTTTTTAATATCGAAGACAGTAATATCGTTTGTAAAAATATCGTTGTTAATAATATCGATTTTTATATTAGTGTTCTGTATTTTAGTATGTTTGTTAAAAGTATGTGATGTAATTTTTTTGTATAAGTATAGCAATTTTTTTAATGTATGTGTTCAATTTTTAGTAATAAATAATTTTATGTTAATTAATTTTTGCGTATTTTAGTTCTATAGCGGGTTGTGGGTTTATAGGGGAATAGGGTGGGAAGTCATTTAATTATAATAAAGTAATTTTTAATGTTTATTTTAGGAGCGGGTTGTGGGTTTAGGGAATGGGGTGGGAAGTAATTTAATTATAATAAAGTAATTGTTAATGTTTATTTTTTAGTATTTATAATTTATTTATTATTAATTACTTATTAATTGGTTATTAATTTTTATTAATTGATTAATTGATAATTAAAATATATATTTTCTTTTTAGGAGCGGGTTGTGGGTTTATAGGGGAATAGGGTGGGAAGTAATTTAATTATAGTAAAGTAATTATAAATTTTTATTTATTAGTATTTATAATTTTATTTATTGAGTTTTATATAGCGCTGGCTAGACCCGGAGGTATCAGAGCGCTTTACATGAGGAAGAAACATTGTTTCAGAACATGGTTACAAAGTTACATCAGTTACTGGAGCGTAGTTTCAGGAATTACATGGGTACAAAAGCATAGCATAAACATGAGGTAAAAAATAGGTAAGGGGAGAGAAGATTAGGGGAGAGAGGGAAGGAATAGGGAGGTAGACGGAGAATAATGGAGGGAAGAGGAGGGGGAGGGTGTAGGAGGCACAACGGGGAGACGAGGAAAAACAGTGTCCGACGTCCGGCTGGGTAGGTGACGGCCGAGGGGTGAACCAGAGCCAAACTCCTCTATAGCTGCGTGGGACAGCTCCACCGGTCATCGGCCAAAGGTTGCTCGGGCACCGCAGTACATACAGAAAGGTTATAGTTTCCGCCTAGGGGGGCATAGTCCAAAAGTTCCATCGAGCACGCCGGTCATGGTGTACGGTGCTGTGCTCTCGGCGGTAATGGGATAAAAACACAGGCCTCCGCTGTGTGAGACTCCCTTGTCGCTGTGGACTCTCTCAGAGGGGTCTCTGAGACTCCAGGGTATAAATGCTGGAACCCTCCCCAACAAGGGGAGAAGGAGTGCTTTGGAAAGGGGCCCACTCATGGTGGCCATTATTAGAGAATTGGTGTGTCAGATGTCCCCAGTGGCGGCCATCTTAGATGCCTCCTTGTCTATGCCTCACTGGCCTTGGGGAGAGCAGGTAGGTGGTTACAATCTGGGTGGAGGGTGGAAGGCCGGGCAAACAGGGGGATATCTACCGGTTTGGTAATCCCCACCCCGGGAGCTCTGGCGTAGAGCTCCTACTCGGCGGTCATCTTGTTGATCATTAATTTATTATTTCATAATTATTAATGGGTTATTAAATGTATTTAATTATTAAATCGATAATTAAGTTAAAAGTGTTATTTTGTTAAGAAGTGGGTTGTAGGTTTATAGGGGAATAGGTTGGGAAGTAATTTAATTAAAATAAAGTAATTCATATTTTTTATTTATTAGTATTTCATTTTATATTTATATTTTATAGTGTTGTTTGTGGTAATTTATTTAATAATATTTAATTATTCATTGTATGAAAAGTATAAATATTTAATTGGTAAATATGTTCATTATGTCAAATTTGTATGAGTTCTTTGTGCGTGTATAGTGCAATATGGTGTGAAGTAATTTATTTATAAATTATTAATAAATATTTTTTGCATTATAATTATGTATTTGTAAAGATAGTTGTTTGTAAAATGTTGTTTTTAAACTTTTATAAATTAATGTTTGTATTTCATTTTTAGTATTTTTTAATATTTAATTATTTGTATATATTTTGGATATTTGTAATATTTTGATATTTTTTTGTGTTATTAACAATTTTTGTATTGTAGTTGCTATTTTTTTTTTATTTAAATTTTTGAAATTATTAATTTTAACCCTTTGCTATCCAACACTTTCCCTACTGTTGCACTCACTGGAGTGGGAATAGTAATGTTTACCCCTACGCTATCCAACACTTTCCCTACTGTTGCACTCACTGGAGTGGGAATAGTAATTTTTACCCCTACGCTATCCAACACTTTCCCTACTGTTGCACTCACTGGAGTGGGAATAGTAATTTTTACTTCTACGCTATCCAACACTTTCCCTACTGTTGCACTCACTGGAGTGGGAATAGTAATTTTTACCCCTACGATATTCAACACTTTCTTTACTGTTGCACTCACTGGAGTGGGAATAGTAATGTTTACTCCTACGCTATCCAACACTTTCCCTACTGTTCCATTCACTGGAGTGGGAATAGTAATTTTTACCCCTACGCTATCCAACATTTTCCCTTCTGTTGCACTCACTGGAGTGGGTATAGTAATTTTTAACCCTCTCCTATCCAACATTTTCCCTACTGTTGCACTCACTGGAGTGGGAATAGTAATTTTTATTCCTACGCTATCCAACACTTTCCCTACTGTTGCACTCTCTGGAGTGGGAATAGTAATGTTATCCTCTCCGCTATCTAATATTTTCTTTACTGTTTAAGTTAATGTAGTGTAAAATGTATTTTAAAAAGTTAAAAATATTGTAATATTTTAATGTATTTTAATATATTTTATTTTTACGTTATTGGTGTATATATATATGTATTTATATTTTTTAATATGTTTAACAAAATATAATGTATTAAAATAATTATTTATTAATATTATTAAGTAAATATATATATTATATTTTATATATATCTATGTTTAATTTATTTTTACATTATATGTATTAATTATAATTTTAAACATTTTCTAATAATTTTAACAATGTTTATTTTAATTACCTGTATTATTTAATTTATATTACATTATTTTTTAAACATTTAAAAAACACAATGTTTTTAACAACGATATTTTTAACAACGATATTTTTTATCTATATTTTTCTACTTACCATTATGTAGATAGGACTTCGATATTCTGGACATCGATATTTCGGGTCCGATATTTTTGTCGTCGATATTCTGGTCGTCGATATTCTGTCAGAGAGTCGTTGGCGTAGGAGATTATGTTGAGTCCGTGGGTGCGGACGATTTCGACCAGCAGAGTCATCTTGGTGTTGAACAGGGTGTGAGCTGAGGCACGAGTCTTGGGGGATGCTGTGGATGGTGCTTTTGGGCTCGGAGGCGAAGGGCGTTAGGTGGATTCTTTGCATGCGTCCTGTGGGGAGTGAGGCAATCCACTTGAGGGCTTCACCCTGGATGCCGATGTGGTGGAGTCTTGTGATAAGGGTGTGGAGGGTTACGGTGTCAAAGACCACTGAGAGGCGAGGAGGATTAAGGCTGCTGTCTCATCTTGGTCGAGGAGGGTTCTGATGTCAGTAGTAGGAATCAAGGCGGTCTTGGTGCTGTGGTTGGAGCGGAAACCAGATTGGGCGGCACCTAGTAGGTTGTTTCCATCCAGGTGTTTGAGCTGGTGATTGATGACTTTCTCCAGGACCTTAGCAGAGAAGGGATGCAGCAAGATGAGGCAGCAATTCTTAAGATCGTTGGGGTTGGTGGAGGGCTTCTTGAGGAGAGGGTTTCACCACAGCGTGTTTCCATGCGTTTGAGACAGTGGCCGTGGTGGTGGATGAGTTGAGGATATTGGTGAGAGCACTGCTGATTTCCTTCCGTCCCAGCTTGAAGACATGGTGGGGGCAGGGGTCCGTCGGTGCTCTGGAGCGAATCGAGGTCATGTTGGCTGTTGTGCTCAGCGTGCTGAGCATGGTGAGCGGTTTCCAAGTGGTGAGCAGGTGGCAGCCGTATTTCTCAGGAGGTGGCCAAAATCAGTTGGTTGTGGGTCGAGGTTGCTATAGATGTCTGATATCTTGTTGTAGAAGTAGTCAGCCAGGGTGTTGCAGAGAGCGTGAGGATGGCGGATTGTGTTCCTGGTGGCAGAAAGGCTGGAGAACTCTCTGACGATGCTGAAGAGCTGCTTCATGTTTTTGGCGCTTGCCTCAGTGCGGTTTGTTAGGGCGCCCTTCTTGGCGGCTATTGTGGTAGTTGCTGAGAGCTGATTTGAAGGTGGTGAGGTCTGTGGGATATATGTATATATATTACCTACTGGTGGTCGCCATTAGGTAGTTGTAGTTAGGACCATGTTTCCATAGGAAAAGCATTTTTTGACTTGACTATAGCTTTGGCGTCATTTGACCAATCTTCATGAAATTTGCCCAAAAAAGTGTTCAAGGTGGGTTCTATTGTCATGGACAGTTTGGGGGTGATCTGTGCAGTGGGGACCAAGAATTTGGGGCGCGAAATAAGGTTGCGTTTGTAATGTTAATTCCCATAGGAACCTTTAGCCACGCCTACAGCCCGAACTGCTGAATGGACTTACACCAAATTTGGCAGGGAGGTAGATGTTGGTTCAAGGAAGTGCCTTTTGCTTATTTGGTGTAAATCCGTTCAGTAGTTGTTGAGAAATGTAAGTTTATAATTATAGTGATATCTCTGGCCACGGATATTTCGCTGTGGTTTCACGATGAATCGCGAATGCATGCGCCAACAGGAATGCTCTGATTGGCTGGACGCAACCTGAAAAAGTTGCGGCTGCCATTTTATCTCTCGGGAACGGTTCCCGAGGCTGAAAATTTGTGTGAAAACCCACATAAGGGGTCAGGGTGGATATACTCTGCCCCATGGTTCAGAAAAGGGGGTGTTAGTGACACAAGTTATGTGTCCAAGATTGATTTTTTTAATCGCGTGCGATATTTGCGATGACGCCGCGACCAGCAGCACTGCCCCCCTGTACCGTCACGGGGACGTCGCGACTATGGATGCTGTCGCGAATATTGGTGAAAATATAAAAATATATCAGTGAATCATTAATACTCATTGTTATAGAGATATTGAGATTCTGATAAATGTTGTTATAGAGTTATTTAGATAGTGAGTTATCTACTATGATGGTTAGAATTAATTATATAGTTATAATTTTTTAATGTGATGGTGAATATTGAATTCCTGCTTTTGTTTTCCGTTTTCGCTACATGTCCGGGGGGATCGTGATCTCCGGAGTCACCATGATCTCAGGAGTCACCGTGAAAATATAAAATAGGTTTTAGAGATGGTTTTTATAGAAACTCTCTAGAAAAACCTGAGTTTCGAGAATACTGTAGGAAACCCCTAGTATGTAAAATACTGTAGTATGTGTGTATATATGTATTTTAGACTTTATGAAAAAGGCACAATTGTCACGGTTAACGACGTCATCACGACGTCCCCAATAACTGCAAAAACGGAAAATAGGTCTGAAAGATGGTTTTAAAGAAACTTCGTACAAAAATATGAGTTTAAACATGCTTTGAAAGAAGTCGATATATAGTAATATGTGTAGTGCAATGTTCAGAATAGATTTTTTTTACATATTATTTTTGGATGTGTTGGTGGTCATTGACTGTCTGCGTTTGTATTCCGTTTTCACGACTTGTCACCAGGATCGCGATGCCGTCATGAATATAAAAAATGTAAAGGAAAAAAAACACTGCTTATTAATCCGCTGAAAAAAATACAAGCTTATAAAAATACCCTTTATAGAGCCATTTTAGATACAAAATACAGTTTAAAAACCTTAAAAATTCAATACAAAAATCATAGGTTACATGGACGGTATAGTTGGGAAATAGAATTGGAAAAACCTTAGAAATTCACTGAAAAAACAAAAGGTTACAGGGACGTTATAGTGAGGATTTAGCATTTTAAAATCCTTAGAAATTCATTAAAAAAACAAAGATTACAAGGGCGTTATAGTTAGGAAATAGAATTAAAAAAACCTTAGAAATTCAGTGAAAAAAACAAAGGTTACAGATACGTTATAGGTAGGCTGATATTTTACTTATACAAAACCAGAGAAATTCACAGTTATTGTTAGCTGAGCTAACTATAACTCGCGCCACGCAATGCACTGCTTATGACCTCACATATTAAATCAATCATACCATGGTCAGTGACATCACTGCTGACATCTCAAATGACATCACTGATGCCATCATCCACAGAATCTCAGTCACCCACTCACACCCCATATAACCTTTCATACACCCACTCCAACTTCCACACTACCATTTTCAAAACCATTGACACACCCATACCAGTACTTACACACCCACTCTCTGATTCAAAGGTCTACACACACATCCACTCCGTCACCCATACAGCCACTCATACACCGAATCACTCACTAATACAGCTACTGATATATCCACTCATACACCCATACAGCCACTCACACACTGTCAGTTGCTCATAAAGCTACTCACACACCTACTCACTCACCTAGAGTCACTCACACAGCCATTTACTCACCTTTACAGTTATACACACTCACATATTCATACAGATGCTAACACATACTCACTCACCTATATAGTCAATGACACAAGCACACACTCACCCATACTGCCACTATCACAATCCCTCAATCACAAATACAGTCACTCATATACTCCAGCACTCAGCTATACTGCTTTTCACTGATCCAGTTACTCACCCAAATACCACTGACACATTCATTCACTCACCGACACACCCAAACACCCTCAGTCACCTATAAAGCCCATCACTAACACACTCACTAACCCATACAGCCACTGACTCACCCACTCACTCATCCATGCAGACAGTTGCACACCTTCTCACACAGACACTCATACACCCATACAGGTACTCAGACACCTAATCGATCACCCATACAGCCACTCACATGCCCACTCACCAACCAATACAGCCACTTAGACACCATCTGACAGACTGATACAAACATTCTCAAAACCTAGGGGCCTATTAAGATAGTGGGCGGATCGCCCCCGCCGGGCCGGCGGTAGCCACAGCTGGTCCGGCGGGGCGATCCGCCCGCCATCCATGCCTCAGTGACCCCTGCCATATTAGGATGGCTGGGGGGTCCGCGGCGGACGGGAAGACCGTCCGCCGCATTTCCACCTTACCGGGCGGAAAACGTGCACAATATGGTGGCGGTGACAGCAAGACACTGCCATCCATATTGTGATGCAGGCGGAGATGTGCCTTTCCTTGGCGGTGTTGCCGCCATGGAAAGGCATACGGTCTTTGGTAATGGGGGCCTGTTGCGGGCCCCCGGGGGGTGGGAGGGTGGTGGGTGCACTTGGGGGGTACCTATGGTACCCCCCCTACATTGGCATGCACAGGGTGGCAGGCACCACGCGGTGCCTGTCACGTTGTGCATGCCAATGCGCAACATGCTTTATTTACATTGCGGCGGGTGCTGCTCACAGCACCGCCCACCGCAATGTAAATGATGCGGGATGCCACCGCCACCGTGGCGGTGGCATCCTAATTGACATGGCGGGACCGCCGCACCTCTTGCGGGTGGTCCCGTTTGCCGTTGCGGTGGCGGACGGACTTTGTCCGCCCGCCATCGTAATGATGCCCCTAGTCACTCACCCATACATTCACTGAGATACCTAATCACTCACTTATACAGTCAGTCACGCACCCACTGAATCATCCATACAGGCACTCATACAGCCACTGATTCATCAATATACCTTGTTATATATATTTAACACTCATAAACATTTAAAAAACACTCACAGTCACTGGATGATGTCATTAGTGATGTCACTGACCATGTCATGAATGATGTAATATGTGAGGTCATAAGCAGTGCATTGCGGGGGCGCGAGTTATAGTTAGCTCATCTAATTATAACTGCTGAATTTCTCTGGTTTTGTATGAGTGAAATATCAGCCTAACTATAACATCCCTGTAACCTTTGATTGTTTTCACTGAATTTCAATTTTTTTTCTAAATTCTATTCCCTAACTATAATGCCCCTGTAACCTTTGTTTTTTTCAGTGGAAAATTATATATATATATATATATAATATATATAATTTCACACCGGTAATAGCCACCACTGAAAAGGCGTTTTTGTTTTCTTTATTTTCTTAATAACTTTGGCACCATTCGATGAAGCTGCATGAAACTACTTTCTAAAAAAGTTCATTCACTTTGAGTTCTTAGTGGTAGGTTTTGTGCAGGTCTATCACTTGCTGGCCAAAAAACAAGGGAGGGAGGTCCCAAAGGTGACACTTCCCATTCTATGCTCCTCAATACAGATAAAACTGCTTAATGGAAGTATACCAAACTTGGCATATAAGCAGGACTTTACTCAAAAAGTGCCTTTGCTTGGTTTGTTATAAATAAGTTTATTAGTTTTCAAGAAATAAATGTTTATAGAGTGTTCTGGCCTGGGCATTAAGAGGTTATATTCTAGAGATATATGGATCTCCAAGGAATAACATGGAGGGTGTGCAAATCCAAAAAGACAGGATTAAGTCCCAGAGGGACCGCTCTTCTCATTAAAATGAATAATAAAAGGTAATTTTTATTGCTAGTTTCACAAATCCTGTGCATGAATGGGGATGCCTGTGCATTATTTGCGGATCGCAGATCCTAAACTCTCCCAACTCTCTCTAGATCCTGCAGACCTTCCTACCGTGTCATTCCTTTCAGGCCTTCTCATGAGGTTGTTCAACCTTTGGGGCTTGGTGTTCTATTCAGTTCAGTCACCTTTAGTTAGACCTGGGCTGAGCTGCTGATAACATCCACTCCTAGTGGACTACAGTGTTCATCTGTTCCTGCCTCATTCAGGTCTCAGGATTTGTGAATCCCTCACAGGATTTGCAGATCATAGGAAAAAAAGAGTTTGGTGCACTTGGTGTACTACAGCTGTGCTTGGCTAGCACCTTCTGGGCATGTCCTTGTTGGGTTGGTTGGCCGCAGGGCCTATCTGTGCATTGTAGGAGTTTGCTGTCCACATCTTGTTTAGTATGGGGCCTGGCCTACGGCAGTGCTCTGCAGCCAACCCTCACTGCCAAAATCTAAAGAATACTTTGATGTGGCATATGGATTACCATGACGGGAACAGGAGTTTTGGCTTGATTTAGCACCATAACTAGCGAATTCCTGTGTTTTTTTAGGTTTTGTTTTGTAACTTTAACTGCACTTTAACTGTGTTTTTTCATTGAATATCAGAAGTTTTTAAGCTAATGTTAAGGTCTTTCTTATAAGCAAAGCTAATCATAATTTCACTTCAGCCTTTGGTTTTCAGTAAATTTCAGTTTATTTTTAATCATATTCCAATCCAACTGTTCTTTGCGCCTAACCTCTTATTTACAGCCTGTGGCCAACACTGCTGTTCAAGGCTGGTTACGTAGGAGGATGGGCAAAGGGCCTATGTGGACATCCCACCAGAGGTGGACAGCATTTGGTGATGGGAAGCTAGACACAAGGTCCTACTGCAGCCAAACTCTACAGCCAACCCCCACAATGCATGGCAGACTATGCACAGTATTTTGGTGCATGTTTGAGCTTCTAAAAATACTTGCAGCGTTTGCAGATCCAGTTACAGGTACACTGATCTGCTAATTTACTGGCAGGGCTGGAACCTTTTCTTTTTAATTATATTCTTTTTCTTTTTTTTTTTAAAGAAAAATAAATAAAACAAACTAATCAAAGTGCAGCTGTACTCGAAAAGACTATAGGGGCTGATTACGATGGCGGAAGGATCGTCATCGCCAGCCCGGCGGTGGCAATCCTTTCGTCAATTGACAGCAATTTTTCCACCGCCGAATTACGATGGCAGTGGGAATCGCTTTTGGACCGCAGCGGTCGCAAAGACCGTTCGCCACGGAACCGCCACAGGCAATCGTTACGATTGCCTGGCGGAGCGGTCAGCATGCTTAAAATGGTGGCGGAGCCTAGCAGGCTCCGTCCGCCGAATTACGATGCTGGTGGAAGCCAGCCTTTCCGTGGCAGGTAAACCGCCATTGAAAGGCTGGCGGGGATTGGTTTCGGGGGCCCGTAGCGGGCCCCCCTTGTGTTGGGGGGAGGTGTTTGTGCACTGGCGGGGTACCCATGGTACCCCCCTACATATCAGTGCACTAAGTGGCAGGCACCGTGTGGTGCCTGCCACATAGTGCAGTGAAATGCACAACATGCATTTTCAACATTGCGGCGGGTGCTGCTGTCAGCAGCAACCACCGCAATGTTAAAATGCAAGATGCGTCCGCCACGGTGGCGGCTGCATCATAATTTGGTGTGCGGAACCGCCGCATGTATTTCGGACGGTCCCGGTTACCACCACTATGGCGGACGGACTATAGTCCGTCCGCCATCGTAATCAGCCCCTATGTGAGCACTCTTTGCATCACAGCACATTCTTATTTAGCAGCCATTTACAATGGAGTCTAAGTTTAGAACGAGGAGTTAGGGGGCATAACATTGTATTGGTAATGAATGCATGTGTACTATTGCAACAAAAACATGCTGACCCGCTGCACAGCCTGCACTATGGTGACCCTGCAGGTCCCATTCAAATTTCCTGCCCCACCAGGCTGCCACAGACTAGCCAGAAATTTCCGATTGCAGTATTTTCTTACAAGCATTGTCAAAATCATAAAGTGTGGCCTTGGCAAGCCTGCGATTGTTTAAATTATTTGTTGCACGCATATACAATTGAAGGTAACATTTTAAAAGTAATCAAAAGTAAAAATGCCTTTGGGAAGCTGTTAATAATAAAATATATAAATGAAAGGAGAGTTTGGTTCACCAGTCTGGCACTGAAGTGGCCTACTCACTCTTTTTAAGCTGTTACACAGGGTGAAAGAGAACTAACTAGTGACTCAAGCGGCTGACTCACTGCACAATGCTCTATGCTGTGGTGGGTTCCCTGACACAACATCGATGTAAAAAATATCGATGTTAAAGATATAGAGTAAAAAATATAGACAAAAATATCGACTCCTATGCTTAAACAGGTAAGTACAAAAATATCGACTAAAATATATTGATGTAAAAAATATAGATGTATAAAGTATCAACTTTTATATAAATATAAAATAATATATATTAAATATTAAATATAATTTTAACAGAATTTAATAAATTTAATATACATTTTAATAAAATATAACAAATAAACTTAAACAAATATAAACACACAAACATAATAATTTATACATATATATTTAATTTAAAACAATTATTAAACTATTATTTGTAATTTATATAAAAGGTTTAAAATAATATAAAGAATAAAAATATATATTAATAATTTAAAACATAAAAAACTAAAATCTATAATAAATTAAAACATTAAACTATTAAAAAATATTTAAACTTACATTTCAAAATACAATCAATGCAACATTAGGGAAAATGTTGGATAGCAAATGGGTAAAAATAACTATTTCAACTCCAGTGAGTGCAACAGTAGGGAAAGTGTTGGATAGCGGAGGAATTAAATTTACTATTCCAACTCCAGTCAGTGCAACAGTAGGGAAAGTGTTGGATAGCGGAGGAATTACATTTTCTATTCCCACTCCAAAGAGTGCAACAGTAAGAAAAGTGTTAGATAGTGGAGGGGCAAAAATTACTATTCCCACTCCAAAGAGTGCAACAGTAAGGAAAGTGGTGGATAGCAGAGGGTTAAAAATTACTATTCCGACTCCAAAGAGTGCAACAGTAGAGAAAGTGTTGGATAGCGAAGGGGTAAAAATTACTATTCCCACTCCACTGAATGGAACAGTAGGATAAGTGTTGGATAGCGGAGGGGTAAAAATTGTTATTCCCACTCCGGTGAGTGCAACAGTAGGGAAAGTGTTGGATAGCAGAGGGGTAAAAATTAATATTCCCACTCCAGTGAGTGCAACAGTAGGGAAAGTGTTGAATAGCGGAGGGTTAAAATGAACTATTCCCACTCCAGTGAGTGCAATAGTAGGGAAAGTGCTTGATAGCGGAGGGGTAAAAATTACTATTCCAACTCCAGTGAGTGCAACAGTAGAGAAAGTGTTGGATAGCGGAGGGTTAAAATTAACTATTCCCACTCCAGTGAGTGCAATAGTAGGGAAAGTGCTTGATAGCGGAGGGGTAAAAATTACTAATCCCACTCCAGTGAGTGCAACAGTAGGGAAAGTGTTGGATAGCGGAGGGGTAAAAATTACTATTCCAACTCCAGTGAATGCAACAGTAGGGAAAGTGTTGGATAGCGGAGGGGTAAAAATTACTTATCCCACTCCAATGAGTGCAACAGTAGGGAAAGTGCTGGATAGGGGAGAGGTTAAAAATATATATATATATATATATATATATATATCCTCCTAGCAACACTCCGCGTTAGCAAAGTATGCAGCGCACTCCGAAGTTCATTTTCAAATTCTTTATTCTGCCCAAACCATCATGCTGACAAACGCGTTTCGGCCTTCACGGCCTTCGTCAATATATATATAATTAACAACCTATCATTAATTCATAAATTAAAAATAGATTACTTCCCACCCTTTACACCTATAAACACCACAACACACAACTAAAATAAATTACACAATTACCATAATAAATTAGCAATGGTTTAATTAACCAATTATTCATAAATTAAAAATAAATTACTTCCCACCCTTTACACCTATAAACACCACAACACACACCTAAAATTAATTACACAATTACCATAATTAATTACCAATTAATTAATTAAAATTAATTAACAACCAATTATTAATTAATAATAAATTACTTTACACATTTAAAACTATAAAATCTCAATTAAACAAATATTAATAAATAAAAAATAATCAATTAATTAAAATAATTAAATTACTTCCCACCCTATTCTCCTATAAACCCACAACCCGCTACGGAACTAAAAACGCTAAATTAAAATAAAAGAAAATGATAACTACTAAAAATGTAACACATATATTAAAAATACAAACAATTCTTATACAAAAAAACATACCTATCATACATATAAAATATATACTAAAATACATAACATCAATTTAAAAAACGATATTTTTAACAACTATATTTTTGCAAACGATATTAAACACTTCGATATTTTTAAAATCGATATTACTTACCTTAAATCGATATTTCTGACCACAATATTTTTTACTCTATATTTGTGCAACTGAATATTTTTTATTCGATATTCTGTCTGCACACCGCTGTGGTGGATGGAAGCAAAATGTGAATGACAATGAGCTATGGATGAAAGGGCTTACCCAAGTCCTTCTATGTATAGCTATGTATAGATCGAAGTATGTTTTTTATTTCAAATTTCATGGAATACAAGAGCCTGGCGAGACAGCTTTTCCTTTGTCTTGTGCAAACCTAGACAGAAATAGTGGAATCTGGGAGCGATTTCACCTTTCTGAATGTCTCAAAATAACGTCCCATTTGATTGTTTTCCTTTGGCTCCCTCTGCTGGAAGATGGAGGGACTGCCTATTTCAAAAGCTGTTTACATTGTATATTTTGGATCACCGCAAGTTGGACAGAGGCGAGCTACATAGTATGACACACTCATCAGCCGTTATCGTCAATAATAACGCAGTAAGACGTGTCAGTCACCCAGCAAATTAATGTAGGGGCACACACACGCTATTATTTGTGTTAAATATTACCAATCATCTAAACGCGCAAGATGGGGGACCTGTGTTCTTAAATCTTGGGTCCGATTCAGCCCTTCTTGTTATTTTTGACATTCGCTCTCTTGCTTTAATTTTGCTTTCAGAATTTAAAAGCCATCTAAGGAGTTTGGCGCCTACAAATTCACTTAGCTACTGATTACAAGTTGTTATCTCATGAAATCATTTACTCCAAATAATAAATGCATGGAAGTATTTAGGTTTGCAAAAACGTGGAATGTTTTACCAGCTTTAAGCATGGAAATGTAGGGCTTGCGATTAAATAAAAAAAATTAATAATTCTTAACAGAATCTCTGCTTGGGTCACCGGAACAGGGATTTTGACGTCCAGGGTAATGAGCACCTGTTGATAACCTTCTGTGTCCATGGTCTTAACTCGGCCCGCTGCAGCCCCTGCGGTTGTGCGTAGAATTTGTGGCGTTGCATGACAATGTTCAATGTTTTGGCAAATCGCTTTTGTAGCCACAATTTTGCTTCTTTGTACACATCCTCAATTACCTCACCATTCTCTTCATACACCTGTGGGAAATATTTAAAGACGTGTTGACCTTCTGTGCCCAAACGCCCAGTCAATAACCCTTTCTTTGTGTGGGGAGAGAAATTAGTCCCTCCAAGAGCCACCAAATAATTTTCTATGGTCTCCACCCAATCTTCCCATTCAATGGGCAGATCTCCCTGCTGCATTAAAAATGAAGGTGGCACCACAATGGACTGAATAATGCTCATGTTGGCCTATTCATCAATATTTTGCCAGAGAAGAGAAAAAAAGAGAAAAATAAATAAATACAAATAACAGGTGTAGCCTTCGTCCCACAGCTCAAAGACTCTATTGTAGAATGTACTGCACTCTGCAGTAGACTAGGCGGCGCTGTTGTCAATCGATGAAAGGAAACCTGAGCCACGACATGTCAAGGAAAGGCAGCACAGACCAAGATTACGGTAAACAACAGCTTTAATTTGATCTTCAAAGATCCAGTTGTGGAGCTGCCAATATCTCTTGTGTTGCATATGCATACAATGGCGATATCTCAAATGCGTTGAAAGCGGGCTGGAGCGCTGAACCTGTGAGCAACAGGGAGCTGCTGGGCCCTCTTTCTAACCGATGGCCAGAGCCGTGCTCGCGCCGGAGTCTCCTGAACCGGCCAACAATTTAAAAAACTTGTCAAAAAAAAATCACAGTTTATGGCAGAAAAACACTCGCAGTCAGTGGTAGGCTCACAGATTGGTCCAGAACAGCACATGCAAGCAAACTCAGCGCTGGAGCAGGCCTACCGCACTGGTGGAAATCTGCAACACAGGATTTCTGTGCATGTGATGAACGTAGTCTGTTCACAGGTGCCTGGCTATTCCATCCCGTCACCAAAATATGTTGAGGTCTTCTTCCAAATGCAACTGGAGACTTCTGTAGTAAGCAAGCCTCAACTTTATTCGCAGATGAAAACCTGTGTCCGAAAAGCCAGACACCAACAGCTCAACCCTCGTCCTCCCAACCGCCTCAGAACCTTACTATGTCACAAGGCCCTTCACTCACATAACTACATTCCATTCCCTTGAAAGATGGTGCAAGCATGAACACAAAAGCCCAACACAATATAACACATTATAACAAATATCCTGGCAGCATGCCTTGCAGCCTATGAAAAAACATCCTTCACTAAAACAAAGGATGTACCCATCTCCTCCAACAAATCTATCTCAACTAACCATGATCCCCATGTTTGCGTAAATCCATTCTAGGTGTCTCCTGCTTTTCACCTTTTCATGGCCTCATTAAACCTGTACCCATTTTCCTTGTCCATTTGGAACACTCACAGAGCTCGTACATCCACCTCATCCACACCTAACATCCCTCCTTCAGCTGGTTCCTTTGCGCCATAGCAACACCATTCTCCAGATCGCCTTGTAATTTGCCTCCCTGCAACTGTTTCATGCAAAAAAGACATTTCCTACCAGTGTCAATAAACATAACAGTCTACAAAGGAAAAATGGCACCATGTGCACAGTGGATAAGTAAAAAAGGCCAAAGCACCGCCTTAGCCCTTGCTAGCACCGCCCCAAACCACTTTACTGTATCCCTAACTTCCGTCTCTGATAGAGCGCACCACCTCAGCTGAAGCAGTGTGGGGGAGATCTTGCCACCTAACCTTCACCCTTGTATCCCTCGGGCGAGATAGTGCAAAACACCACATACGCCCGGGTAAGTGTGAATGGTCACAGTTGTAGATCAGGTCTTAACAACTGAAAATAGCCTGGCAACATGCCTTACAGACTATATAACAACCCCCATTTACACCCTGTTCAGGGAGTCATGGGCCAAGCAAGGGCCTCAGCTGTGGGGGTATGAGTCAGAAGCCTCTGATTTTCCAGAGTCTGTCCAACTAGGGCTCTGCAAAACCGGGCCATGTAAACCCCTTCAGGACTTGATTCTCTGTGGTAGCGATGGCGAGCACTTATAGGTTTTTCAGGCAGGTAATGTAGGTGTGCTCAAACTCAGAATTCAACAATCACCCAGCACAATACCTGATTGTCCAACACAGTGCTTTACTTTACTAAATGAAAGTATTTTAATATATATGTCAAACTTTAAATGACACACAGCAGACTGCAGGCACAATTACTTTATGGGTGCTTGGGCTACTGCGCTTTGGATCGTGGTTTCCCTCTCCCATCTTCTCCTGGGTGTTCCTCCTTCTTCGTACTAAGCAGGCCCCCCATTTGGGCGCAGCTATCAAGGCTCAGGTACAAATTACCCTTTGCTGTAGTCCATGCGCTCAGTTATTTAAAAAAGGTCCCCACTTCTTAGTTGCCACCACAGCAGCGGTACTCCAGTCCTTTTTGAGCGACCAGCAGGGACCTGCATCTCATGTCCTTTTTAGCACCTCATCAGAAAGAAACACACCAGATGGAGGTTCCTTCTGCATTCGGCAGGCACACTGGAGGTCACCGCCCCAAGCCTTTGTAGGCAATCATGACTCCAGCAAAGATGGTGATCCCGCTTCTGGACTTTGGTGAGTCAGGGGTGGGCCACAACCGTAAAACATCAATGCCAGTCTCGGCACAGTCCTGGTAGCAGCTTAACCCGACCTCTGGCACAGTCCTGGCAACAGAGCTGCACGGTCCCCTCAGGCACACCTCTTTTGTTGTAGTGGCACAGTCCACTCAGCACACTTCTCTAGTGTAGTGATGGAGTCCGTTCAGACACGCTTCTCTGGTATAGTAGCTCAGTCATCTTGGGAACTCCTTAGTGTAACAGCATAGGATGTTCTGGCACGTTTCTCTGGTGTGATAGCACAGTCCACTCTTTTAGACGTCGGTCCCACCTGGAACAGTTCGAGTGGAGAGACTGCACTGCACTCTTCTCTGAGCAGCAGCAGGTTGGCTTCAAGGTGCTTCAGGTCAGAGTCAGTTCCTTCCAGTAAAGCAAGACTCCAGGTGAAGTCCCCCTCCACCAATGAGATGCCGTCTGTCAGGCTGACACCAGCTTTGGTTGCACAACAGTCATCCAAGTACTCTGTGGAGTACTCCCTTCCTTAGTCAAAGAGTACTTGGAAATGGAACAATAAGTAGGTTAGTGGCCCACATTTTCATACACTCAAAGCAGACAGGGAATGTGGTTTCTATGTATGCACTTCCAGAACTGGTTTGGGTTGGTTCTCTTTTCATCCGTCCTCGCTAGGCTACTCTTCAGACACAGACTTTGGATAGGGTAGTATTCCTCACAGCAGAGTAGTCTCCAGCCTGGAGTACCAACAACAGAGGCCAAAGAGGTGTGAACTTTTTGCACCTGGGTATCAACAGCCACACTGAACAGTGATCAGGAAGAGTCAAAGGGCAGGCCTGATCTGAAAAGGCCCTTCCCACTCTCAACAACAGAGATTGCCCTACCCTTCACCCCCACCTAATTGAGTTTATAAAGGTGCCCTCTCTCTTCTTTCCCCTTTTAAATGTCTAGATCTCTTCCCTTCAACTTCAGGAATGTCAGCAATACACTTCCCACTGTCTGGGAAAACCGTGTAACTCCATTTTGTGCACAGGAAGAGGCCATAGGCTTCCAAAATGGAACCAGCAGCCCTGCATTACTCTGGTTCATTCCTACTTAATTTTATGTCTTATAAAGCGCTCAGCTACCCCAAGATGTTTCCCAGCACTAGGACCCAGGTAGAATGACTACAGCCCTAGATTAAAACAGCCAAGTCTTTAGCCCCTTGCGAAACAGTGTGAGAGAGGCCAGTTTTGCTAAGATTCGGGAGGTCATTCCAGAGCTTTGGACTAAGGCATGAAAATAACACCCCCTTGCATGCTCAACAAATTTTGGGCACTTTGCACAAGGACTGACTAGATGACCAAAGCTGAGATACCGTCTGATAACGTGCCACCAGATCTTGGATGGAGCAAGGAACGATAGCAGAGCTGGCCTTGTGCATATAGCACAAGGCTTTGAATTGTATATGTTTGTCTGCAGTCAGCCAGTGGAGTTCCCGGAGAACATTTGATACCGACGCATACTTAGGAAGGTGAAAGAGCAGCCTGGCAGTGGCATTTTGAGCTACCTGAAGCCACCGGATGACTGCGTTCTCGGACCCCAAATTTACAATGTTCCTGTAGTCAATTCTAGATAAGATTAATGCTTCGATCACAGTTTTCTGGGCAGAAAGAAGTATTATGCCTATGATCTTTCTTGTCCACCTCAGAACTGCAAAACTGGTAGAAACTACCTTAACAACCTATGGCTTCATCACAAGCTTCTCATCCAGCCAGAAGCTGCAGGTGACAGATCTGGGAGGCTACCTAGAGCCTCCAGCCAATGCTGAGGACCCCATAGTTGGGAATTTATTCCCAGGACCATGACCTCAGTCTTCTCGCCATTGAGCTTAAGTGAATTTGCACCCATCTATGCAGAAATTCTGCTCAGGCCTAAGTTCAGGGTTCAGGTGTCATTGCCCTGTGCAGACAACAAAGCAAAGATGATCTTATCTGTGTGTCTCCTTCTTACGAGAACAAAGTTAAGCCACAGCTCTCAGTCACTTCTGCAAGTGGGCGTCAATAGATTTTGAACAGCATCGGGCTTAATGCCGATCCTTGGGGAACTCAGCAGACTAGTGCCCGTGATTCTGACCTAGCACTGCCTGAAAAGACCTCAAATAAACGATCTTCAAGAAATGAAGACATCCAGGCTAATGCAGTGCCCTCCGGGCCCAGTGACTTAAGCCTTTCCAGGGGAATGGAATGGGATACAGTATCAAAAGCCGCACCGAGATGTAATAAAATCAGTGCGGTTGTACCACCCTCATCCAGGAGACGTCTAAGATGTTCCGTGACTCCTAGGAGAGTGGATTCAGTACTGTGTCCTGCCCGGAAACTTGACTTAGATGGGTGCAAACTATTATGATCTTCCACAAAGGTAGTAAGCTGCGAATTTGCATGCTTTTTCAGAACTTCGCTAGGATTGGCAGCATTGAAATCAGTCGAAAACTCGACCAGTTAGTAGGGTAGAGACTGGGCTTTTTCAAGAGCGGGAGAACCATAGCGTGTTTCCAGGCTGCTGGAATACGACCCTCTCTGAGTGAGACGTTGAGTACTTCAACTACCTTTTAGAGCATCTCCAGGTCTAAGAGACCGAATTTCGACGGATGGAGAGGGTCAAGTGGGGAGCCAGATCTAATTGATCTCAATATAGTCAGGAATTGTTCAGCAAGGACAGTTGTTCCATTTTCTGAACATCTGGTAGTGCACATGGCAGAGTTTCTACCCTTCCTAAACTACCTTGCTCGATCAAATTACTTTAGGTGGTACTACAAGAATCTTGAGCATCAACCAACGGCGCCTCTGCAAGAAGAGTTTGCATATAGGTCACTTTCTAAACAAAGAAGTCAGCCAAATCTTCGCAAAGGTTATTGGACAACACAGGTACCATAGAGATTTTATGCACACAACAAACATACCACACAGGTCACATACACAAACACGCATAGCATGCACTCAGATGTTAGCGCTAGGATCTGGGTTACAATTCAGAAGTCAAACTTCTAACTTCTGTAGGCCAGTAGGCCTCCACTCCAGTGACACAGATAAAAGGGTCACAACTCTGGATTTACAGACACTGTATTCACAAACTCTGAAACCACTGTCTGACAAATAAGGGTATGTTCGGTGCGCCTCTCCAGGAAACAGGACAGATCCAGAACCTCACTCACGTCAAAGGCCAGTCTACGCCTCTGCACACATATAAAATTAGTGTGAGACTAGGGCCAAAATCGTAAACGACGATAACAGATACTTGCAGTTGGGCACTCGGGGCAGGGGGGACATACTTGGTCACCTTGTCCCAACACCCAACATCCCACCTCACTAACATAAAAGATACATCCTGCATGCCTTCTTAGTGGCCCTTGGCGTGATGACCCCTCTACTCTGCCCTAGCTCTTTTTATTTTACATATGTGCCCACAATTACATCTTGCTCTTTCTTAAATCCTTCCTCATAAGTTTAACATTACGCACATTGCATGCACCATGGGCCATATTGCAAATATGGCGCTCTGTCCCAGTTTGCGCCACAGGGCACATGCAGATTTATTCACTGGACGCAAACAGGGACAGAGCACCAGGTTACTGATAATGCCCAGCCCCCAGTGCAGACATTGACTCGTATTAGTTAATTACAGAGCAGCTGCTTGAAGCAGCCACTGGGTCTTCCACTGTGCAGGACCCATATCCACTTCAAAGGGGGAACAAAGATTCTGCCTGCAGGTGGGTGCAGTGAGTGACTGCACTCGTTCGCGGGGGGATTTTTGGGAGGTCCGTATGACCCCTTCTCCCCCTTCAGAGGATTGCCATCAGGGTGCACACTGACCTCTCTGTGGCACACAGTCAGTGCACGTCTTTATGGCCAAAGTGTTTCCCTCTTAAAACAGCACTGCTGCTGTATGTGCACCAGAGTTATATGTGCACAGGTGCCATGCCACATAAGCGTCAGTGGCCCCTTCCGTAATACTACAGTGCCGCCAAGGTACAACAAGCATTGGCATAGCCAATAGGTCTCGCCTTTGGGGCCTTATAAGTGTTTAGCCAGAGCTATTGACTTTGCCAATGTCTTCAAGCTGTGCTGTAGAGAAGTGTGGCTGCTGTGCGGCATGCTGAAACGTTATAATAAAAAAGTGTCAGAAGCATTTTTGTTACTTTATATATGACCAAGAAGGCATTATGTAAAACTGAACGACCATATTAAAAAAGTATTTACAATAAAAAATGTCCTCAGTTTTCTTTAGTTCTTGCAATGCTGGCAATGGTTGTTTGTTAAAGCTTTTTTTTTTGAGGGGGCATAAACAATCGGAGGGTGAAGGTTGGGAACTAGTACCTGTATTATAACACTAGCAGCGGCCAGACGCTAGGGGAGAATCAACAGATGCCAGATTCCGAGAGCAGGCTGAGGTGGTGCTGAGTGATGCTGAGGTGGTAGTGGTGGTGGTGGTGACTGTTGCGGAGACGATGCTGAGGTGATGCTGAATGATACTCAGGTGTTGCTGAGTGATACTGCTGTGGTGCTGAGTGATGCTGTGGTGGTGCTGAGTGATATTGTCTTGGCGCTGAGTGATGCTGTGGTGGTGCTGAGTGATATTGTCTTGGCGCTGAGTGATGCTGTGGCGGAGCTGAGTGATGCTGTGGCGGCGCTGAGCGATGCTGTTGCGGCGCTGAGCGATGCTGTGGTGGCGGTGAGCGATGCTGTGGCGGTGCTGAGCGATGCAGTGGCAGTGCTGAGCGATGCAGTGGCGGTGCTGAGCGATGCAGTGGCGGTGCTGAGCGATGCTGTGGTGGCGCTGAGCGATGCTGTGGTGACGCTGAGAGATGCTGTGGTGGTGCTGAGTGATGCTGTGGTGGCGCTGAGTGATGCTGTGGTGGCACTGAGTGATGCTGTGGTGGTGCTGAGCGATGCTGTGGTGGCGCTGAGCGATGCTGTGGTGGCGCTGAGCGATGCTGTGGTGGCGCTGAGCGATGTTGTGGTGGCGCTGAGCGATGCTGTGGTGGCGCTGAGCGATGCTGTGGTGGTGCTGAGCGATGCTGTTGTGGTGCTGAGCGATGCTGTGGTGGTGCTGAGTCATCCTGTGGTGGTGCTGAGTGATGTGGTGTTGGCCCTGAGTGATGATGTGGTGTCGCTGAGTAAAGCTATGGTGGTGCTGAGTGATGCTGTGGTGGCGCGGAGTGATGTTGTGGTGGCGCTGAGTGGTGCTGTTGTGGCGCTAAGTGATGCTGTGGTTGTGCTGCGTAATGCTGTGGTTGTGCTGAGTAATACTGTGGTTGCACTGAGTGATGCTGTGGTTGCACTGAGTGATGCTGTGATGGCGTTGAGTGATGCTGTGATGGCGTTGAGTGATGCTGTGATGGCGTTGAGAGATGTTGTGTTGGTGCTGAGTGATGCTGTGCTGGCTCTGATTGATGCTGTGCTGGCTCTGATTGATGCTGTGGTTGCGCTGAGTGATGCTGTGGTGTTGCCGAGTGAGAGATAGAGTGAAGATATAATGCCCAATTAGAGAGGGTGGTGAGAGAGAAAGGGTGTACATAGAATAAAGAGTGGAGCGGGATAGAGAGAGAGAAAGAAGGGGAGAGAGAGTGAATGAAGGAGTTTGAAAGAGAAACAGATAAAGGGGTGAGAGAGAATGAAAGGCTAAAAAAGATAGAGAGGGGTGAGTTAATTAAGTAGAGAGAGAATTAGAGAGGGGAGAGAGAGAGAAGGAGAGAGACAATAAGGGGGTGTGGAGTTTAAATAGAGTGAAGAAGTGACGCGGAAAAAGTAAACTTAAATATAGCTTTGTGCTTTGCGCGAATAAATATTAAAAAAAAAAACAGTGAGAGACAAAAATACTGGTAATTAGGCTGTGACTCCCAATATAAAACAAATAGCGATATAAGGTGAAATCAACCCACCGAAGCAATATTTCTAACTAGACAAAAAAAAGCTTGCATTTCAATGCTAATCGCTGTTTTTCATGTGACTGTAGTCCAGGGCCCTCAGTTGGTAATGTGAGCTGCTGCTGCGATTGAAACATCAGAGTCCAGAGAGTTAATGAGCCATGACGAGGAAATGAGGAAGAGATAGGAAACCCAGATGCCAGCTGCGCGTGCACGCCATCGTGAACTCAAGCTGGTCGCCAGCCGAAAGCCAGTGTTTGCACTTCCAAAACCCGCTTACTAAAACTCTCGGCCAGACCAGCGCAAGCGCTGGTGCAGGCCGAGACCTAAAAATCAGACGAGCCTCGGGATCCTGTGGAGAAGACAGCAACGCAACCGTAGCGCATCAAAGGCGCGCCGGGGAAATTCAATTTTCAGACACTGTAAGAAGTGCGGATGGGAGTGAAGGCACGGGCTGGTCGGTGAGGGGCGGCTGCTGGGGGTGTGGGAGAAGCGGTGCCCTCCGCAGACAAGGACAGGGGCCCGATGAGCAGCACGCCAGGTGCTCCCGCGCAGGTGCCAGGACACCAATAGCTTTACATGAGCAGATGCTAGCAGGCTGCACTTACGGGCATTTCGTGCATTTTAGAGGTGAAGCCGTAATGCTGCACGTTTCAGTGTGGCAGTTTCCGCACTTTTCTGTACACATCCCACTAAGGATCTAGGCTGACGTGCTTAAAGGGCACTTTCGCACCTGTCACTGAAATGGACCCCTTCCGTAAGTGCTTTTACTCCCCTCTGTGGGGTATTACTGCCATATCCGGTGACGATTGATACACGGTAGGGGATGGTACCGACACTTGCCTTAAGTGGCTGTGAACATATCACTATGAAAGGACCAGCAGCACCTCCCCAGTCATTGATGCGTACAGTACTGCAGTAAGCAGGGGTGCTGCTGCACACGTCAGTGTCAGAACCAGTGCACGATCTGGGCAGGTACTGCCTGGTACTTCTTTCATTTGAATGGGGGAGTACCCGCACTTACTTCTCAGGCCTGCTGCAATACATTAAATGGGAGAGTACCGGCACTTCTCAAGAGGAAGCAGGTACTCTAAATAGCGAGTAACTTCACTACTATATTTCCAATTAAAGCACTGGTCAGAATTAGCAGTAATGTACTGGTCAACGGGATAGTACAGACAATCCCTGTAAGACTGGCATATGCATCAAGGTATGGCCCGGACACATAGGGAGGGCAGGCACGTATACACTTCAACAGCACAACTCCCACACCATGCAACGCGCAGGCTCGTGATGACATGGCGCCCGCACGGCTCATGGGACCGTCCGTCTGACAGAGAAACCATCCGCCCTTCTCCCACAGAGGGTCAGCTTGCTCCCCTCATGCCGAGGTCGGAGTTGTAAGTGGTGTGGGTTGCAGTTAGTAGTTCAGCCTTCCACATCTAGTTACATAGGTTCAAATCTAGATTGGGGCAGCCATTCCCAGCGCCCGGTGTGACGTCAGCTCTACATTGTTCGAGGCCGAGTTCAACATTAGCCCACTCTGAGCCAGAGGCTGGCCACAGGCCTAGTGAAGTTAGAGTGCGTCTAGATAAGTTTGTGTGACGTGCAACGCCTGGGTTGTAATGTGATCAGGGTTCAAGTTGGATACATGGACTCCTATTAAGGCAGAGCAATAGCAATACCCATCATTACAGCGCCACGAAGCACCAAAACTACAGAAGCAAGCGCCGAACAAAAATATATTACTTTCACGCCCAAAACCACACTCACCGACTAACCTATGCAGACGTATTCACTTGTGTGTCAAGAAAGTTTAACGTATACTCAGGACCACTGGAATTATTCTATTCTGCATCGTGGCTTTTTTTTGGCATAATTAAAGATTTGCCACACATTACATCATCTGCTGCATAAACTGCAGACTTTCGAAAAAATGTAGCTCAAACATCAAAAGTTACAACAAACATGGTGACCCGTTTGCACGCAGAGAAAGGCCCTTCCCAAAAAGTTTAACTGATCATCTTTGTTGCTTTTTTTGTATATTGTTGTTAAACTGCCATTAATGAGGTGCAATCCTTGTCCAGATAGTATTAGCATGTGTAAAAGTTACAAAATAAGTCATACTATAAAAAAAGTGCCACCTTATACCACATAATTGTCCTTTTCTTATGGCACAATTTCGTCACCAACACCGCATAATTCCAGTGGCCGTGCTCATATGCCTGTCATTGCAACAGTGTGAGAAGAGCCCTGCTTGTGCATTCATGCAGGTGCACAGTTGTGGATGGATGGGCACCGTGCAATTTAAACCTCAGTGAATAGGAGAATACAAAGAGGACGCAGCCCTTGCAGGAGCAGTCTTGCATCATCCACAGTGTGTGGCCTGAAATCCACAGGAGTTTCAGAGGTGCTACCTGTAGGCATGTGCATTAAATTCGAGCCATTTAATAGGCCGGGGGGGGTTGCACGTAAGTGTGGCAGGAACGGGCATCATAAAACCAGAAACAGTGTGTGCCCAGGCACCGTGAGCAGCAGACTAATGGAGAATGCAATGGTGCCCGTCTGCAGCCTTCACTTGTGATACTCTGCAGGCCAAATGCCTCAAGCCACTTTAAGCCCTCAAACAAAGCACAAACAAAAAGAACTAACAAGAAAAACAAGAAGAGAGTTCCTAGAACGCCTTGGTTACTGCATTCTGAACATATTAACTCACTGCGTAATGAACGCACAACAAAAAGCGACAGTGAGCAGGCCAGACTGTAAACTCCCCTGGAGGGGGGCTACCTGTGGAGTGGGTGAATGCAGCGTCCTTCCCTTTGTTCGCTTCGTTTCAAGAAATCTGACCCCCGCCCTCCCTGCGCCCCCACTCCATCCTGTCCTGAGAGGACCCCCTTCTGTGGGCCTGTTGAACGTCATTGTTGTGTCTGTTTGCCGAGGCTGTTCTCAAAGGCTCGCTAGAAATCCCTTCATGTGGGGGGAGGGAGTGAAAGCGCAAACACGGCAGTCGCCACTCACTCACTGCTGTGCACGCCATGGCACAACTGTTCTACCAGCAACGGGCCTGCCCTCGCCACGCCCTGCGCCGCGGAGAATCCGGTCCCTAAAGGAAGGGAGCGCTCCCTGGACGGGCTCCACGTACAACGGAGGAGAAGGGAGGTGGCACGTCAGTGATACAGATTAAAATGAATTAATGCTGGGCGGGACTAAGGTCGTGAGCAGAGGCCGGGGGAGGAGTCTATCGTGACATCACTGTGAGCGACTACGGTTAGTGAGATATCGCAGGATAGTCTGACATCACCATGCACAGTTGTTTGGTGAAAATATCAGTCTATAGCAGAACGTGGGTATCCACCGATATTATAGAATTATCGCGACAGCACCGGATCAGGCAGTTTTGGGACAATGTCAACAATACAAGCAGTGCAGAGCAAGGGGTGACTTATGGGAATAAACTCTTGAGGTACCAACCCGAGGTTCGATGGTAAAACCGTGAACATAGCGAGTGCTGAGCATGTCCCAGGCACAGCCGGATTTGCTTTTGCATTAAATACCATTATGATTAGCAGCATATGACTCCAAACACTAGACCGTACTATAATCTTGACAATTCTTTACAATCTTGTACCTAATATTGTGGCTGTAAAAGGCGTTGAAATCTTATTTGAAATTCCCCTACAAAATAATGTGCTGCTGCCATCTTGTGACCAAACAGTATACAACCTTTTGTTGGATTAGCTTGTGATAATGCGAATTAATTTGGTTCTTCGTTGCAGTTGTTGGGGAAAAAGACAAGTGGGAGGGGTGGGGGGGGTGTGGCCGAGAGCAGGGACGCGCAGCGTTTACCTTGCGGGAGCGAGCGCGATAATTGCTAACAGATGTCGCCAAAGCTCGCTCCCGCAAGGGAATGGCCAAACGTGCACGTGTTGCCATTAAAAGCAATGCAATGCGTGCACGTTTTTGGGGAAAAAAGCGGATCGATTCCAAGAGGTCCCCCCTATGCAGCGCATGCGCGCTGCGTAGGCGAGACCTAAAAACGAGTGCACACCCCAGATGCAGCCGTGGGCCACGTGCGTAATATGTCCCCAGGTTATTTTCTCCCAAATGAACTACCAATAAGTCTGCCCAATGATGCCCCTTAAACAGTTTTGACATCTTTGGCAGCAACTGGCACCTCTTCCTCCCATCTTTACCAAACCATTATGCTGAAATTCGCCTGTCATCCCTTCCTAGTTGCTTCTCGAACTCGCTTGTTTTGGCATGTTTGGGTGCCCACCTTGCAAATTAATATTCTGTGATCCAGATCCATATCATTCAATCCACTGGGCCTTGTACACATCTTGCAGCAAGATGAAAGGATGAAAAACATATACAGAAAAATAATCAACACTAGAATATAGCCGAAGCATTCATTACTTAGCTCCTCGACCTTTCACTCCTTATGCTCTTTCCACCCTTCTAATTCCAGTACCACTTCTGGTCTCACATAACCATTGGTGCAGTGTGATTTCTAATGCCCCAGTCTCCTTATCACAGTTCCGGATAAACCTACCCTATCTGCTTCAATGGCTACTCCTTTCCTAAATGATTGCACCCCATATTGTAACTGAGGGCGTTCCACAACCCCACAGCTTTACGAAGATCCCTCAAAACCTGATAGCTTCACAATGATGTCGTATAGTGATGATGTATAAAAACATGCTCTGTAAATTCCCACCATAATCACAAAATCCATAGCATGCTCTAACTGGGCATAAGCTTATGCTTCCCAGTTTTGGAAACCCCCATTGTCTTTCCCTGTGAACTTGATCTTTGAATCCCTCATGCGAATCTGCGCAGTGTTACCATCCCACAAAACCTCACACAGCAACAGCCCCTATTCCCTGTATGCCTTTACAGTTCACAAGCCCTAAATGCCCTAAAGAACAGTCATATGGTACGTAGGTGAAACAAACATGCCTCTGCCGTATCAAAGCATATATTCCCTAATACCTCTAGAATAACTCTACAATCGCTTCCTATATTTGAAGTGTCCCCAGACTCCAACTCCTTTCCTCTGCCCTGCTTTCCAGCATCCTTCTTCCACATTCCCTCACTTAATGCCCCCTAAAACATTTAACATAACATGCAATGCCAGCTAACGCATCTGCAATGGTCACTGGAGAAAAAAACAACTATCAACCACAAGTGCTGTTCAATATCTTTTGCTCTGTGTAAAAACCTCTCTTTACCTGTCTCTCGTCTCCAAGCTCTCCTTGCCACAAATTCCATTCATGCGTGCTTGTAATTTTCACGGGTTGAAGCAGTTAATGTACCCTCCAGTGAACAGAACATCATCACCCTCCTATCTCCCACAGAGGTTCTGGTGGCATTATCTTGTGCACTCTGTCTGCTCCTGGTGCCAAGCCGGGGAATCTCTTCCACCGTAAACAAGACAAAGCGTCTGAAATGTTATCATCAACTCCCATGCCATGTTGTGTTCTAAACAGAATAATATGCATAAGACATCTTATAATAATATACCTGCAAAACATGTAACACTTTTGTTTTATCTTTTGCTTTTTACCCATTCTCCAGTGCTAATGAAACTTCATTGTCCATGTTAAACAAAACTTTCTTTTTCACCACTTCCTTACCCCATCATAGCCACCACAAGTGGGAAGAATTCCAAAAATGCAATACTGCTTCCTTCATTTAGCCATACAGACGGCTATGGCTCTCACACCAATGCCATCTCTAACCAGCTGGTGTAGTGTGAAGGTACCAGCTCCTGCTCTGTCTGGAAAAAATATGAATCCTTCACTCCTCCTCCAATAATAATATAGTACCTCCATCGAATTGACACAAAGAGGCTGCCCAAACCCTCTTACCTGCTTTAGCTTCGGCTCTTTATCTCACCTTATGGTGTGGTAAAACCACATCAGCCTCTGAAAAATCAAGTCTCTTATGAAAGGCATGACCTGTTCTCACTACTCTGCGAGCCAAATTTGAGTTACCGAGCAAAACCTGCACATTCTCAAATCCAGCTTGGCACCTACTGCCTTCTCCAAAAGATTGAAAATAACCTGCACGTTTTCTTCTGACAACCTTACCTCCATTTTCTCAGAATATAGTAAATTCCCAAAAATGTCAAGTAGGAACTGAGTGCCTCTGTTTTCCTGTGCCACTGGTGGTTCTCCATCTCCTCCGTTAAAAACTGAAAATCTTGTATGTATGTGGTAATTCTATAGTGCAAATCTAGCCACAAGGCAGTAGAGGGCTGTACAGTGTCAAAGGCAAGCATAAAGTCAACAAGTGATGGGAGAGGTAGCTGGTTGATAATGACTTGTGGTGTAGTGTGATCCAGCGGGTTACTAGCAACAAGCATTCATACGCCGAATACTCACCTGGGCCCATTCATTCATACTACGCTAGCAATTTCCGCTGGTGGGTCAGTTGTACTCTTTATCAAAATCCCTGCTACCAATTACTTTTCTGATTGAAGAGAAATGACTTACCAATGGACCCTTTGCTAATTGGGAAGTTTAAAATAAGTGACATTCATTACAATTCATAATCCTGAAATAATCACTGAGTCGGGAAGTTTTAAAATGTTAATCTAAAGATTTAGCAGAGTAAAATACAGAACCACATGATACTTAATCGTATATCAAGGATGAAGCATAATAATCAATTATCGATCAATGACGGTCCCCTAGAAAGGAGAAGATAGAGACAGCAGCACAGCTAAAGGTGCATTTATATTTACCTAAAGGTGCGAGAAACCAAACCCCTTGGCCAAGGAGTTGGAAAGATAGGTCTCAGAAAGGATGAAGAGCAAAGACCTCCGGACCAGGTTCAGGACAGGACAGGTGACCTCTCTATCAACGACGCCTGCGTCGTTCCCCTCTCTGATACTTCGCTTCTCCTTGCTTCTCTCGAGTCGTCTTCTAGGAAT
The DNA here is from genome assembly GCA_963921515.1 of Calotriton arnoldi. NCBI lineage: Eukaryota > Metazoa > Chordata > Amphibia > Caudata > Salamandridae > Calotriton > Calotriton arnoldi. The sequence goes on along the minus strand of CAWUFW010005547.1, from coordinate 1,248,685 downwards.
CCGCCGCCCCCACCTCAGGACCTCTCTGGACAGCGAATCAGCCTAGTTCTGCTCTGCATCAGCGTCTGGATCAATGAATGTAGCATCGCTTCTTGCTTGACTGGGCCTGGCTAATTAACTAATCTATACCTATTATACCCTTCTACGCCCATGTACCTCCCATTAATGTTGCAAAAATATGGGCCCACTACTTCTGATTGGACGGGGACAGGGGGTTGATCCTCACACCATATCAATTTAGTTCAATTTCTTTAAGCCCATTGTTTTAAAATACCGCCCATCACAATTAATACATTTGCTTTATTTCCCACCTGTTTCCCATTGATTCAGCAATACATTTTATATACATTTGTATCGAGTTCAGATACATTTCAGATGAACTTGTGAACCAGGCTTCGCGACCTTGGAGGGCTTCCAAGTTGACTTCATCGCTTCCTCTGGTCACCCTTTCAGGGCGCATGTGCAGAACCAATGTCTCTCGAGCTGTAGTTCAACCAACCCAGGACCATTTATGAACTAATAAAAGTCAAAGAAGAAAATATTAAAATCACAAAATAAATGGTTTCACTGTATACCCACTATGTCTACTCTATTCCTGTTTAATTAAAAATCTATCCCGCATTAATAGCGTTAGAATATCACAGTTTTATTTGCGACATATGAGCAAGCTGTAGCACATGAAAACATTAAGCAGCCATTTTAATACACTCTGCGCAGAAGCAAAGGTTTCCCTCCAAGCAAAGAAAGACGTCATACCACGTGATATGGTTGAGACATGCGCAATGAAATTCCCGCGCTTTAGCGGCCATTTTAGATTAGACAAGCATTATTTATTAGTTTTAAACCCAGAGGCAAGCTTCACTCGTATAATGTTCATGGGTGCATTTGTTAGTATAGACATTACAAAGATTAATAATTATTACTGTGAGAGGATTGCTTACGAGCAAGTCTCATTGTGAGTCCTTGCTCCATCAAGTGTTCTTTAAAGAGGAGTGTCTTCAACTCTTGCCTAAATTGGAGCCGTGGTGGGGCACTCCTGATGGATATGGGTATGTTGTTCTAGATCCTGGGTGCATAGATAGAAAACGGTCTGTTATCTTGTGTCTTTTTTCTTTTTTATACTGCTTAGTCTGCCGTTGCTTAGTCTGTCCTGGCTATGGGTGTGCCGAGAACCACCAGAGATGGTGAACTTGTCTGCAAGATAAGTAGAGGTGCTGGTGTCAATGGCTTTATAAATGATGTCGCTGGTTTTGAAAATGGTGTGGGTCAGCAAGTGGAGAGAACAGAGTTCCATCAGGTGGGGGGTGATGTGATCATATTTCTTCAGGTTATGTCTGAGACATGTTGTAGCATGTAGGATGCCCTTAAGAGGTGCATCTGTGGCATCTGGGACGCCGTGAAGCAGTGCGTTACCACTATCCAAATGCGCAAGTACAAAGCCTGACCACAGTTCGGAAATCATTTCCTGGAAGAAATTGCTTTGCTTTCTTTAGAAGATAGCTGGTGCCAGTCCATTTGGGGTTTTTTGGGCGAGGGTGGTGTCCAGGGTGAATCCAAATTACTTGGCATTTGATAAAAGTTGGGGTTCAAAACTGTCAAGGTTCATGTCATTGAGTCAGGTTTGCACTGTTACTTATTTGTTGTTCTCAGCAAATAACAGCAATTCTATCTTAATTGGGTTGAGTTTCAGGTAGTCACTAGACATCCAGGTCTGGATGATGGGCAAGCTGTTTTTGATGTGTTGGATGTCTGACTCAGAGGAGATTTTCAAGTGCTGCTGTAGGCGTATCATCAGTATATTGGTCAATCTTTATGCTGTTATCTATGAGTAGAGCCTAAAGGGCTCCATGGAGATGTTGAAGATGACCGGGGTCAGTATGGAACCCTGGGGGACTCGGCAGATGATAGGGATCATTTGGGACCTGGAGGTGCCGATGTGAAGAACTGGTGTAGATTGGAATAGTAAAAGGTGAACCAGTGAAGGGCTCTGCTTCTGAATCCCATTTGATACTCCAGTATGCATATAAAAATGGGATGATAGACTGAGTCGAAATTTGCTGAGAGATACAGCAATACCAGGAGGGTGGGATCATCTTAATTTGCAGACACAAGGGCAACATTTACGATATGCAAGACTGTGTGATCTGAAGCCAGGCTAGTAGGTGTGCAGAAGATGGTTAGCATGTGATTTTGGAGTTGAACACAGACTGCTTTTCAATGATCTTGCTGATGAATGGTAGGTGAGTTATGGGCCAGTAGTCGGGGAGGTCATCAGGGTCTAGTATAGATTCCTTTAGGAGTAGAAGGATATAGACTGTATTGAGAGCTTCTGGAAAGATGAGAGAGCATTCCTTGAGAGAGATTTGATGAAAGATGAGGGTAAGAGACCATCTTCTTAGAAGTAGTTTGAGGGAGTTGAGTTTGTCAGCATGATCTGTGAGAGAGAGGACTTTGAAGGATGACCACTGCAGGATTCTGCCGGACAGGGTGTTCATCCTGTGGCGCTGCAGAGCAAGTTCCAGTTCCTTCCTTTGTGACAAAAAAATAAACTGCCCAGGTAAAAAATCCCCACCTGTCATAACAGTGAGAACCCACTGCAAGAAGGAACTAATCATTTCAATCAACACATAAGACGTAGGGCCTTATTACAAGTGCGGCAGTCCTCGTACCGCTGTACTTGCAGTGGTGGTCGGACCGCCATATTACGATGATGGTGGTGGGACCACCATCAGCCCGACAGAAGACCGTCGCTATCACAGGATCCTGGATCCCAATGGAGCGGCAGTGGGGAAGGCAGCAGTCTGCCGCAGCGGTGCCGATCCCGGCGCCGCTGTGCCAATTACGACCTGCCTTTCTTCTAACCATTTCATGGCGGCAACCCCGCCATGAAATGCTTGGCGGAAAGGCATGTAAAGGGACCCCCCACTGGGCCCCTGGCCATATCTCCCCATGGGGGTGCGTGTGTCGTGCATGCACTGTGTGGCGTGCACGACATGGTGCATGCCACACCGTGCACAGAAGACCTGAAGGCGCTGTAATGGGGGCAGTATGCTTGTAAGGCTCTCTTATGGGCCAAACATACCGCAGCCGTGACACCACCGCCGCTGCTGCACCACCAGGTGTGGCGCCACGGCCAGGGCGACTGACGCTGGAATCTGGGGCTCACGGTTCAATCCCCGGCACCGGTGGCAGGTCAGCCCAGCACCATGTGACTCTGGGCAATAGCTTGCTTAATCTTCCCGACGGCCCCCAGCGCCGGGATGCCTTCGGGTAGCTGTTCGCGCTTTACAAATACTGGATTTACATTTACCAGCCCTGGATTACACTCAATTTCCGGCGGGTTAGAGACCGCAGCCTTGGTGGTCTTCCTGGGACCTCCGCATCGGCGTTCCGACGGGAAGACCGGCAAATTCGTAATCAGGCTCATACATACATCCCATAAGTAACACAAGGCGGTCAAGGCAGTGTCTATAAACCCTTGATTTAAGCTGGTGCAATATAATTACGTATACTTAGCCTACTTGTCTCCACACCATTTATCCTAAGAGGACTTTCAAGTGTCCCAGATGTGGTCAGAATGGGAATTACTTCATACACATGGTGTGGCGATGAACTGTCTTTGCAGTATACTGTACGGAAGTGTTATCCCACATCAAATCTGCACAGGATGGCAGGTTTCTAACACAATTCAACAATGTCTATTGGGTCTAATCTCGGCTAATCCAAAAATGAAATTGAGCAGGCGTTTTGTGAATCTGGGCCTGGTGGTAGCCAAGAGGCGTATCGCTATAAGTTGGCTTAGTCCAGCCCCTACCCCACTGAATGCAGAACTGAAGGAGGGAGATGATCGATTGGGTGGGCGATGAAGAGGTGCATATGTGGCGCACAAGGATGGATGATAAATTGTTAGAAGATTTGCTCGCATGGGGATGATGGCACAGGCACTAGCTGCCTTTTCAGAGGAGGAAGTGGCGGAGAGTGGGTCGTGAGATGGCCCTTACTGTGGGGGTACTGAGAGATGTGTGATGGTGGTGGATGTGCTCCACTTATGATGTGGCCTTGCGGTAAACCCGATTGGTTTATACTGCAGATTATACATTGGGTGCTGTCTATACATGTAGAAGCTACTTGTGGGGAGGGTCTGGGAAGGGGGAGTTCTTAGGGGAGTTATAGACGTTTTTGCAGAAGATTTGTGATGCCTGTGTGGGTACCACAGCAGGACTGACATACATCATTCGCTGACAATGTGTATGGATATTAAGCATGAGGATTGTACTCGGATCGATATTATGTAGCTTGTGTGTACATATGCTACCTGACATGTACAATATTCCCTCTGCTATGGATATGATATGTTTACGATCATGACTGTCTTCCTTTTGTTGAAATGCAAATAAACAAAAATATTTTACAAAACAAATACAACCCAAAAGTAGAGCTTTATCAACAAAAATAAAGGGATCAAACTGTAAACCCAGCAATGCAAAGTTATCCGAGTTCACCGCCAGCAGTCTGAGAGATATCTTGATGTTGCTTTTCATTATCCCACCAGCCCCACAACTTCTCATCAATGAAATAGAATTATCCACTGAGTATAGCGCACCAACGCCTCCTCTTCTGAAATGAAATCATTCACTGATTGGCCTTCAGGCTATGACAAATGATGAATCAACCTAAACTGTCCCTCCACCATCTTTGGTACCACCCCAGAGGGAGAAATATCAAGTCCACCAAGGACCCACCAGCGTTGCCCCCTAAGTCCTTCACACAATTTTTCCCACACCACCAGTTGACCATCCTTAAAAGAATTAAACTTTTCACCTACCTATTCTGTCTTGGTCTTCTAGAAATTATGGATAACCTGCTTGAAAAGCACTCATGCAACACGGCAGCAGGATACCTACTCCTTTACACTTGGATGATATCACCCAGCCAGCTTCTGTCTTCCATCCTCTATACCCCCTTTTCCACCCTCTCCTCCCAACTCCCCTCCTCTAAATCACCTTCCTCATAATCCAACTCCCCTGCACCTTTTTCTAAGCAATTACCCAATTGTTCCCTACAGCCTTTTTTTGTCCCAGGTACCTCCCCATCACACATAACCCTGTCTGAGAGGTATACATAATTCTTGTCTGACACTTTCGTAATACATGCTTCACTTCCCCTTCGATCTGGGATCCCAGAGCCATCACTGTCTCCACCAGTGACTAGATATCGCTGGTGTCATCCACCAGCAATGTTTGCTTATCCACTTCATCGAGGCCCGGCAAATAGGGCTGTGCGTACTAGGTGCTCCTATAGACTGCACCAACCCACTCAACACAACCGCCTCTTCCCCTTTGCCACTCTCTATCCGCAACACCTTTGTGTGCATGCCTGCCTTTGCCCCCAACACTTCTATTACAGACATCCCTTTTGCTCCCTCAAAATCTCTGGACTTTAATCTCCTTGCCCTGCTACACCCTTAAATATAATCAAATCTACCTTAACTTTATCTGTCCCCTGTTTAAGATTGATAACATTTGCTTTCGCTCTTCAACCTTCTCTTAACCCAACTCCCTCTGCCATTTTCTCCCACTCGCTCCATCCCAGAAAGAGAAAGCTCCCCGTTCACCTACTGCACCCAATATGCCTCCCTCTTCACCCTCTCCACTGTGGGCTGCACTTTGTGTGAGCGCACTTGCGTGCCCCCTACGTCTAATAGAGGGCATCAAGCTCACCATCATGACAGCACCCTCCCCCCCCCCCTTATTGCCTCAAAAACTATTCCCTCTGTGCCACCAACTTTCTGTATCAGCCTGCCCCTCTCAGTGCTCTCCAGACTGCCCCACCCCTTCAAACCAAAAGTGCAATATGACATGAGCAGTAGAAATAGACAAAGGAAAACAGGCTAATGTTGCTGTGCATATAACTGTATTTGCCAAATCAACTATCGCACTTTTGGTTTGACAATGGTCTGTTTCAGACCAAAATAAGTTACCATGCACCATGTCACTGTACCACAGTAACATGCAATAAACTATTAATTTCCCTGGGTGCTGTAAACTGGAAATGTTGTTTATGCAGATTTATTAAATGTACATGTATGCACAGAAAATAACACAGCTAAGGTGAAGTTATAATTTGGGTTGATTATAAGACCTTAACATAAGTTAAAAAAAATACTTTAAAGTGTTAAAATACAGTTATGGCTACAAATTAAAATTAAATCAGAAACCATTGAAATTCACAAGTTATGGTTAGCTTTTCATACCACAATTCTCACAGCAGCCATGCAAACAGTAACATGCACACCAAATGCAATACTCTTGACCTCACCCTTGATGTGGCATGCTGTGAAAGAAACAACTATGAGTGTAGTATTATTTATTGGTTTGAGTATGTCTTGTTCTTTAATTACATTCTGCTTTCACGTGTTGTTACTTTTGGTACAAATATTGCAAGGTCATATTTATTGATTGCATTTGATGTGTGAGTTACAGTTTGCATGGCTGTTGTGCAGAAAAGTGATTGCAGAACTAACAATAACTTGGAAGCTGGTGATATAACCAAAGCTAACAATAATTTCATAACCATATAATTCAATGAAAATACTGTTTAACTTGGTTTTTAATTAATTTCTGGGATTTCGATAATATATTGCATCTAATGTCTGTGAAAGTATACCCTAGCCACTTTGCCTGGCCTTTGGTTGTGTGCAGCTGTGATTGGCCAGAGGGTCTGGCGTTTGGGTCAGACCCTGCGCCCAACCCGCCATCAGTCACCAACCCCTGCTGCAAATGGCCTTCGGTGATGCATAGCAGGAGTTGGACTCAGCTCCTGTGCCTTACCCTCCGTAAGTTGACATGACCTGACCCTCTGTGCACAGCCTTCACCTTTGCTATGATTACAAAGGTTGCAAAATAAATTTAAAAAATAGTTCAGTAATTTGTAAAGGAAAAGACTTTGCAGCTTCACATACTCCTTAATACTCCATATTGACTGGGGAAAAATTAACAATTTATGTTACTTGATCATGTTAAGCTATCAGATTACACATAGGTTAAATGGCTTACTTAGCTAGAAAGTGGTGAGGCCAGAGATGATGGATAAACCCTATTCTAAACCCTCCTACTCTATCCATAAAATAGAATGAAGCAAGGGGGGCCTTGGTGCGAGCCACTGAATGAATCCTGAGCAGGACTTTCAGCTGGATTGAGAGGCTCTGCAAGGACAGGTCTTGGTCAAAGGCAAGTGCTAAATGGTATATGGTGAAAATTGTCAGATTATAGAAAAGCAGACTGGACATCAACCACAATGAAGAAACACATGGCAACAGGGCAATACCAGGAAACAGGAATAATGAGAGAAAAGGAAAAAGGAGGGCAGCTTTGTAGCATTGGTGTAAGCACAGTTCATAGTTATCTGAGTGCACACTTCACCCCTGGGTCCCATAGTTGATACTTCATATCACTGACTGTATACATGTTTTCTCTGTCCTACCTGTGCAGTACTGTTCACCTGTATCAAGTAGAAATAGGAATGGTGCTTTATGGTGCATATATTTTTTAAGCATTTTTATTGGAATTTCAGAAATTAGGGCCATGAAAGCACGCAATGGAGGGAAATTAGTGACAGCTTATCAGAAACAGACGGTTACCTCATACCATTTCTGAACCAGCCACATGCAGGGCAAACAATAAGCAATAAAGGCGGTCATAATTGCCAGGCATAGGAGGCACATCATTCTTCTGTGAGTCTTAGGCCGTGATCTTGAGCCCGACTAGGTAACAACCAACTGTTTGTTGTTAGGACAACCATGCAGTAAACACAACAGTCTGCCAACCAGTGCTTTAAATGGGCCGGTACTCACCGGTACTGAGTACCGGCACTTCTTAGATTTATCCCTCTGAGTACCGGCACTTCTCTTCTGCCGAGGAGAGTACCGGTACTCATGAAAAGGTAGGCTTATTGGCTGTGAGTGCTGGTGAGCCGGAGTGGAAGGTGTCTGTGGCAGCCAAGGCACCGCTTCTGTAGCCCCGATCTGAGCCCCAGCTGAGCTATTCAGCAGGGCTCATTTGAATAATTGCCGGGTGCTCACCATCACGCTGTGTTTGACAGAGCAGGGTCCGTTCAGGCCCTGTGCTGTCAATCACAGTCACACTATCCTGTGCACTTGTGCAAACACAGGAATCATGGAGGTCCCCTGGCAGTGGCAATCAGGCTACGGCCAGTCCGGCCCTGGTGGCAATTAAAAAAGCCATGGTAGGTGAAGAGTATAACATGGCTTTCATCATACCCAAGTCTTTTGTGTGCCTGCTTATGTTTGTATGTTTGCCTGCATTCATATGCCTGTTTTTTGTAAGAAAAAAGTGAGAGAAAGAGAGAGAATTAAAACACTCTCAGGAGGTATTTTAAAGAAAATGGGTGGCACTTTTGTTGTACATGTCTGCTCTGCGACAAAGATTCATAAATAGCATAGTAGGGAGGGTGGGTGAGTGAGTGGATAGATGAGTGAACAAGGGTGGATGTATAGATGGATAGATGGATGAGTGAAAGCATGGATGGCTGGGTGAAAGGGGGTGGATGATTGGATAAAAGGGCGGATGATGGGTGGATAAGTGAAAGATTGGATGGATGAATGAAAGGGAGGGAGGATGGATGAAGGGGTGGATGATGGATGAGTGGAAGGAGGGATTGAGTGAAAGGGCGGATGGAATAAAGGAGTGAAAGGGTTGATGGATAGATGAGCGAAAGGATTAATGAATGAGCGAAAGGGTGTATAAAGAGATGGATGAGTGAAAGGATGAATGGATAGGTTTTGAGTTGGATGGATGGATAGGTTTGGATATGAAGGGTGGACAGACGGAATGGTGAAAACTGAATGATGGATGAAAGACTGAATAGACGACAGAATGTAAAGGTTAAATAGCGGACATCAGCAGGTAAATGGTAGGATGAAAGAATGAATGGATAGATCTATGGAAGAGACAAGACCTATCTTCTGGGGAGGGTCATGATGATTTGCTTCATTTACATTGTCCCATAAGAGCTTTGGTTCGAAGTGGGGGTATTTTCAGAGGGTGAGTGAGTGGATGGATGAGTGAGCAAGGGTGGATGTATAGATGGATGGATGAGTGAAAGCATGGATTGCTGGGTGAAAGAGGGTGGATGATTGGATAAAAGGGCGGATGATAGCCGGATAAGTGAAAGATTGGATGGATGAATGAAAAGGAGGGAGGATGGATGAAAGGGTGGATGATGGATGAGTGAAAGGAGGGATTGAGTGAAAGGGTGGATGGAATGAAAGGGTGGCTGGAATAAAGGAGTGAAAGGGTTGATGGATAGATGAGCAAAAGGATTGATGAATGAGCGAAAGGGTGTATAAAGAGATGGATGAGTGAAAGGATGAATGGATAGGTTTTGAGTTGGATGGATGGATAGGTTTGGATATGAAGGGTGGACAGACGGAATGGTGAAAAACTGAATGATGGATGAAAGACTGAATAGACGACAGAATGTAAAGGTTAAATGGTGGACATCAGCAGGTAGATGAAAGGATGAATGGATAGATCTATGAAAGAGACAAGAGATATCTTCTGGGGAGAGTCATGATGATTTGCTTCATTTGCTTTGTGCCATAAGAGCTTTGGTTCGAAGTGGGGGTATTTTCAGTTTCTTCCTACTCACGTGCTGAAACATATATAGTATTGTGCCAAACAACAGCAATTAACAGTATGGCATTAAGAAGGTGCAACTATTGCAAAAAAAAAATGGAAATGTTAACATATTATAGCATTTCTCTTTCATTATGTGTAATGAGTTAACTTGCTTTGTTTATATAGACACATTTCTCATGTGTTTTGGTATGTGCTGCAACTAATATAGAAGTCGTTAAGTATCTTCATGTCTTGCCTTTAGCCCCGCCCCTAGCCCGCCCCCTCACTACACATCTAGCTCATTTTAATGAGTACCTACACTTATGTTTTCCCATTTAAAGCACTGCTGCCAACCATAGAACAGAAACAACTGAGAGTAGGGATTAAGGTCGTGAACGCTGGGACCATCTCGACTAGTGCACATTCAGCCCTTCACGGGGCTTGAATGAGAGTCTGTACATTGACTCATTAGCAAAACACAGGAGGAAGATGGGGTGAGAATGTGTTGCAAGTACAGACGAGGCATGTCAACAGGTATAACCGAGAGAGTCAGTCACATTCAGGTCCCAGAGGGACTTTTCAGTGGATCATGGGCAAAGACGGTAGGTAAATAGGGATAGGAGGGTTGTGTGTCGGAACGGGAGGGAGATATCAACAAAACCCTTAAGGCGTTACAATGTGTTAAGATTCGCTGAAGGCCCTCAGTCCCCCTTTAGCAGTCGCTGTGTAAGGGATCCAGAACAAAGTAAGGAAGGAATCCTAGGAGTGCATCGGCTTCATCCACAGAATGAATGTCTGGGGCATACTTATAGCCTGTTGAAACAGTGGTGTCTTGGCCACCTGGGCGCACGAGAACCGTGATACCGTGTTTGGAGTCTCAGGAAACTACGCATGAAGCCCCCAGGTGCAGGCTTCAGTCTGGTTGGAGGGTGCCAGGCTCGCAACAACGCTGTGTTCCTTCACTTATTTCCACGCTCCCTCCACTTGCTGATCCTGGCTACTTGCTCCTGAAGAATTCTACTGTCGGATTCCGTGGTTTCGTCGCTCTTTTGAAGTCTTCTACGAGTAAGAAGGTTTTTTATGCTTTTGGCTTTTTCCTCCTGAGAAGATGGCAGCTTTAGGGAACTTGCCTACCACATATTCTAGTGTGTGGTGACATCATGGCTTCCAGAAACATTTGCCTATACATCGTACAGTGGAAGACTCGGACCCAGATTACGAGTAAGCACCGAGACCTGAAAATAGCCAAGCACTTACTTCAGGGCACCTTCTTCTCTCAGGAGGAAGGGGCCCCATATATGTTCATATATATGCAATTGGCTAATACCTTTATAATCTGTTTGCAGTGGGTGATATTTTAGAGCTCTGCCAGACGTTCATCTAACAAAGGTATGGTGGCTTGATGCCAGTGTTGTAGGATGCATATTTTGACAACAGCCAGGGAGATGGCTACATATCTGAGGTTGTGTATGACCAGTCCAATTGTGCCAGTCGTATCATGTTCGCAAAAGGAGAAATGTGGGTTGCGCTGTCTTCCCTTGCCCAGAATGCCTTTTTATTATGGCATTCCTATAAATTAAGGAATAGATTACAGCCTCCGTTGTCGCATCTCCAACACTTGAAGTGGTCAACCGTTTGGCCGTGCATAACTTCAGAGGGTACAAATACCAATCATTAAAAAGTCTGGAATACAGAAGCTTAAGATTGGATTTACTGACTGATTTGTCATAGTCAAGTAAGAGAGGGGGGCACTCTTCTGGGAGGTAGGGGAGTATTTTATTTCAATATAACATGCCAATAAAACCAGGGAGGCCCCATGGATTTCGAAAAAACTTCTATGATAAGTACACTGTGGATACCCGATATCAGGCCACGATAGAGGCCCCACAGATTGATGTACTTCAGAACGAAGGAATCGGTCACTTTGATCCAACATTGGCCAAAATGTCTCCTTAAGCTATCTGAAGCTGTTGATATTGTCAAGAACAATGTCCTACGTAGGCCAATCTCTGTTTAGAAGGCTATGAAACATTTGGGGACCCATCAAGAAGTAAGTGTTCTAGTGTCTGAATACCTTTCCAAGTCTTGTTGCCCAAGTTGATAGTCATGTCCCCTATCCTTACATCTGTGTTTTGTGGGCACTGTATACATATATAGTGGGAGAACATTGCCGGGGCAATGCACTAGAGATCCATACAATCACATCCACACCAACCACACATGTGGTAATGAATGATTGATTTTTGATAGGTGGTGTGTTATGTAGGATGTTATAGTGGGAAGGCAGAGGCCACCTGCAATACTGTGTACCCACAATTTCTGTTGTTACATCCTAGGTCAAAGCGCCAAATGTCAGGTTTGTTAAGGGAAAGCAATCTATGGGCAGCATGTAAGAAAGCATTAAAGTGTCCTGTCGTTGTATGTATTCCTTAAATTGTACGGGACTGATGAATCACAGCTGAAATCTGCTATAGTGCCTGGAGGAACAGGGTGCAACGTTCTAGTTTGATCATCCTATGTTGGATGCCGTTGCAGTTGATGCTCACAGTCATGCAGTTGTATAGCCACCCTACCTTCTTTATGATGTCATCACCAAACCTGCCCCTCTCAAGGGTCCAAAACAGGTAAATCTATGTCACTTGGTCAAAGGCTTTCAGAGCATCCATTTCAAGTGTGTCATGTTAAGTCTGCCATAAGACGTGTGTCAAGGGGTTCACTGACAGAATATCGACCCTGCAAATATCGAGATACGAAAATATCAGGACCAAAACATCGAGGACAAAAATATGGTCATCATATCTTTATAATGGTAAGTACAAAATTATCGAGAAGAAAATATCGATGTCATTAATATAGTTGTATTAAATATTTATTTTTAAATATATATAAAATAAAATATTAAATATTAAGGGCTTGATTCCGATCTCGTAAGGAAGGCCTACAAACGGGATTTGCAAAGACCAAATCCGATTCGGAGCCTATCGTTCTGCCCGAATCGCCCCCGTTCCTAACGAGCAAGTACGATGCGAGTATCCCGTACGCACCGTGCGAATCGTTTACGAACCCGAACCTGTCCGTCCAACACGTTCGTAGCCGAATCGTGCCGCGCAATGGAGCCGTTTTCCAACCGAGCGAGTACGATGCACGAATCGGATAGCTGTATCACCTCAGTCTCATCGAAACGAGACGGCTGTCGGATTCGGACTTCGGGGGGCCCCCCCTTTACCCGGAGCCCTCCGATTCGGTCACGGGGGGGGTGCGCATGGGTCCCCCCAATCCAAGCATGCACAGTGTGGCGGGCCACATGGGGTGCCCGTCACAGGGTGTACGCTTTTCCCCGCCCACCCCTTTTTTGCTATGGGAGCCTGTGTACGCGTCTGTACACAAGCTCCTATAGAGTTCAATGGGAGTCCGAGCGAGCCGAGTCCGTAAGCATACGGCAGCATCGTACTCGCTCGTTCGGACTCCTGGAGCACGTCTCTCTCTGAAAGCCCTCCAGATCCGAGTCGTATGGAGGGCTTTCCTTACGAGATCAGAATCGGGCCCTAAATATATTAAATAGTAACATTAATTTAAAAAAAGAAAAAATATTAAGGCGTGCATTACGTCGGGCGGAATCACTCCGCCCGACACCGCATCGGTCATGGGACCGACTGACACCTGGTCAGCGGTCCCGACCGCCCCATTAGGATGCGACCGAACACTGTTCGCTCGCATTCCTATATTTTACTATGGGAGCATGCATTCTGGCTGTAAACCGTCCGTCAGGCATGCTCCCATAGTAAAATGGCAGGTGCGGTTCATCCCTGATCCCCATGACAGGCACCTTAAGGTCCTTGCCACAAGGTGCAGGGATCAACTGGGGGCACATATGGTGCCCCCTCGGCCTCCAACTGGAGGCCGTGCACCGAAGGGGGCCCTTCTAGGGGCCACCAAAGACACTTTCTGACAAGGTTTCTATGTCGGACAGGCCGGCATGGAAACCATGGGGCCGATTACGATGTCGGTCCTAAAGGCTCTGAATGGCATTGGGTTCATCTGAATCTGATTCAGAACCTGTCTTTCCGACCAAATCGGAAAGCCTTCCGACCAACCGATTACAATAGTCGGAAACCGTTCGGATTTTCCAACTCGGTTACGAACGGCATTTGGAGTAACCGAGTCATTCGGAGCCGACCGATGTATTACGATGTCGGATTCGGACAGGCTTTCCGAATCAGTTGTTCCGACACGGATCGGCTACCGGAATCTGACTTTGGGGGCCTGAAGCGGGCCCCCCTTCAACCGGAGCCTTCCCTATGGGGCCCATGTGGGTACGCATTGGACCCCTCTTCAATACCATGCACAATGTGCCAGGCACCATGGGGTGCCTGCCACAGGGTGCACGATTTTCCCCACCCACCCCTTTTTTTCAATGGGAGCCTGTGTAGTCAGTGGGAACACAGGCTCCCATTGAAGTCAATGGGAGTCTGACCGAACGGTGTTCGGAACGATCGTAATCGGTCAGTCGGACTCCCCAAATCCAATTAGGTAAGAAACCATTCCGATACCGAGTCGGTCGGAATGCTTTCCGACCGACATCGTAATCAGCACCCTTGTCAGAAACCCTCACCGTAATCTCAAGGGCGGAAATACCCGCCCTTGAGATTACAGGCCAGCTTCCGACTGGAATGACCGGCCGGTTTCCTTTCCGACAGCCTCCACCAAAATGAGGCGGTCTGAAAGGAAACCGAGCAGCCCATTACCTTAACGGCCGCATCGTAATCAGCCCCTCAAAATATATCTTAACAAATATAACAAATAAACTTAATTTTAAAAAGTTAAACACACATATATAATAATTAATATATCCATCCGCAGTTTTGCTCCTTATGTTCTCCCTTGACCCACGGTAGTTAGAGCGCTACAGCCGGCAGAGCACACCGGACAAGTAGTTCAATGTAAAGCAAAAATAAAGCGCTCACTCAGGGGATATTCCTTCTGCAGTTGTTTATTCTAGTGACTGGTATAAACAACTGCCTGAAGGAATATCCCCTGAGTGAGCGCTTTATTTTTGCTTTACATTGAATAATTAGTATATATATATATATCTACTTACAAAAAATATATATATATACACATATACCATTAATATAAAATCTTTAAAAAACAAACCGTTCTAATAAAATAAAAAAAATAAACAACTTAAAATTCTTTAAATTTAGTAAAAATTATTTTACACTTTAAACTTATTAATAAATAAAAATATTATAATTTTAAATAAACAAAAACATAATAATATAAATTATAACAGCATAAAATAAATTATAAAATATAAAATTTAATACATATACTATTCCCACTACAATTTATGGCAAACTACGCAAACTATTACGTTAAATATATAAAAATTTACTACCCCCACGTCACACAACACAAAAATAATAAAACTGGTTAAAATTTACAAATCTCCCTCCAATAAATGCAACAGTAGTAAAAGCGTTGGATTGCGGATAGGCCATTTTTACTGTACCCATTCCAGCCAGTACAATAGTAGGAAAACTGTTGGAGTGCCAAGGGGTAAAATTTACTATTCCCACTCTAATCACTACAACAGAAGGGAAAGTGTTAGATTGCAGAGGGGTAAAATTTGCTATTCCCACCCCAATCAGTGTAACAGGAGGGAAAGTGATGGATAGTGGAGGAGTAAAATTTACTATTACCACTCCAATAAGTGCAACAGTAGGGAAAGTGTTGGTTAGCAGAGGGGTAAAATTTACTATTCCACTCAAGTCAGTTCAGCATTAAAAACAAACAAAATATCTTCAACAAAATAAAATTATTTTAAAAACAAAATTAAAAAAATATATAAATATATTGAAAAATAAAATAAAAATCTATTAAATATTAAATTTAAAATAAAATAAAAACATAATACAATGTTAAATACATATCACAAATACCTACAAATATTAATTTAAATAAAATCAAAAAATAATTTTCATACAAATGAATATTTTTATTTAGAAATTATTTATTAACAAAAACATTATTTATTACATACATTTAGGGGGTCATTAGCATGGCGGGCGGACTTTGTCCGCCCGCCATACCCCCGGGAAATGGGACCGCCCGCAATGCATGCGGCGGTCCCGCACATGCCATTAGGATGCGCCCGCCACACTGGCGGGTGCATCCCGCATTCCTGACATTGCGGCGGGCGGTGCTGAAAGCACCGCCCGCCGGAATGCCAAAAATGCAAGTTGTGATTTTCAATGCACAACGTGATAGGCACCGCGCGGTGCCTGCCACGTTGTACATTGAAATGCAGGGGGGGACCATAGGTACCCCCCATCTGCACCCCCCACCCCCCAACACTCCGGAGGCCTGCAACGGGCCCCCAATAGCAATTACCGTATGCCTTTCCCGCCATGGAAAGGCACACCTCCGCCAGCATCATAATATGGATGGCGGTGTCTTGCAGACACCGCCACCATATAATGCCCCTTTCCGCCGGTCGACGAGTCGACCGGCGGAAGCGGCGGACGGTCTTTCCGTCCGCCAGGGTCCCCCCGCCACAGTAATATGGCGGGGGGAAAATGTGTGGCGGGCGGAGGAAAATAGCGGGTGGATCGCCACCGCTATACAGGCGGTGGCGATCCGCCCGTTATCATAATGGGCCCCTACGTTTTTTTGTTTTTTTGTTTTGTTTTTTAGTTTAGTTCCTTCCCATCCTGTAACACCACAAAACTCACAACCTGCACCAAAAAAGTATTTACACTATTAATATAAATATTAATCAACAAACTAATTTTCATTAATTAAATATGAATAATTAACCCATTACAATTAATGTACTTCCCACAATATACCCCCTCAAAACACACAACACACTCATAATATTTAACAAAAATTATTTACACAATTAACATAATTATTAATTCTTAATTAATATTAATTGATATTAATAGTAAATTTATTATCAATTGCTTAAAATTAATTTACTTCCCACCCCATACCTCTACAAAATCCACAACCCACATCTAAAATCAAAAAAAAAAAAAATGTTGCATAATTAACATAATTAATTATCAATTAAACAAAAACCAAATTATAATTCATTAAAATTCATGAACTTCCCACCCTATGGGAAGCTAAAACTTCGGTGAGAAAATATATCACACTAAGTTCAAGCTCACAGGCGCAGCCCTATCTGTTACTTGTTAACAATGCTCACCATCGCTTCTTGCTAACCAAATTTAGATTTAATCTCATACACTGGTTATTAGCCTTTCCTAAAGGCTTCTCAAAGACTGGTGCCTCAAAGCCATGCCCATGTGACATCTTCTCTGATCAGGATACCTTGCATTTTACATTCTTTTGTGAATTCTATGACCCCGCATTATTGCATCCACAAATGCTTTTCTCCCCTGTGGGTTGCAAGTTTTTTTTCAGTATCTTTAAGACTCAGGAAAAAGATGGTCATCGTCTAGCAAGTCTGAATTTGATTAGCGCTCCTTGGGCATTACTTGTGCTTATCTTATGATGGTATATTGTATGGTTTGGACCTGTTACTTCCTGATTACGCCAAAGCACTGTTACACTTGCATTTTATCTGTTGAATTTTACATTCCGAGCTGCCTTTCATACTCCCTCTTTTTAACAGTGATTTTTGCTTTTACCTGTTTGTATAAATAGTCTTAGCTATTTTATTCGTATTACCAGACCTGTTATGTATTTATGGTCTCTTTTTAAGCCTTTGTATTTATAAGTGTCTTTGGTACAACTGTTTTTATTTGTGTGCTTTTATGGCCTTTATTGGCCTAATAAAGAATCTTTGACTGACTGACTAACTTCCCACCCTTTACCCCCTATAATCCTCACAACCCGCACCTAAGATTAAACTTTAAAAAAATTAACTACACAATTAAAGTTAAGGGCATCATTATGATGGCGGGCGGACAAAGTCCGCCCGCCATCCTAACGGAAAAAGGGACCGCCCGCCATATGTGCTGCGGTTTCGTGGGAAAGATTAGGATGCGCCCGCCACACTGGCGGGCGCATCCCGCATTTTTAACATTGCGGCGGGTGGTGCTTTCAGCAGCACCCGCAGCAATGGAAAAAATGCATGTTGTGCATTTGCATGCACAACGTGGCAGGCACCGCGCGGTGCCTGCCACATTGTGCATGCAAATGCAGGGGGGTACCATAGGTACCACCCATGTGCACCCCCCACTCCCGAACACCCTGGGGGCCCGCAACGGGCCCCCACATGCAGCCACCGCATGCCTTTCCATGGCGGCAACGCCGCCATGGAAAGGCACATCACCGCCTGCATCTTAATATGGATGGTGGTGTCTTGCAGACACCGCCACCATATCAAGCCCCTTTTCCGCCCAGTCACCTGTTTGACCGGCGGAAAACCGGCGGACGGTCTTTACGTCTGCCGCTGTCCCCCCCGCCATACTAATATGGCGGGGGGGAAATGGGAGGCAGGCGGTGAATAATGGCGGGCGGATCGCCACCGCCCGTATGGCGGTGGCGATCCGCCCGCCATTATAATAGACCCCTAAGTTTCAATTAAATAACTAATATTATTTAACAACTCATTATAAATTATTAAAATTAATTTAATTCCCTCCCTTTACCCCTAAAAACCCAAAACCGCACCTAAAAACAATGTATTAAACAATTAACGTAATTATTATCAACTAATTATTAATTAATTAAAAATAAATTACTTCCCATCCTTTCCCTATATACTCTACAACCCGCACCTAAAAAAAAATAATTACACGATAAACACAATTAATTAATTCATATTACTTGACAACTAATTATTAATTCATTAAAAATAAATTACTTCCCACTCTTTACCCCTGTAACACCAGAACCCGCACTTAAAATTATACACAATTAACATAATTAATGATCAATTAATTAATTAATATTAACGAACAACAAATTATGAATTAATTACAAATAAATTACTTCCCACCTTTCACCCCTTTAAACCCCACAGACCCACACATAAAATTTACCCCAAAAAATTAAAAGCACAATTAACACAATTAAATATCAATTAAATGAGTAATATTAAATAAAAAATAATCATTAATTTATTATAATTACATTTCTTCCCATCCTATTCCCCTATAAACCCACAACCCGCTATGGAACTAAAGAACACAACGTTAAATTAAATTAAGTTTAATAACTACTAAAAATGTAACACATATACTAAAAAACATAAACAATACTTATACAAAAAAATTACATCACATACATTTAAGATATATATACTAAAATACATAACGCTAATTAAAAAACAATATTTTAAGCAACTATATTTTTGCAAACGATATTTATGACTTCGATATTTTAAGATTCAATATTACTTACCTTAAATTCGATATTCTTGACATCAATATTCTTTCTGACGATATTTCCATATCACGATATTTAAAACTCAATATTTTGGTAAGGGGGTATTTTTGATCCGATATTCGGTTTAAATACTGTGTCAAGGTGCTAAGATGGTTCCTGGATGAGCGTCCCTGCAAAAAAAATAAAAAATATTTGTGGATCAGTGATAGAATCACTGTTTGCAATCTGTTTGCAAAATCAGTGCTAGTATTTTAAAATCCACATTGGTTAAGGGTAAAAGAGAACTGGCACAAAGGAGTGGCTCCTTTCCTTCTTTACAAAGGAGAGAAACTGTGACCTTTCTAGACATGGGACCCAGAGACCCAGTCTCTTCTGAATCTTTAAAGGCTACATGTAACAAGGAGATGTTTGCCTATTTTTAGCTCTTACGAGGATCCATTATCCCTGCAGAAAGGTAGGTCAGTAATGGCTCTGCTATTTACTCCCTGCTAATCTCACCTCAAAGCAAGGCTCTGGCATCAGGGAACAAGGTAGGGGTGTGTGACAGCCACCTAAAGTCTTCCTAAAGCTGCGCGGTGTCTGCTGTCTCAGAGATGTAGAGACCTTCATAGTTGGATGCAGAGGCCACATCGAGAGGGTCAATGAGTAAGCTATCAGACTTTACGCAGATGGCTCTTACGGAAATCTGGGTTTCCATCCGGTGCAGTTGCATAGTCAGTATCCCGCCTGCCTTTCTTTTCTCTGTGTTCATAATGTCTGAGTTTCAGCTTAATCAATGTTCATTCGGCCTTGACAGTAAAAAAGGTATTGAGTTTAAATTTAGTGGAATCCAGTTGGTGTTACACCATAGCGGGCCCAAGCATATTGTACAGGCAAGTCATTGATGGAGCATTCTGAAAGCAACTGGTCTAATTCAGATTTCCGTTTGGTAATAGCCGAGTCTCTCATGATAAAACCCCTCCCGTTAGCCTTGCCTGATGCCTACCTGACCTACATTGACCATACAAAGTCCTCATAGTCTTCTACATACGTTTGGATGTGATATCTGAGGATCTTTTTGTCGTGCAGTAAACTGTAAGCGGTCGCACGCACAGGCCACTATGCGGACCATACTGTGTCCCAAATCAAGGCCCAATGGAACTGGCTAATGATTAGTGACCCTCTCTCAAGATGTCACAGTATACCAAAGTAAGCAGCAACTGCCCTTTCTACCAGGAGGTAATCGATACATGAAGAGGTACTGTAGGGGAAGGAGAGAAAGCTATAGTGTCTGTCGGATAGTGTATTAAGGGCCAGAAATCGGACAAACCATGAGCAAGTAAGACTGCCCTATCATTCCCATTATACATTCTAGGGCACCATGGATAATCCATGAGATGGTCGGGCAAATTTCAATCTCCTATTACTGCCTGGGTGGGACCACATTCAGTAAGCAATCTGCAAAGCGTGGAAAAAGAAGTGTACTTTGTTAGAGTTTGGAGCAAGTGCCATGCCAACTATCAATGTCTTGTCATGTGTATTTTTTTTAATATTATCTTTTTATTTGTAAGTAACTTGTTTGGTTGAATACAGCATTTTTGACTTGTCGTCGTACATTTCACTTCAAATTCGCAATACCGTGTAAAACAATTGCTCATCTTGAAACTCTGGGGTCGATTCCGATTCGGGCCGGAAAAAGCACCGACCGACTCGGAGCCGGAATTTATTCCGACCGACACGTACCTGTGGCGCCCGACACGCCAAGTACGATGCAAGGCGTGCAAAATCCGACCGACACGTACGGAACCCAGCCGAACGACTGAGCCGCACGGAAAACAGCAATCCGGCCAGAAAAACACGCGAATCGAACCGACCGACACGCACCCGGAACAAATCCGACCGAAATGTACACGCGAACTCCAAACCGCAAAGTACGATGCAAGGCGCGAAAACCACGACCGAGTCGTACGGAGGACAAGCCGTACGACCGACACGCATACAAAACCGAGCCGAAGTAACACCAAACACCGCGACCGACGCGTACGCAGCATAGAAAACTGCACAAACACAGCGTGAACGAAACGGAGAAGACCGTACGAGACAACTGCAGGGTCCGACTCGGTCACAAGAACGTTTCCAACATGCACAGACATTACAAAGGAAAAATTACACAAAAAAGGCCAAACAACCAATTACAAAGCCAATAAATACTGGGGGGTGGGTGGGGACAGAGAACAAAGACACACCCACAACTCCACCCATATAAAGGACACAAATCCCAACCATGATCCTTTGCAAATGCCATTCTACTGCCAGCACCCAACAGACAGCAACCACACACCCACAGCTCATCCCTCACACAAGCCACACACCATCAGCACACCAACAAATACCTACCTCACATACACCCAGCAAAACACACACTCACACACCCTCACCTGCACACCAACATACACATCACTCACCATCACCACCCATCACCATGCCCCCCAAGAAGAATCACAAGTTCCTAGATTGTGAATTGGAAGTCATGGTAGACGAGATCCTCAGGGTAGAGCCACAGCTGTTTGGCACACTGGTCCAACAGACCCCCATCTCCCAGAAAACCAAGATGTGGGAGAGGATCATCAACAGGGTGAACGCACAATCACCATGTCTGCGCACAAAGACCGACATCCAGAACAGGTGGTATGACGTGCGCAGGAGGGTACGGGACCTGCTCAAGAAAGACTACCTCCTGAGCCAATACACCGGCAGTGGCCCTCCTGCCAAGCCAGTATACCTCAGGCCCTGGGAGGAGAAGGTGCGGGCCATCCTTCCGCCAGTGAGCGTATATAGACTAGAGAACATCCCAGAGCCTGGTGAGTACACAACAAATGTACACAACATTCTGCCACAATACACACACACATCACTGTCAAGGGAGAGTCAAACCATGCACTCATAGCAATTACACAGCAACCAGAACAGAATCATCCCAAAATGTGTATGTCAGTCAGATAAACACAACACATGCCATCTCAAAGTTACATTTAACCGTGTCATCACATGTACAAACACAACTACAACTACAGCTAGGCAGTTGCACAAATAGAACTAACAAACACATCCAGACATGTAGCCACCACTACAACACCAACACACAGTGAAGACCACTGAAAGAAAGGAATTCTGTGTATGCTGGGCAAGTCAGTGTAGCCAATAGCATCATGGGAGTCGTAGTCACACATATTGCCCCCCACAACTGTCCCATCAACACCACTATGAACCATGCGCACATCACAGGGAGTGGAAAAGGACTCACAAGATGGCTGACACTGGCTACTGCTGTGGGGAGCACAAGGCCCTGCTGGCAACTGTGCAACAACCAACAGCAGGACACCACTGACTGACATCCTGAGAGACAACTTCCACTCCCTGCAATGGAAGCACGTTCCATGGTGGGATATCTGGCTGGCTGGGTGGGAAGGAGGGCCGGCTGTCAACCAAATACAACCAATGCAGACCATGTTCACACCCCAACAAATACATAGAAATGCCCAAATAATGCAGGACAATGTGCCACACCAATATCAACCCCTGACTGTGACGACTTAGGACAATGCAATGTACAGGCCAGCACCCAGAGGCACAGTCACAACTGTCAGGTGTGTCAACCATTGATGCCTGCAGAAACATAACATACATTGTGTGTGTCTCCCAAAAACAGGTGATGATGGGAACACAGCAGCAGACGCTGAGGAGTCCCAGTCCCAGGCTCAAGAGGATGCGGAGCTCACTGGTGTCGTACAGCCTCTGCCCTCCTCGGACGAAGAAGACCAACCTGGCACATCCGGTGCAAGTCAACATGCAGCACCAGCAGGACCACCAGCTGCAGCACCAGCAGGACCACCAGCTGCACCCCTGCACCCACCCCTCCAACGACTGTCACCACAAATACCATCCCTGCCGACATGGACAGAACAAGGAGCAACACCAGCACAGGGACCCTGGACCAACGTGGGGCCATGGACACCACCACCACCACCAACCCCCAAGGGGGACCATGGTCATCTGTGCGTGCCACTGCACATGTCGGCAGGGGTGGTGGGAGGGGTGGGAGACAGAGGTCGCTGCTTGCAGAGGTTGCTGGTGTGCATGATGACTCACAACTGGTACGCATAGCCGATGCGTACCAGTCCAGCACCGGAGATCTCAGCCAGGTAGTGGGGCTCCTCAGAGACATGAAACAGCAGCAGGCTGCCCATCATGCCCGCTTGGACTCACACATGTCCCGCGTGGAATCCAAGTGGGACGCACTGCAAGAGATGACGGCGGTGCACAGGGACATTTTACAATGCCTCCGCCAGATGAACAGCAACCAGTCCACACCTCCCTGTGTGCCAACAACATCTGGTGCTGAACAAACTGCAACTGCCACAGGGAGGGAGGATGACTCTGGCGGAGAGTCCCCTGCACCGCAGCAGCCTGTACTTGAGGGGCCCCCCCAAAGAAGAGGGGTCGTCCGAGGAGGGGCAAGTGAGAGGCCGATGGCCAAGCGCAACTCCCAGGAAGCCTGAACCTGTTCTGTATGTTCACCTTTGTGCACAGACTGTTCACCCTGTTGACGGCAACACAACTCCCACACATTGCATGGGGAGTACAAGTTGGACCAATGTCTCAGACAACTGTGGCCCTGATACTGGGGATTTTGTCTACCAGGACTTTCAATTCACCTAGGAACTTCTGATTGCAAGATATATGTACAGCACTACCCATCCTATGCACTATTCACACAAATGTATCACAATAAACACACTAATACACCATACTTGCCTCTGTTGTGATTCCAACGTGGGTGCTGTTATGGGGATGATGAACTGCAAAATTACACTGTGTATGCGAACTGCAACAGCAAGTACAACACAGGCATGTGAGTAAAGGCAACGTGACACATATGAGGGAGACACACCACCAGGGCTACACAACACATACACACCTAGGCCATCTGACTCATTGCCTACACTGATGTTGCCAGGGAAGACGGTGCAATGCACAGACACCACACCTATTCCCAGTTGTAGTCAAGTAGCCCACAGGTGCAGTAAGCAAATGGCAGTCAAATGTGTGACCACAGACAACGCACATCACAAAGTGAAGAACAGGTTTATTACACAGTTGCAACGTGTCGTAACCACTACAGATGCAAGGTAATCCCACCTGGCAGCGGGCACACAGTCAACAACTGTAGAAGGAAGGAAGTCCATGGGTGTGGCGCACATCACCTGTAGGGACACAACAGCTACCACCCTGGAAGTACAATCACGTCGTCGGTGGACACAGTTGACCAAACGAATCTGAAAGTACCCTGTGAAGGACAGAAATGACACACAGTCAAAAGCAATGGAGAACAGGACAGAACAGCAAAACTCATGCACAATACATGTTACAAGATACCCACCCAGAACCAAGTTAGCATGTCAACACTGTTGGGGAGTACAGACCACCTGTAAGCACACATCGCTACACACATCCAGTCAAGTAGCCCATGGACACACTCCAACAGCACCAGAGCACCACCTACACATATCATGGCAACTCACATCATTGACATGACACCTCAGGATACTCATATTCAGCTAAAGAAGTTGGTGATGAGCTGTGTGCGGACATCACCCTCATCATCATCATCATCACTGGCATCGTGGTCCAGGCCAGGATCCTCCACAGGTGGCGGATGTTGGTCATTGTCATCCTGGATGAGAGGCAACTCCTTCCGCACTGCCAGGTTGTGGAGCATGCAGCAGACGATGATAATCTTGCACACTTTCGCAGGGGCATATGGGAGGGACCCTCCTGTCTTGTCCAGGCAGCGGAAGCGGCTCTTCAGGAGACCAAATGTCCGCTCAATCACTCTCCTGATCCGACCATGTGCCTCATTGTAGCGCATCTGGGCTGGTGTCACAGGGTTCCTGAGGGGTGTCAGCAACCACGGCATGTTGGGGTATCCCGAGTCACCTACGGACAGACAAGTGCACATTAGCTGACTTGGAAAAGTGGGCGGAATACTACAGATCAGATCACACACAATGGCACAAAGTCAGTACACACCGACAAGCCAGGCATGCTGGTTCTGCATCTGTGCCATCATCCTGGGGATGCGACTACTCCTCATCACAAAGGCATCGTGTGCTGAACCAGGGAAACAGGCACACACGTGTGTGATGGTCATATCTGCAAGACACACCACCAGTGCATTGACCGAGTGGTAGTGCTTGCGGTTACGGTAGGCCTGCTCCTGGGCCTGTGGTGGTACCAAAGCCACATGTGTCCCATCAATGGAGCCAATGACATGCGGCATCCTCCCCAGGGCATAGAAGTCACTCTTCACGTCAGTGAGTCGTTGCAGTCTAGGGAAATAGATGTACCGGTTCAGGAATAGCAACATTGCCACCAAAACATCGCGGAGCACACGGCTCAACATGGTCTGTGACATCCCACCAGCAGTCGCCACAGTATGTTGGAAGGTACCGGTGGCAAAGAAGTGTAGGGCTGCCATCACCTTCACCTTGGGGGTCAGCGCTGTAGGATACGGCCGGCCAGGCTGCAAATGTGGGGCCAACTGCACTGCCAAATCCTCAATCAGCTGCCTGGTGAAGCGGTACCGTCGGATGCTGTCCCGTTCCACCATCGTTGCCAGGTCTGGGAATGGTCGATGGACAGCAGGAGCCCTGCAGTGCAGAGGAGAAGAAAGCAAGATTGTCAGTCAGCCCACATATGCGGCATTGAACACACTCAATATCCCAACATACATCATTATGAGGCACAACTACATGAAGTGTGCAGTTCCGTAAGGACATGTATGGTACATACATGGCCAACATCTGTCATCACGGTTCAACAAGTGGCATCAATAAGTCCCAGGTTGGCCCATTGGATATCATGAGGCCATGTCACAGTTCCCATCTCCTGCTGCCGTGTCACAATCACCCCCACAGTGACATGTGAGGACAGATGTGCCCCAGGCATCACAGCTCAACGACAGGTACATTCCCAGGGACCCTGTATTGCCACATGGACACTGGCATTACATGGAGTATCATGTATACACCACAGCAAAACAACTATGACCCCCACAGGTAGTGGTCCCACTTGCCACTGCAGGACAGACATGGACGTCTGAGACACACACACGCACAACATCAAAGTCCATGCACACACAACGTGGATGTGGAGACTGTCTCCCATTGTGCACATGAAATCAGAGACATTGTAAACACTACATGCACACAGACTGTGGAGGACCATCACTATTGTGCCACTGGGACACCCTGGCTCAAACATACCGTCCCACATGGGACTCACGGGGTATGTGACATGACATACACATACACCACCGTGAAATGTGACCATGGCACATGCACAGATATGAACAGTTGCACATCACAGTGGTCATGTACATGTAACACCCAGGATCCTGTCCCCATGAATACGTGCACAGACTGGGGGTGGCTGCCCCCAGGTGACACCGACAGGACAACATGTACACCAACATACACACAATAGGAAATGCAGCCTTACATGCCTTATCATACAGTTTGGACAGGCTGTCGTGTTGTAGGTGTGCCCCTCACTCCCTGGGAGCTATCTGTGGCTGGCATATGTCCATCTGAGACAGGCATGGTGACATATGCCAGTCACTTGTACAGGGATGCGTTGAACAGCAATGGACCGATCGGTGCACCCGGCCGGCCCATTGCATTCAATGTGTGCGGGTACGCGTTGTACCCCTGTACGCGTTGATCAGCAATGGACCGATCGGTGCCCCGGCCGGCCCATTGCATTCAATGTGTGCGGGTACGCGTTGTACCCCTGTACGCGTTGATCAGCAATGGACCGATCGGTGCCCCCGGCCGGCCCATTGCATTCAATGTGTGCGGGTACGCGTTGTACCCCTATGCGCGTTGATCAGCAATGGACCGATCGGTGCCCCGGCCGGCCCATTGCATTCAATGTGCGCGGTACGCGTTGTACCCCTGTACGCGTTGATCAGCAATGGACCGATCGGTGCCCCGGCCGGCCCATTGCATTCAATGTGTGCGGTGCAGCGTTGTACCCCTGTGCGCGTTGTACCGCAATGGACCGATCGGTGCCCCGGCCGGCCCATTGCATTCAATGTGTGCGGTGCACGCGTTGTAGCCCTGTACGCGTTGTACCGCAATGGACCGATCGGTGCCCCGGCCGGCCCATTGCATTCAATGTGTGCGGGTACGCGTTGTACCCCTGTATGCGTTGTACCGCAATGGACCGATCTGTGCCCCCGGCCGGCCCATTGCATTCAATGTGTGCGGGTACGCGTTGTACCCCTGTACGCGTTGTACCGCAATGGACCGATCGGTGCGCACCCATTGACAATGGCCTAGCCTGGCAACGGACGCGTTTTCGAAATTCGAACGAGTCGGTTGCTGGAAATTCAGTTGGTCACCCACAACAATGTTGCAAAATCATGTATGTCATGAAGTTGAAGATTTGAAGGATGCTGTGGGCGTGTATTGGTGCTGCTATTCCATGGATTGGCCAGATTCAGAAGATGCAAACGACTTGGACCTATCACTTTGGACACAAGGGACAGTATCTGCCTCTCCAGCACATATATATTGCTGGCTGTTCCCCTGAGAGCTCACTTGCCTGCACTACATGCTCCAGGACGACATCTGCCACTGCACTGCTGCTGTCTCTGCCCCTCTGGACCCTGCAATGGCACGTACTGTGGAGAGAGCCCCAGCCTTCAGCCTTGAGGAGAACCAGGCCCTGCTGAACAGCCTACTTCCACAGTACAACAAGCTGTATGGGACACCAGGGGAGCAGGTGAGTGTTCTGTGCACTGCCTTTCTAAATGTGCATTTTGTCTGACTAGCAAGGCTGAAAGTCTGCACGCCACTGGCTAGCAGGCTCACTGAGTAGTTGTCACCCCCCATAGTGTGTAGTGACATGCACTGGACAGGTATGGTGCGGTGACAGTGCATTTGAACAAGGTTTTACTTCCCATGCAATGATACCATGTAGTGACGTCTGGCAAACTGTCCATGGGCAGCGTTGCACTGCCTGTGTACATCATGTGCCCCTGTGATTGAGACATGTATATACAACTGTGTCATGCACGGATATGTTGCATGTGTAGTAATGGCCTTTTCACTTTGTCATCCTGACAGGTTAATGCCCATCGGAAGCAGGAGATCTGGAAGGACATCGTCCGGGCTGTCCGGTCCGTGGGGGTCTACAAGCGCCGGATCCGCAACTGCCAGAAGAGGTGGCAGGACCTTCGGGGCTGGACCCGGAGGATTGCACGGGTCCAGCTGAAGCTGTCGCCTCCTCGCAGGAGGGGCGGAACACGGACCCTGACCCCCACATGCTCCAGATCCTGGCGGTGGTGTTTCCAGACCTGGATGGGCAGCTGAAGGCCAGACAGCAGCAAGGAGGGGGTGAGTCAAAGACTGCACTGTGAACTCTGTATTACATGCTATGTGCCCTCCTCTGGCCTGGTTAAACTGCCACAGTACAGCAGTCATGTTGTCCAGGAGCCATGTCCCTCTATTGTGCACTGCCCACTCCTCATCTGATACCCAGGTGTGGCCCTTACATTCAGGGAATTGTGTCACTTGGGACTGTGTCCTTGCAGTTTGCTTCACTAAAGGTGGGGGACAGCATCTGTTTCCCTAACTCTGTTGTGGGCATCATGGGTGGGTCCATTGTTCACACAACGCCTGTGTTCGGACATGTAATCTGCGTGTTGCTTTGATATGCGGTCCACTTGCTGAGCTGAGCCACCACATGTGCCTGGGGTATGTGGCACACACCCATGCAGCGGGTGGGAACAATGTTTGGGCCCCAGGAGTGTGCAGATTACGTGTGTCACACATACATAGCCAGCTATCCACTGTCCAGGGCTCATCCCTCATTCATGTGGGGCAGGACAGTCATGCCTACTCCAGGCCATGCAATGCACTCTGTACTCCCACTCCCGTGTATCAGCTGACACATTGTGCGCAGTGATTTGACCCCTCAGGTGTCTGCCTCTGTGTCAGTGTGCTGTGGATTTGTTGCCAGGACTGCTGGGGTGTTTCTCTGTAGGGGCTCAGCATGCCACTGGAGATGTGACCATAGGAGACGATACTTGTGTGTCACATAGGTGTTTGATCAGCTGCCCGTGCAGACTGGGGTATGCGAATGTGAAGTTCAGGCAGCTGTTCCCCATTCACAGCAGATTGTGAGGGGCTCAGGTTCAGAGGGTAGTGTCACAGGTCTCCCATATGTCCAATCGGTATGACCTGGACAGATGAGGGTTAAGATGATGTGTTGTGTGGGGGATGTACATGTGCACTTGTGCAGCTCCAGGACTTGCATTCCCCATGACCTACTATTGTGACACAGTGCAGAGTGTTGTTGTCTGGCTGCCAAGTCATACATCACTGAGACAGTGATGTATGACTTAGCAGTCATGCCTCCGCCATGGCATGTGTCTACTTATTGGTGATCCTGCAGGGGAGTGACATGTGCTACATGCACACCATTGTGGCGATGGCTATCAGGACATGGGTGCATCATGGTGTCTGTCGCTGGTATGCATCACATGCATTTCCTATTTGACTCTGGGCGTCCCTTTCATCCGGAAACCTGTACTGACTCAGCGGCAAGAGTTGTGATGTGTGCATGTCCACATGCTACACCGTGTCCTCTGCACTGTCCAACTACTGTGTAGTTGGTGCATGTGTCCACACTGGGGTGTTGCTATCCAACAGACACCAGACAGATGGGTGCAAGGCCATGTGGGATGTGAGTGCCATGGTTGGCATCAGACTGACAATTGGCTTCTCCTGTTCAGTTAGGGCACTTTTAGCAATGTACAACTAATGATGCCAGGGCTTGCTCTGTAATGTGCTGTGCTCACAGTGGTGTGTGCGTTTGGTGCAGGTGACTGATGTCTGTCTGTTTCCCCATTGTTTGCAGATACATCCACGGCCACGGAAGGGGACGGCTCCACGGACCAGGAGGAGCCGGAGAGCCAGACTGGGTCAGCAGCCGAGGAGTGGTCGGAGGGACCCAGTGGCACGGAGGGCGAGGGGAGCCACACCGAGGAGTCCTCAGCACCATCCATCTCAGCTGAGGACCAGAGCAACTCGGAGGATGACTCCCTTATGGAGGCGGGTGTCAGCAGCCACCACACCCCAGCTAGTGTTGCTGTCCCCGCCACCACCAGCACCACCACCACCACCGCCCTCCCATCGGCTCCCATTCCCCAGGTCCGTGGAGGCTCCCATGTTCGGGAGCGTGTCTCCTTTGGGCCAGGCACCGCACCCCCTGCCCCTGTGTCCCCTGCTGCCCTGAGTGAGGAGTCTGTGTACCTCCTTCGCCAGCTCCATGTAGGGCAGACAGCCAGGCTGAGTGTCCTCCATGCGCACACCGCTCTGTTGACTCAGCTGGTGTCGTTCATGGAGGGCATCTCATCGGGCATGTCTGACCTACAGAGGGGCAATAGGTCCATGGACTCCTCCCTGACTGCAGCAATGTCCCTCCTCAGACAGTCCCTCACCCCTCCTGCCTCTGCTCCATCCACACTCCCCAGCACCTTACCCGTCCCAAGCACACACACACCGGCACAGGCACACACCAGCACACACACATCCAGCACACAGACACACACGCCACAAACAAAACGCACACGCACGCACAGTCAGGGGACTGAAACCAGACTCACAGGGGATGGGGCCCTGGAACACACACACGCATCCACGAGCACTGCGCAGTCCTCAGTTGCCTCTCCCTCCAAAGCCCCCTCCCTTGCCTCACCTGCAACCCCAAAGACACAGCGGCTCTTCCTCAGTGACCTCGGCCTCTTCCCCTCCGATCCAGCTGATACAGCATTCAGGGGAAAGAGGAAGCCCACCCACACGGAGCAGAGTGCCCCTCGCCCCCGGACACCCTCCCCCAGGCGCAGACAGACTGAGGCCCCCACCCGCAAGTCCCCCTGGAGTCGTAAGAGCAAGACCCCGCCGCCGCCCTGCAGCTCAGGCACCAGGTCTCCTTCCTCCATCCCTCAGGCCCCCACTCCACAGGTGCCCCCACCACACCCTGCCCCAGGTTCCCCCACCCACAGATATACCATCCCCAAGAGGATCCGGCCTTCTCCCCCTGCCACTTGCTCTCCCGGCACCACATCCCCCGCTGCGCTTGTCTGTGCCACTGATGTGGTGAGGGTGTCCTCCCCTCTGTCCAGCCCACCTTGCCTGTTCCCCATTCTCCTCCCCTGGTGGTAGGCACTGCAGTGGAGTCCACTACCACCCTGTCTGACTTGGGCACTGCAGTGGCGGACCTGTCCACTCCATCTGCAGGGTCCACTGCAGTCGTGCCGGCACCCACAACATCTGAGTCATGCCCCCCCAGTTGTGCCGGCCCACACCATGTCAGACACCTCCACTGCAGTTGTCAGTGGCTCTCCAGCACCCACCACCCCTTCCCTGCTTCCTCCTGGTGAGCCCTGATCCTGTCCCTGCGATGCCTGGCCAGCCCCCCCGGTTGCCCCTCCTAGTGGATTGTCCCTGGTTTTGTGCAGGCATGCGTAGGGTGACATCTGCCACTGTCACCCTGTTTGGACTTTGACAATGGACTGGCCATTGGCCTTTGTGTTTTTCTGGACTTTCAGTTTTCATTACACACATATGCTGAATAAAGCAACTTTCTGTTCTCTAGTGCTTATGCTTCTGATGTACATGTTGTTGATGATGCTAACCATGCCCTTGCTG
Source organism: Calotriton arnoldi (assembly GCA_963921515.1). Taxonomy (NCBI): domain Eukaryota; kingdom Metazoa; phylum Chordata; class Amphibia; order Caudata; family Salamandridae; genus Calotriton; species Calotriton arnoldi. The sequence continues at coordinate 1,216,923 of CAWUFW010005547.1, read as the reverse complement.
CAGTGATGGTGATATTTGGTCTCATGATAATGAAGTGTTACTGTGCAGGAACCCATGTGGTCCAGGGGGAATGTGTCCTATCCTGTGGTGTATCCATGTCATCCATAGCAGCATCTGAGGGTGTCATGTGTTCAGTATTTGGCAATGGGATTTCCTACTTACATTAGCAATTTCACATCTGTGGCTTCCACCCCTGCACATCTGTTGTGCCTGCCTTTGTTCAATTCGTCTACTTCCCTGACCGTGTGGCCATCTCCACTGGACATGCAGGTTTGGGCATCAATGGGGAAGGACTCATCTGTGTTGTCAGTGCAACATTGCTATACAAGTGTGTTGGATCTGTGCTGATGATTTCGTTGGCACTTCCATGACCAGGCTGATGTGACGGGAGCCCTCATTTGGTGCTAATTGTTGATTGTGTGACCAAGTGCTCAGCTGACATGATGGGGCCCTACTGAGGCAACATATGGCACAGCTTTCCTCACACAGGAGTGGAGTCCCCTCATGGCAGTGTGTACTCCTGTGACATTGCCTGCGCCCAAGGTGTGTGTTGTATGAGCATGTCTGTGTGTTCACTTCCGTTTTGCTGTGCATGCTGGGATCCCTAGTGTTGTACCTGTTTGTGATGCTTGCTGAGTTGACCTATGTTCCCCAAAGTCTTCTCCCTGGGTTCTCTGTGATGTGGGTGCATGGCACATTACTGGTCATCAGGGTGTCACCCATAGGTGTGTTTGCTGTCAGGGCTGAGTTTGTGTGCAGACGCAGATGGGTCACAGTCAGGTTTCCCCTTGGCACTTGTTGTTTGCCCCTGTCATGTGATTTCCAGTTTGTGTTATCTTTCAGTGATTGTGACACGTTGTGTGTGTGACTGCTGGCACTCCTCAGGGTCTGGGCTGCAATGTTGGTTGTTGTCTATGTGTGTTCTTTGTGGGTGACCTTGGCTTCTTCATTGGTGTGTGACTGTGGCTGGGATCCCATTGGTTGGTGTGGTATTGCCGTCATGTCCATGTACAGCGTAGTGTGCAGTGTGTCAGACATTCAGGAGTCTTGTTGAGTGGCCATGTGTGATGTGTTTCTGCACCTTGGTTCCCACCCACCACCCTGGAATAGTCATGGGTGCATGTGCAATGTCACCAGTGCATGTGTGCTTCACTGCTGCACATTGTTGGAGGTCGAGGGGTGTGGTGTTGAGTGTGTGCAGATGAGAGTTGTTGCCCGGCTAGGCCCCTGCCTCCATGTTGGCCTTGGCTTACTGGCCATGCTGATTGATTTGTGCTTGTGTAGGTGTGATGGTAGTTTGTTGCTCAGGACACATGACTGTGGTTCACAGTGTGAACGACATTTAGCATTGTCATCACAGTGGGATTGTAATGCAGCCCAGGGTCACCACATTGTGGGGGCCCTGGGGGTAGTGCTGTGGTGTGTCTGTGTCTTGCTGTGTCAGTTGCTGTTCCTACGTGCCTGTGTGACATGTGTGATTTGTGCTCCCTCTCATCTGACAATGCCTGCTTGCCCACATAGGGGATTTGGATCCATGAGTTACCTTTGTGTGGCACTGTATGCACATCTGTATGATTGGTATTCAGGTCTCCTCATGTGTTGTGTGGTTGCCTGGGGACACTGGCACCCCCCTCACCTGTTGTGTATGATGTGCAGTGTGGGTCTGCCTGTTTGTGTTTGTGCATCTGCACCACTGCATTGGCATATCTTGGGTGTGCCATTGGCTGTATGTAGTTTGGTGGCTTTCCCCTGCTGTCCCTGGGACTCCTAGGTCATCGGTCAGCACAATGATCATGGTTTGTGTGTCCCATTGCTGCCATGGTATGGTATCTGTTCACCTCACATCTACAGTCTCCACAGGGTATCTGCATTTGTGTGCCCATTGGTGCAAATATGTGGGTCTGCATTCTGATGGTCACTTCTGTCATTGTGTCATTGATGAATGTTGACAGTGTCAGCCCCCATGGGTGTTGTTTGTCTGCACATGGCCAAAGGTATGTCTTATTTTCACTGCAGTATTTGGCTCCCCCAATTTATGTTGCAATGGGACACATGCACTACTTTGCCACTGATGTGTTTTATGTTCTGTGACCAGGAATCATCCATGCAGTTTGGCAGTTGCAGCTCTTTCTTTGTCAACACTTACATTTTGGTCACTGTGATGATGGGGGTTTGGACCCCATTGCCACAATGTTCAAAATGTGCTTCAGCTATGGACCCCACACTTACATTTTGGTCACTGTGATGATGGGGGTTTGGACCCCATTGCCACAATGTTCAAAATGTGCTTCAGCTATGGACCCCACACTTACATTTTGGTCACTGTGATGATGGGGGTTTGGACCCCATTGCCACAGTGTTCAAAATGTGCTTCAGCTATGGACCCCACACTTACATTTTGGTCACTGTGATGATGGGAGTTTGGACCCCATTGCCACAATGTTCAAAATGTGCTTCAGCTATGGACCCCACACTTACATTTTGGTCACTGTGATGATGGGGGTTTGGACCCCATTGCCACACTGTTCAAAATGTGCTTCAGCTATGGACCCCACACTTACATTTTGGTCACTGTGATGATGGGGGTTTGGACCCCATTGCCACAATGGTCATGGCCTGCTTGCATTGTGGGGGCCACACACATATATGTGTGGCACATGTGATAGGGGGTCACATTGTATGTTCAAAGTCATGTTCAGTGTTGTAGGCATTTGACACAGTCTACACACGCTTGTCATGGTGTTGGGGGGATGTCTTTTTCTTGCATTCCCTAGGTTGTGGTGTGCTGGTTGTGTCATGCATTGTCCATCCTATGAGTGGGGGTGGTGTTGGTGGTAGGCATCCAGCCCCCTGGGTAAGGGTGGTAGTAGTGGTAGGCATCCAGCCCCCCTGGGTGAGGGTGGTAGTGGTGGTAGGCATCTGGCACCCCCTGGCTAAGGGTGGTAGTAGTGGTAGGCATCCAGCCCCCCTGGGTAAGGGTGGTAGTAGTGGTAGGCATCTGGCACCCCCTGGCTACGGGTGGTAGTAGTGGTAGGCATCCAGCCCCCCTGGGTAAGGGTGGTAGTGGTGGTAGGCATCTGGCACCCCCTGGCTAAGGGTGGTAGTAGTGGTAGGCATCCAGCCCCCTGGGTAAGGGTGGTAGTGGTGGTAGGCATCTGGCACCCCCTGGCTAAGGGTGGTAGTAGTGGTAGGCATCCAGCCCCCTGGGTAAGGGTGGTAGTAGTGGTAGGCATCTGGCACCCCTGGGTAAGGGTGGTAGTAGTGGTAGGCATCTGGCACCCCCTGGGTAAGGGTGGTAGTAGTGGTAGGCATCCAGCCCCCCTGGCTAAGGGTGGTAGTAGTGGTAGGCATCCAGCCCCCTGGGTAAGGGTGGTAGTAGTGGTAGGCATCTGGCACCCCCTGGCTATGGGTGGTAGTAGTGGTAGGCATCCAGCCCCCCCTGGGTAAGGGTGGTAGTGGTGGTAGGCATCTGGCACCCCCCTGGCTAAGGGTGGTAGTAGTGGTAGGCATCCAGCACCCCCTGGGTAAGGGTGGTAGTGGTGGTAGGCATCTGGCACCCCCTGGCTAAGGGTGGTAGTAGTGGTAGGCATCCAGCCCCCTGGGTAAGGGTGGTAGTAGTGGTAGGCATCTGGCACCCCTGGGTAAGGGTGGTAGTAGTGGTAGGCATCTGGCACCCCCTGGGTAAGGGTGGTAGTAGTGGTAGGCATCCAGCCCCCCCTGGGTAAGGGTGGTAGTAGTGGTAGGCATCTGGCACCCCCCTGGCTACGGGTGGTAGTAGTGGTAGGCATCCAGACCCACCTGGGTAAGGGTGGTAGTGGTGGTAGGCATCTGGCACCCCCCTGGCTAAGGGTGGTAGTAGTGGTAGGCATCCAGCCCCCCTGGGTAAGGGTGGTAGTAGTGGTAGGCATCTGGCATCCCCTGGGTAAGGGTGGTAGTAGTGGTAGGCATCCAGCCCCCCCTGGGTAAGGGTGGTAGTAGTGGTAGGCATCTGGCACCCCCCTGGCTACGGGTGGTAGTAGTGGTAGGCATCCAGCCCCACCTGGGTAAGGGTGGTAGTGGTGGTAGGCATCTGGCACCCCCCTGGCTAAGGGTGGTAGTAGTGGTAGGCATCCAGCCCCCCCTGGGTAAGGGTGGTAGTAGTGGTAGGCATCTGGCATCCCCTGGGTAAGGGTGGTAGTAGTGGTAGGCATCTGGCACCCCCCTGGGGAAGGGTGGTAGTAGTGGTAGGCATCCAGCCCCCCTGGGTAAGGGTGGTAGTAGTGGTAGGCATCCAGCCCCCCTGGCTAAGGGTGGTAGTAGTGGTAGGCATCCAGCCCCCCTGGGTAAGGGTGGTAGTAGTGGTAGGCATCTGGCACCCCCTGGCTACGGGTGGTAGTAGTGGTAGGCATCCAGCCCCCTGGGTAAGGTGGTAGTGGTGGTAGGCATCTGGCACCCCCCTGGCTAAGGGTGGTAGTAGTGGTAGGCATCCAGCCCCCCCTGGGTAAGGGTGGTAGTGGTGTTAGGCATCTAGCACCCCCTGGCTAAGGGTGGTAGTAGTGGTAGGCATCCAGCCCCCTGGGTAAGGGTGGTAGTAGTGGTAGGCATCTGGCACCCCCTGGGTAAGGGTGGTAGTAGTGGTAGGCATCTGGCACCCCACTGGGTAAGGGTGGTAGTAGTGGTAGGCATCCAGCCCCCCCTGGGTAAGGGTGGTAGTAGTGGTAGGCATCCAGCCACCCCTGGCTAAGGGTGGTAGTAGTGGTAGGCATCTGGCACCCCCATGGCTAAGGGTGGTAGTGGTGGTGGGCATCTGGCACCCCCTGGCTAAGGGTGGTAGTGGTGGTTGGCATCCAGCCCCCTGGCTTAGGGTGGTAGTAGTGGTAGGCATCTGGCACCCCCTGGCTAAGGGTGGTAGTAGTGGTAGGCATCCAGCCCCCTGGGTAAGGGTGGTAGTGGTGGTGGGCATCTGGCACCCCCTGGCTAAGGGTGGTAGTGGTGGTTGGCATCCGGCCCCCCTGGGTAGGGGTGGTGGTGCGCATTCAGGCCCCTGTGTGCATATGTGGCATTGGTGATGGGCATCCCGCCCCTATGGTGCTGCTGTTGCTGGTGTAAGTAAATTCTGCATCCCTCTGTGTGTGTGTGATGTGTCGTGTACGTGTTGTATGTGTTTTGTGGTTGGTGTCTGACTTACCTTCTGCGCCGTACGCGTCCGTGCCTGTTCCGGTAGTAAATGTAGAATATTGGTATGATCGGGGCGAAGGGATTCATGGTTGGTTCGTGTCGTTCGTCTTTCTCGTTGCTTCGCGTCGTCCTCGTCGCTTCGCGTCGTCCTCGTCGCTGGCGTGTTCGCCTCGTAGCCGTGGATCGTGTTGTGGCGCGAATCGGAGCTTATGTGCGCCTCTCCCGGATGCTTTGACGTGCCGTGCGTAGCGACGGGTTCGGCGCGTACGGAAAGCGCATCGTACTTGTTCGGCCGGACGGAGCTGCATTTTCCCTTCCGTGCGACTCGATTCTGCGTTTCCGGATTCGCCTCGGTCGGAGAACAGGACCTGGATTGGGTGAGTACGACTCGGCCGGTTTCTGTGCTGTTGTGCGCATCGTACTTACTCGTTCGGTATGCTGTACGGATCGGTCGGGAAACAGGCATTCGCATGGCTTTTTTCCCGACCGAATGGTATTGGGTGCGCCTCCGACCGAGATCGGAATCGGCCCCTCTGTCTCTAGTATATCTCTAGTATATTCCTGTTTTTGTTACGCCTCGTTACTACCTCTGTCAGTCTTGCAGAGGGGCTGGTACATATTCCCCCCATGTGTATGTTCCACTTTTCCCAAATCTGGTCCCAGCAAAGACCCCTTATTAGCTGGTCCCTCCTGATCCACATCGCCAGCAGTTTGAGCACCAACGCAAACAAGAGTGGCAACAGGGGACACCCCTGACGAGTTCCTCTCTGCAGCGCAAGGGCGACGGAGGTCCGTCCGTTCACTACAACCTGCGCCGTGGGCCTCGAGTATAGGAGTCAGATCCAAGCCCGGTACTTGGGGCCGAACCCCATTTTTTTCAGGATTGCCAACAAATATGGCCATTCCACCATGTCGAATGCCATGCGCGCGTCCATGGACATCACTACTGCGCCCTCTCGAATAGTTTATTTCCTGCCCATTACCCTGTGGAGGCGGCGCAGATTGAGTGCTGTATTTCCTCCCGGCATGAAGCCCGATTGGTCTGGGTGTATCAAGTAAGAGATATGATGTACAAGTCTAGAAGCAAGAATCTTCGCCAATATTTTGATTTCGGCACTTAGGAGTGAAATAGGGCGGTACGAGGCACATTGATCCACCGGCTTACCTGGTTTATGTATAGGGCTCCCGGTTTTCCGTTTAAACGGATTTTTACATATAAATACAGACGGAAAACAAGTTTTCCTTTATCTGTATTTATATATAAAAACGGGAAAATACTAGTACATTTTGTCATTGACATAATAGAATCACACCCCCAACCATCTGGTGTCTCCCCTCCTTAGAGGGTTAAGAGGTGTCAGCCCGGGCTGAGACAGCTTCCCGGGCACACACACAGCCGCACCCGAGTACTTCACAGGTCTTTAAAAGACCATTTGCATGTTAATGAGGCTTTGTTGTTCTTTCACCCCTTAGCCCCTGCCTCTTCACTCTGCCGATTGCACCAGCACCTGTCTTTTCCTTGCAGACTGGGTTTTACAAGGGCAGCTTGCGATGCGCGCACATACAGGTGGTAGGTTAACAAGCATTGGCATAGCCAATAGGTCTCGTCTTTGGGACCTTTTAAGTATTTAGCCACGAGGCACATCATCCTGGGTGATGCAACATCTACTGTTCTCATTCAGCCTTAAACAATGCCCTGTACGTGAAACACCATTTGGAACTCGTAAGCAATGCATTGACGCAACGCATTTTTCAAGTGCTTCAACGCCTTATAATGCAGTATATAAATACAATAAAATACGACGTTTCAAGCGGCACAGGCCATTCATTATGTGTACATTAAGGGAGCAGAGACAAAACAAGGACAAGATGTGGTCTAGTGCCCAGGTTGAACTCCAAGAACAAATACTTTGCATAAATAATACAATATTCAGCATAGAAATAGGTAGATATCATTCGGAACGTGGTGTTAAGCAACGTTAATATTTTCACAGGCATACAAATAAAGTTGTTAAAAGTAGTATCGCTACAGAAGTCCCATCTATATTTTCCAATATTCCATTCAGTTACATGAATATGGGACGTGCTCTGAAGCAACTATTACGTGCCGCTATATTAACAACAAAATCTGTTTAACACACAGTAAACAATAATGCACCTATGTTTCACTGATTATGAGAGAGGGGTCCAACGTCAGTGAAAAGTACCAATATAGCTTGTTTATTTATGCATGTTAGTCACAGTCTTATCTAAGGGTATTATGCCATCTTTTGGAAATCCTCTGCAAAGCAGAAAAGTGACACTAGTTTCAGGTGGGCTTGAAGTTCGCACTACCAGCCGCTGCAGGACATATGTTATGCTGTTTTGTATAGCGCACTATTCACCCGTTTGGGTATGCAGGCGCTTGCTGGACATACACAGGCAAGAACAGTAGTGTGTGAAATTGATATTCGACGATGGATGGATGGGCCGTTTACGCGCACGAACCTTCAGTGTGTATGAATGCATGTATGGATGGATGTGCTGTTTACAAGCGCAAACCTTCAGTTTGTAAGAAGGTAGGTGTTATTTACACGTGCAAACCTGGCCGAAAGGTAGCATAAAGGCAGAAGAGCACTGCACAGGTGCAAAGACACCCTCCAATATGGGATTAGAAGACGTAGCTGGTTTATGGACTCTTATTCCAACACAATGCTGTGTTTTTTTTTTTTTAAGAAGTGAGTCAATGTTGACAGCAGCAAATAATAACCCTTAAAGCTGCCCGCTTCGCTGCTAATGATCACATGGATTGTCAAAAAGGTGGGCTCGGCGTTGCTGGCAGTAAAAAAAAGCATTGGCATAGCCAATAGGTCTCGCCTTTGGGCCCTTATAAGTGTTTACCCATGCAGCAGTTGATGTTGTTGCACCAAGGATATTGTGCTGCATAACTAAATACTTATAAGGTCCCAAAGGCGAGACCTATTGGCTATGCCAATGCTTGTGGTTGTGTTTCTTTTGCAGTTCTATGTAGCGCTAACTAAACCTAAAAGTATTGGAGAAAATTACAAGAAAACCAGTTACATTACTCAACAACACATTGCCTATTGGAAGCCGTGGGGAGATTAACTAATTTGTCCAGAAACACAGGATGGTGAGCCAATGCCGTGACTCTAACATGGTTCCCTAGCTTTCCGCTCGACAGCTCTGGTCATTTCGCCACATCCTTGTGCTTTAGGGAGATTGCCTACTGCCATGTTGTGTGCCTATGCTCCCATCTACAGTACGTCGTGGATTATCTAAAAGCAAAAGCCCCATGCTGTGACCTATTTATGTCTGTGAAACCTTTAGTTAAAGTGTTTTACGTTCGCTGTCTGAAATCTCACTCAGGCGACCCCCACAAGCAGCACCCTCGCTACCCTGTGCGGCATCCTCTCTCAATGACTGTACTGTATAGAAGCGCGTTTTACTAATGACGAGGCACTAAAGAGCTTTGTGGACAGGTAGCATGCTACTCACTGGGGTCTCATTAGAGACTGTCGTGCACATAGAGACACAGTTGAGATGCTGGCACACGGTCTGTAAGCCATCTGCCATGCAATCCATTCCATAAAGTTGTCACAAACTGTTGCGCGTTGTCTCACGCACTGTTTCCTGAAGCGTGCTGAGCTGACCACACGCTCGTGCATCGTTCCTGAAACGTGCGGGTAACCGCATGGAAAAGGCCATTGTGCACGAGCGTGTGGTCAGCTTTCAAATGCCCACTACATAAAGTCTTCGCCAGAAGCAGCGCTTGCGCGCTACTCTAGGCTCGACCTAAAAAGGGCTGGTGCGGTATATTAAACCAGCCAGTTTACAGTCCACGCCCACGCTGCGAACTGCTTCAGTTACAGCCAGAGCAACAGCAGTAAGCAAATCTTCATCTAGCCTCCGGTTGCAAACCTGTGATGCGGTACAGGCAGGTGAAAATAGGAACCGACCTCAGTTCGGTCATTTTTGTGATGTATAGCGTCGATCTTGTCCCCAGTCGAGGTGCCGAAGGACTCGAAGCAGAGAGGCGTAGAGAAAAGGCCCTCGTTTTTAATACACGTCCTTTATTGTTTTAACTCATAAATCTGCTTGATGACTTAACTGCCTACGTTGACTTACGTGAAAGACTGTTTCGCCTTATAGATCTGAGAAGAAAAAAAAACACCGGGGACCCAGTTTAAACTTCTGGAAACTTAAGACAAATGTCAAACCTAAAGTAAAACCCCCTTCCGAAATCGTGTCAACGAGAGTATAAAAAATGTGTGCATTGTCAATTTAAATAAATGTGGAAAAATACTAGCTGTAGCGTCGTCTTTTGCTTGTGGCAAAAATAAATGTGGATAAATACAGAAAAAATGCCCAAAAAATAAATATGGATAAATACAGACGGAAATGGCAAAAAAATAAATACCATAAAACCGGGAGCCCTATTTATGTATAACTACTATCGAGGCCAGTCGTTGATCTGCTGGTAGTTCCCCTACCCTCACGCTCTCTGAGTACATTTGGAGCAAATGTGGCGCCACTTGGGAAGCCACAGCCTTGTATAATTCAATTGGGAGGCCGTTTGGTACCTTTGCTTTCCCGGATTGAATACTACGGATGGCTGAGGTTATTTCTTCCACCGTGATATCACTTTTGGACGAATCTTCGAGGTGAGTACCGTAAGTGGAAGGTCTGCCAGTATAGTTTGGGAGCCGTCTGCTGTGGCGGTTGGTATCTCAGTATATATGGTAGTATAATATTGTGCAAATGCTTCTGCGATCTCCTGAGGGTCCCTCATTACCACCCCCGATTCTAAGGTTAGAGTATGCACCCACCTATTTGCTCGTTCATATCGCTCGAGCCAGGCCAGTAACTTCCCTGCTTTATCGCCATGTTCCTAAATTATATCTCTTGTAGCCGACAGTTTGGCTCTGGCTGCCTCTAAAGCTAATTCTCTATATTCCTGTCTCTTAAGCTGTAGTGTATGTGCCGTGTCCTCAGTGTGGGTTTTGGACAGTTGGTTCTCTAAGTGCAGTATGTCTCCTTCCAATGCCTCTATGGCTGCCCTCTTGTCCCCTTTATATCCGACCATGAGGAAGAGTCCCTCCCCTTTTATGACTGTCTTGTAGGGCTCCCATAAATTCAACGCAGAGTCTACCGAGTCCTTCTTTTTTTCAGAATAGGCTTTTGTGGCCTGAACTAGGCCTTTCCCTATTTGTGGCACCCTCAAGCCCCATGGTTGTTGTGATATACCACGTCGAGCACCTCATGTTCCAGGTGAGTAGCAGGCCCACAGAGGTGAGTGGTCCGATATGCCCCGCGCCAATTGATGTACCTCCCTGAAGTCAGGGACCTTGTCTGCATGTGTCAAAATAAAGTCTATTCGCAAGTGACTATTATGCGCTCGAGTAATAGGTGAATTGCTGTGCCTTTGGGTTTTGCATGCGCCAGACATCCGTTAGACCCATCACTCCTATGACATCTGACAGTGTGGTGGGGTGACGAGGCTGCGTCTTTAGGGGGAGCCTATCTTGAAGGTCATTCAGCGTCATATTGAAATCGCCCCTGATCAGGAGTTCGCTCTCAGGTAACCTCAGAAGAAATGCACTCAAATCTGGGAAAGCTATGCTATGCAGCGCTGGTGGCATGTATACCGAAAAAATATTGATCGTTTTACCCTTCCACTTGCCAGTCAGCGCAGCAAACCTGCCTTGCTAGTGTACCCAGGTCCGCTCCACCATAAGGGGGAACTGCTTCCTCATCAGTACCCCAACCCCTCTCGACCGCGAAGTGAAACCAGAGTGTGCAACCAAGGTGTATCTCCACCTGTCCAGGGCCTTGCAGGTATTGCCCACCAAGTGTGTTTCTTGTAAGAGGGCCACATCAGGTAAGTGGCTTTTTATATGTTGCAGAACCAGCCCCCTTTTCAACTTATCCCCAGACCATTTACATTCCACGAAAGCAGCTGCAGTTGGGGATTATTGATCTTGGCACTCCTCCCTGGGCCTTGGTAGCAATCCGTGCATTACTTTTCCTAATGTTGGGAGTGGGTATAGGATTATCCTGGAGACTTTAACTGTATATTGCTTTTTGAAAAGGAGTATCTCTGTGTATGTCTGCGACTGTATCTTACCTACAGGTACTGCTCGCTAAGTCAAATGCTTACTAACCTTAAATACTATTAACACTAAACTACTACCCCTGTGGGTCGGTGAACAGACATAATATCAAATTTTTAATATCGAATTGCCAAAATATCGAGTTTTTATATAGAATGGACAGAATATCGAATTGCCAAAATATAGTGGTGCAGAATATCGAAATTCAGGTAAGAAATATCGATTGTCATAATATCGACAGTCATAATATAGTTGTTAAAAATATCGATTTTTTTTATAGTGTTTTAAGTGTTAGTATATGTGTTAAAAGTATGTATTATTTTTGTAATGTATGTTTTAATTTTTTTAAAGTAATGAATTTTATGTTATTTAATTTTTGCATAATTTAATTCCGTAGAAGGTTGTGGGTTTATAGGGGAATAGGGTGGGAAGTAATTTAATTATAGTAAATTAAATATTAATTTTTAGGAATTATTAATTATTTTTAATTTAATTTTGCGTTTTAGTTCTGTAGCCGGTTGTGGGTTTATAGGGAATAGGGTGGGAAGTAATTTAATTGTAATTAAGTAATTATTTAATTTTATTTATTGGTATTGATAAATAATTTATTGTTAATTAATTATTAATTGGTAATTAATTTTTATAATTTTTTTAATTGATAATTATATTAATTGTATTAATTTATTATTCAGAGCGGGTTGTGGGTTTATAGGGGAATAGGGTGGGAAGTAATTTAATTGTAATTAAGTAATTATTTATTTTTATTTATTGGTATTGATTATTAATTTATTGTTAATGAATTATTAATTGGTAATGAATTTTTATTAATTGGTAATTAATTTTTATTAATTGATAATTATACTAATTGTATTAATTTATTATTCGGAGCGGGTTGTGGGTTTATAGGGGAATAGGGTGGGAAGTAATTTAATTGTAATTAAATAATTATTGAAAATATTTTTGTGTATTGATAATTAATTTACTGTTAATTAATTATTAATTGGTAAACATTTTGTATTATTAATTTTTGGTATTGAAAAATAATTTGTGGTTAATTAATTATTAATAGGTAATTAATTTTTAATAATTAATATTTATTGGTATTTATAATTAATTAATTATTAAATAATTTGTCATTGGGAATTAATTTTTAATACATTTTTATTGGTATTGATAATTAATTTATATATATTTAATTATTAAATCATTACTTTCCCTACTGTTGCACTCACTGGAGGGAGAATAGTAATTTTTACCCTCCCGCTATCTAACACTTTCCCTACTGTTGCACTCTCTGGAGTGGGAATAGTAATTTTTAGCCCTAAGCTATCCAACGCTTTCCCTACTGTTGCACTCACTGGAGTGGAAATAGTAATTTTTACCCCTACGCTAGCCAACGCTTTCCCTACTGTTGCACTCACTGGAGTGGGAATAGTAATTTGTACCCCTACGCTATCCAACGCTTTCCCTACTGTTGCACTCTCTGGAGTGGGAATAGTAATTTTTACCCCTACGCTATCCAACGCTTTCCCTACTGTTGCACTCTCTGGAGTGGGAATAGTAATTTTTACCCCTACGCTATCCAACGCTTTCCCGACTGTTGCACTCTCTGGAGTGGGAATAGTAATTTTTGCCCCTACGCTATCCAACGCTTTCCCTACTGTTGCACTCACTGGAGTGGGAATAGTAATTTTTACCCCTACACTATCCAACGCTTTCCCTACTGTTGCACTCACTGGAGTGGGAATAGTAATTTTTACCTACCCGCTATCCAACGTTTTCCCTACTGTTGCACTCACTGGAGTGGAAATAGTAATTTTTACCCTACCGCTATCCAACGCTTTCCCTACTGTTGCACTCACTGGAGTGGGAATAGTAATTTTTACCTACCCGCTATCCAACGCTTTCCCTACTGTTGCACTCACTGGAGTGGGAATAGTAATTTTTACCCTCCGGCTATCCAACGCTTTCCTTACTGTTGCACTCACTGGAGTGGGAATAGTAATTTTTACCCTCCCGCTATCCAACGCTTTCCCTACTGTTGCACTCACTGGAGTGGGAATAGTAATTTTTACCCTCCCGCTATCCAACGCTTTCCCTACTATTGCACTCACTGGAGTGGGAATAGTAAATTTTACCCTCCCGCTATCCAACACTAAAAATATTGAATATTTTTTAATAATATTAAGTTAACATATATATGTATTAAAAAAAATGCATGTTTATTTTTTTTAAATTTACATTAATTATTTATTAATTTTAAGGTTATTTAATTATTTTTAAGTATGTTTTACTTAATTATATTTATTATTTTATTATTTTACATTACTTTTAAGACATTTAAAAAATTCGATATTTTAACAAACTATGGGGCCCATTAGGATGGCGGGCGGAAGCACCACCGCCGTGCTGGCGGATGCAAAAAACAAGAGTTACCGTCCGCCCGCCGCAGCCCACACGCCCGCCCAATTCGGATGTGAAAAGACAGCCAAACACCGCCCGTAAGCCAGCGACGCCGTCCGCCATCAAAGTGCGCCCGTTCACGTAGCGGCGCCGCCCAATGGAGACACACCGCCCGACGAAATCACGTACCGCCCGGCGTACAAATTACGATGCCAGAACCAAACAGCTCCCCGGCTAAGAGACACCGCACGTGAAAGCAAGGCGGAAACCCGAGCGCACAGTACGGATACCAAAGAGGCGGACCCCCGAGCATGAATCCAGCACTGCAGGCCCTCCCCATGCTCTACCTGATGCAGAACCTAGGAGTCAATGCACCGCGGAGACGCAGGTAGGCAGACACACAACAAGGGCACGCAAACACCTCACGCAGTGCAAGTGCGGTAAAACTGTACATGGCCCCCCAGACACCCCTGCGTGGACGCGACACATCCACCACTGCACCCACAAATGTCACACCGGGCAAATTGTAACAACTCGCAACAACCGGGGACACACCACCTGGGACCAGGAACTAACGTCCCCGTCACGGCCCCGCAGCGCAGCGGCGACGACGCAGCCACACATGCGCACAACGCATAGGCCAACGGCAGCGCCAAGTATGCGCCGCACACAAACAACACAGGGTCACAACCAAACACCACACACACCAGCCCCACCCAGAACGCACATGTCACGTGACAGTCCTGCCACAGCCATGTCGTCAACCGTCAATTCACTGTTGCCAACCTGACGTCACACAACTGACCCGAACATGTCAGTGATGTCACGCCAAATTAGGACACACCCCTGTGTGCAAAACATGGCGAAGCACACAGCGGCGGCAACATCAGCCAGCAGAATATGGACCCCGTCGGAAAAAGGTACGCCAGTACCACACAGAAACACCGATACCACCCTGCACCCAATACCAAGACATGCAATACGTAACATCAAAGATCCCGGGGGACCGACAACAGGTGGTTCTAATTACAACACCCACACACAAGGCCCAACGTATAGCGGAAACGCAGCGTGCCGCCCACACACGGGAGAGGAGATAGCACTGAATGGCCTTCCATACCCACACCGAAACCACAGCTCAACTATCCAAGCAGGACAACACATTCATGATACCAAAAAAGCCCAACACAGGCATGCAGAGGGAACCGTCCACTGGGCAGATAGCGCATAACACGAAAGAACATTCCGAAGGGAAAAAGAAATGATACCACTCCCCATGTGGTTCACATGCAAGTTATCGGGAAGGAGTCAGACACCACTGACCTTGACCATTCATAGAAGCATGTGGGATGAGGGCCCGTGTCCTTCGCACAAGCCACTATAACCCAAGCCCTGCCTCCCTACGACCACAACAGAATTCCCAGCAACGTCGGAGGTTGCACACTGCAGACTGCACAGACAGCCGGAGCACGCCATCACATCGCCCTTCAGCAAAATGGCACTTGCACCACACCTACCCAACTACGCCGGACAGATGAAGCTGTACAAACATTACCTGATACAGATATTGGGATGTGAAAATCTGGCCTTGCTGAACGTAAGTTACCGACTAACTTACCGCATCGCATTGTTCAGCTGCGTCATCCCCGTCTTCTACTGTCGGAGGTGTCCTTTCCACTATCCTGTGGATTTATGTCTCTCCAACCCTGCATGTCCAATGGCGGACCTGGTACAACTGTTCAACCCCTGGACGTCCACGACAGGGTCTGTTCAGCCTATGGGGGCATGGCGTATGTGGCTGCAATCGGACCCACACTGCAATGGGACCACTGTGCCTCCACACGACGGATTCTGGATCACAGTTTCATCGAATGTCATCCAACATGTCCCATCATGCTCCTACAAGGGACAACTTACGACCAACACCTTGACAGCCACCATCCGCTACATTGGATGGCATCCATGTTTACCACCAATGCCATAGAAGCCCTGCTGGAAGGTATCGCATACCTGACAACCTGTCAATTCGTCGGGCCCCGACGCAACACCCCCAATTGAACAATGATGTCCCACACCGTACCCATGCTTGGCATCCGCACGGACTGAGCAGTTACCTGTACAACAACTATACCACACAACCTGCAACTAACACCACACCATCAACTACAGTGCCATGACATCTGATATTTTCGGGACATGCACTCTTTACCTCATCACATCCAGTAACTCTGCATGAACAGGGGGAGGCAGAGGCATGGGAAATGTGTATGGCAACCACATGGACATAACTGCACGTTCAACTATGCCATAATATGTATCCTGCGCCCATCAACATATGCACCGGTCAGTGGACAGTAATCGTTCGGCTGTAGTATGTGAGAGCTGTCACCTCACCTCCCTCTGAACTTCCGTGCCAGGACCTTTGCATGGACAACAAGTGCATCCCCCAATAACATGACCCCAGTGACTGTGTCATGTCCAGTAGCCACCACATTGCAACAACAAGTGGGACGCCGTTGCATGCACGTAAGCCCATGCCCTGATGTCACCTCCACGCACGTGTGTATGAGTAACCATAGCAGCAAACCTGTAACATGGAACTGAGATGTACTGTGCCCATGATGTCAAGCGGTCTGGTAGGCAAAATGTATACTGTCTGTGTCAAAGTTAGCAGCTCCACAGTAATTAGCAAATGTACATTAGCACAGCAACGGCTAAGCAGTTGTAACTCTGAAGCACACATCCCACAGTCAACAACTAATGACATGTACCCCTACACCCTATGCTATGTGTAATCATGCTGAGTATATCCTCCACATGCATTTCGCTGCCAGTAGTGTCCACTATACTGCATCACAGAGGACATAAGTCCCAATACATGGCTTGAAGCAAAAATGTGTCTCTGCTGATTCATTTCACAAGGATGAATGTAAAGTACACGGCAGTCGTGAGATGACCATGTAGTCCACTGTCATTGGATGTCAACGCAAATGAGTAGCCGCAACAGTGGCCACAGGGAAATACCACAGCTCGTGGAGCAGGACTTGTCACACTCTGAAGTCGCCCGAAAGATCATCACATTAACACTGACGGCCTGCTCACTACAAAGCACAGTCCTACACATGTTTACAATGACCCACACAGTCTGACCACACACTCAGCAACAAAAAGTGGGAGCCACGCTAAAGCATGCCACAGCAATGCCTGACAGAACACACACACAACATCAGAGTGGGTGGGCACCACTGCACAGTGAGCAAGAACTGCTGAAATGCTGACATGCACAATTGGACTAGACACAATCTTGACAGTCTCACACCCTGCACACACACAACGTCTGAACCATAACAAGTAGGAGTCAGCCTGAACTGCAAGGACACACCCACACACCGCATACTGTGCAACATACAACACACCCATCACATCATATTCAAAGACCTCAGCACGGTAACAAACATCCACCATGTCCCGGGGTGACATATGTGTGCAGTCGACTGGGAGACGACACACACATACACACCAACGCTACCACAATCACACACCACACACCACCACCTCCCAAATGCACACATTGAAAGTAAGCCATGTGCCCAGTCACAATATCCATCACAGCCACCACTGTCTCAGAAGGAGATGGGTTAGTGTGCCCACCAATCTAACAGGATGCCAGTACGAATCGGTGCTGTGTGTGTGCTACGGGACAGTTGCAGGTCCGGCCCTGAGAGAGTAGCACAACTGTGGATGACACACATGTGTCATGTGAAGCGGGAGTTACGCTTGGCTCAGGTGGGTGGGTGTGACGGGTAGGTACGCACATGCAATGTTGAAACACGCTGTGTTGGGAGGATTCCGGAACAGTACATTGCTGCTCTCCTGGGAATTTGTAAAGACCACCTGTCTGGGGATGAATGTGAACTTGTGTGTGCACAACAGGCGGGCACACGATCAATGCTGCATCAGGTGTAGACGTCAGCCCACCCTCCGTTGACATGCTGGATACTGCTGTGCGTCCGCCAGACCCTTGCCAAGGCACTCACATCCCCTGTCGACCAGGTGTATCCCCAACATTGTCCACCTGCACAGGCAATCCAGGGCACGGGATGGCAGTGGAGCATGGTGGGTGAGATGTCATGGCGCGCTCCTCCTGGACACATCACGCAGGCAACACATCCTCAATTAGTAGTATGGCACAAGTCTAATGGAAGTAGTGGGGGACGCACACATCACGAGCAGGAGTGACGTCACGGAAGGTGGCTCGCACCATCTCACTCATTGCCTATATCCCCACACACGTTACATGCCATTGCAACAGAGAAGCCAGCGCGTGCATAAGCAGCTCCAAGCTCGCCCCAGAGAGGCCAAAGAGTGAATGTGTGGGTCCATGAGCTCCAGTTGGACGCGGCCTGGGCCGCTAGGGCAGCTACAGCCTCTGTGTTTTGCAGGTGGTGTATCCGGACTGCGGAGCCTGTCATGCATTGTCAATGTTGCCCGGGTGTCGAGTCGGGGCACCACGCAGGTGGACGGCGTCCCGCCACTTATTATGCCGCGAGACAGACCACTTGTTCAACTGGACCCACACATACACTCCTTGGCCTCTCTGGGGCGAGCTTGGAGCTGCTTGTGCATGCGTTGGCTTCCCAGGTGCAAACGCATATTTCTGTGAGCGAAGGGAGGCCATGAGGACAGGGTAAAATATGAATGTCTGACTTCCAGTCAGTTCAAGGAATGACCCTGTTGTGGACATGAAAAGACGTGTCTCGTGTGTATTGCAACTAGTAGATAAGCCGATGAACTTTCCATGTCTTGCATGTAGCCCCGCACCTAGCCCCGCCCACTCTACACATTAAAATGAGTACCAGCACCACATCCTTCCCATTCGAAGCACAGACTGGGGGTGATAACCATTGGACAGTCTTGTGTAGTCCACCCATGCGTACATGTGGGCCCTCCATGATCCATGTCACCTGCGGCAAAGTGATGTCATGGGCATTGACGGAAGTGAGGAGAGCTGTCTGCCCCACGCACAGATGGCGCATCAGCTCAACAGACCCAGCACTGACGGCAGCAGGGGTCATATGTGCAGGGGCAGCTGTGCCTGGTGTGAAGGCACATGCATATAGACAGCACATCGACCAATGTGTAGTCTGCCCACAACTACTGTCCATTGTCAGGCGGACCTAGCAACAGATCACAAGGCAACACATCTGTGTTGGTGTACCCACTGTGACCAACACTGCGCAACAACCAACGTACTCGGCCTGCGCATGGCCCACCCCGCAACGGTGGTCACATTCAGTGGCACTATCTCACACACACATCCCTTTCACGAGGCATGGTGTGACCAATGTACAGGGCTGAGTTTGCGCTCATCCGGAGAGTGCTGAACAGGTGACACATGTAACCTACTAGTCATTCTGTGTTGTCACCTACTGGCATTGTGCAGTCAATGTGCAGTCCAGGCCTGCTGGGACTGAGAAGGGCAGCATGGCCCCAGCCTGACATTCACACGAGCAACAAGTGCACTGAGACCTGCATTGCCAATTGTCTGTGTCACTGGATGTCTGACATGTAGTTGCCATGTACCACCACTCGGGAGGGACAGACATGTCAAAGCGCCCGAGAGCTCACATACCACTGCCACCTGCAGTCAGCATGGTGAGCAGTGCATGTCTGATCACCACAGGCTCTGACTCATAGTGCTGCGGATCAACGACATGTGTGTCCCCCACATGCACTCCCACACACACTGCAGTTGTCTCTCACACACAACTTACGCAAGGAATAGCCATGTGCAGTGTGCATGGAGCTCGGAATCCAGGATCTCCAGCTCCTCGCTGGTGAGTGGACCTGGACATATCCTCAGAGTCATCCACGTGTAGGTGGAGAGGTGGCAGTAGCAGGTGTTGTTGAGGGGTGCCAGGCTGCAGTCCCAGGTAGCTGTGGTAATGCCGGTCTCACTCACACACTCACATAGCCCCCTGGGGCAGTTTCAGTGGGTCCAAGCTGCTGCAATTTGTGTACCATGTCTGCCAGCTTCAATTGCAGACGATGGCCTGCACCCAGCTGGCCCGGGACGCTTACCTCCATAGTGGAACACGCAGGGTGCAACCGCGAGGGTCATTGGAGTTGGCCGTAAGGGCCTGGCCCATGGCGGGTACAGTCCGCTGATGCCATGTGCACCACACAGTTTAATGTGCGCAATGCATCTGCAGGTGTGGCCATTATTTGTGTGTGGGTGCAGGTCCACAATGGACGGGGCCAGAACATGCTGTGTGCAGAGGCAGGGACGGCCAATGGGCAGCCTCCACATGTCTGTTGGCATATCATCATGTACACATTGGCATGGGAGCATGGGATATGCATATGCACACACATGCCATCTTTCACTATGTACATCTGCCACGTGGCACGTGCAACGTTACGTGTCACTTGTGATGTGTATGTGCAATCACACAGCCGTGTTGGCATGGAGCTGTCAATGTGTACACCTGTCAATGTTTCTGGAGGTGTGATCCGTACAGTGCTGTACATAGGGTGCAGTAGGGACATTAATGACTGTCTCATATCCCCTCGTGCCACAGGTCCCACTTGTTTTGGCCGCTCAGCCTGTGTCCATAGCGTTGTTGGTGTGTGCCCTACACACCCAGCCCCGGAAGCAGTGTGATGCACAGCAGCTAGTCATGTTGCCGTGGTGTTGCAGCTTACCGAATATGCAGTCTGTTACCATCAGCATGCCTTACAAGTTATTGAGGCCTAGATCCCCATGTGCATGCTCATGGCAATGGGGTGTGTCACTGCCCATTGCTATTGGTAGGGGACCTGTGTAAGTGTATTGTGGCTGTGCTGTCCCTACTTGTCAGCTGTTCTGTGATTCAATTGCTTGGTCAGTCATTTTTGTCATGTGTATGTGAAACTGCCATGTGGCGTGTTGCTTTGACATGTGTCCACTTCCATCTTTCCTAGGCGGAGACCAAACATACATCGCCCCTACCAATTGCTGTCAGACATGGAGGATGTGGAGGTCATCCGTAAATATCGTCTGGACCGACCCACCCTGCATCGCCTATGTGCCTTGTTGGAACCCCACCTCCGTCCTCGCAGGGTGTATCCAACAGCATTCACCCCCACGGCTAAGGTGATGGCTGCACTGCATTTCTTCGCCACTGGGTCATTCCAACACACAGTGGGCAGTGGAGGTGGGATGTCCCAGCCCATGTTCAGCATGGTGCTGAGGGATGTACTGTCAGCTATGATGCTGTACAGGAACAGGTACATCAGATTCCCCAGGGCTCGTGAATTGGCGGCAGTGAAGGGTGATTTCTATGCCCTTGGACGGATCCCCCACTTCGTTGGTGCAATAGATTGCACCCATGTTGGCCTTGTTGCACCACAGGTCACTGAGCACCTCTACCGCAACCGGAAGCACACACACTCCCTGAATGTGCAAGTGGTATGCCTTGCGGACATGGTAATATCACACGTGTGTGCGAAGTTTCCAGGATCGGCACATGACGCGCACATCATGCGCAACAGCATCCTACCACGACTGATGACCAATCTGCAACATGACCGTGGCTGGATTGTTGGTGAGTATGTGGAGTAGTGTAGCGTGCTGGCTGTGCGATGCTGTCTTGTGTCCAGTTGGAATAGCAACGATTCTCTGTGTCCCTCACACCCAGGTGACTCTGCTTACCCGAATGGGCCCTGGCTGCTCAGCCCATTACGACATCCTCTGAGCCCAGCTGATGTCCGTTACAATGAGGCACATGGGAGGACCAGACGTGTGGTTGAGCGGACCTTTGGCCTCCTGAAGTCCAGGTTCAGATGCCTGGACCGCACCGGGGGCGCACTTGCGTACTCCCCACAGAAGGTGTGCCAGTAGTAGTGGCTTGCTGCATGCTGCACAATCTGGCTATTCGCAAGCAGATCCCCCTAATTGTGGATGACGGAGATCAACCAGGGCCCCAGCCTGCAGACCAGGACGGGTCAAGTGAAGAGGACAGTGGAGAGGAGGAAGCTGTGAATGTGCGTCAGCAGCTCATCGCCCGCTACTTCACTTGACGGTGAGTGTCCATGTACGACGGCTGATGTAGCTGTAGTTGTGCAGGTGTATGTGTGCTCTGTCACGGGGGCCTTTTGTTCACTGAGTGCTGTGTGTCAATGGTCCATGTCCAGGTTGGTATGCCACTGACAGTGGCTGTAGCATTGTGCCCTGTTGCTCTGTGAGATGTGTGTACATTGCTTGTAGTTGGTGACAAGTACTGTGTGATGAGTGTGTGACACACTCATTGAATGTACTCTTGTTCTGTTTTTCACCCCTAGGTCCCTACAGCCTCTCCAGTCCCATCGACATCCCACACAGCAGATGCATTTCTGCTCATGGTGGCGATTGCACATCGTTGAATAAACCCAGGACACATTAAGCAGATTGTGATCAAGGTGTATTTATTTACAGCGGTGACATGTGATTGTGTGCAAGGTGATGTCAAATGTGGTGCATGCTGTGACAACGAGTAGACGGTCATGGCTGCGTGATGGTCAAGGTGTACCCATGAAGTTCTATGTCCACAGTCCAACAGACACATGCCATTCACATTGCAGTGTGGGGTAGGATCGTATTCCAAGTCAATGCAGTAGGTGGTCAAGGTGGCTGGCTGACTCACTGGCGTTTGTCGCGTGCGAAGTCCTCTCTGGACACCTGTTTCCTCTTCGGACGGCCCCTTCCACGTTTGGGAGGGGGGTTGTGTTGGTGGGCTGCTGGTGGTGGCTGAGGAGTGCTCACTCGCTGTGGACGCAGGGGAACGCGATGCTGCACGACCCAGCGCCACAGCAGGTGGTGGCGGAGGTGGTGTTGCTGGCCTTGCTTGTGCCCTCCCCCACCACCAGCTGGCCCATGAGGGCCACGATTTGGCCCATATGGGCGTCCATGGACCTCAACACCCCAAGGACCTCCCGCGTGTCGGTAGCCGACCTGGCCCATTCTCCTTGGGCCTCTTCATAGGCCCCAAGGACTCTGTCGATTTGCGGCAGGGCTTGGCTCCCGAGCACAGATGGCGTTGGCCTGACCCTGCTCCTCCTACCAGTACTGCTGCCACCGACCTGCCCACTAGCCACATTGCTCACCACGGTCCTCGCTCTGGCTCCCAGGGTGGACCCAGACGGCCGGGCCACCCCTTGCGCTGGTTGAGTGGTCAGGGATGGCGTGGTGGTGGTGGTGGTGGCCGCAATGACCGTGGCAGTGGTCGCAACAACCGTGGCAGTGGCCGCAACGGCCGTGGCAGTGGCCGCAACGACCGTGGCAGCAGGGGTCTGTGACTGGTCAGCATCCCTGGATGATGGGTTGGTGGGTAGGAGGGGCCCTGGGGAGCGGGTGTGCCCTGCCACTCCAGATGGGCCTGCTGGGTGGTCCGTGTCCGGAGAGGTGTCCAGCTCCTCTACATCCGTGAGTCCGGGTCGGGGGCTTGCGGACTGGCTGTGCTGGCTGCTGTCTCCCTCTCCGGCATCCAGCAGTTCGCCACCTGTGGGGAGAATGAGATGGGTCATTGTGTTGCACCTAGCAAAGTATGTATTGGTTGTCTGACATTCACAGTTCGTGCACTGTCGTGCACAGGTTTCCCAGAGGCGTGTGTGGATGTACGATGTGTGTATGCGTGGGCTAGGCAATGGAACTGTGTGATGTGGACATGTGGCATGGGACGGATTAGCAATGCCGATGGGTGTGTGTTGCTATGCTCCTACATTTTGTGGCTCGGGTGTATGCGGGCTCCAGAACCAGACGATGTTGGGTTGAACTATGGTTTTGGGGTACAGATGGCACGCTTAGAAACGCAGATGGCACAAGGGGGTACAGCCCCCTGGACGCTTTTGGCTTGGAATATGCTTTTGGGGTACGTACTGTGGGTGATGGGTGCAGAACGTGACATGTGTTCTGGCAACATGACAGTGCATAGACTAAGGTGTGTGTCTGTCTAACATGCCCGGCATATCTGCTGCCTGTTATCATTCATGGACATTACATTGGTAGCATTGTTGTGAGTTCGTGCTTGTTGTGTGCCACACGACGTATTGCAGATGGGCCAATTCCTTGGTGTGCGTGCTGCACTCGTACATGTGCATCAATGCAGTGCTCTTGGGGTGTTGACTATATTATGTGTGTTGTTACTCGCAGTGTGACGTGCGCTTCAGTCACTGCAGGCGCATGATTTGTCATGGGCAGGTATCTTTGCATGACTACTGTATGAGGGACAGCTGTTCGGATGACATACCTCTCATGACACTGGGGCTGACAGATGCGATGGATGATATGTTGAATGTGCATTGTGTACCTGTGTGTTTCATGGGTCCAGTTGTTTTTGTGTGCAATATTGTGGTTCCACGCTGTTACTTCTAGTAAGGTTTGTCTTACATGGGCGTTGTTGTACGATGTGTGAGTGACAGGCAGTAAGGACTACATGGACAAGACTTAGATGGTGTTGCTGATGTGTGTGATGGGTGGCACAGTGCCTGCCGTGTGGGTCTGTACTCCAGTGGGACTTGTGCATGCAGACGTGGCTCCTTAGGTGTTGCTGTATCTGTGATGGGTAATGTGGGGTATGACTCTGTAATACATGTCCGTGTGCACATTGGTCACATGATTGTGACAGGGAGCAGTGCTGCGTGTTCCTCTGCTACGTGACATGTCCCATGTGTCAGTCGTAGTACAGTCCTCATGCCTACAGACACCCCGCCCTATACAGTTTCCCACCTACAGGTTGTTTTTGAGTGCGCAATGCAATGGATGCCACATGGTTATGGGCGGGAGGGGTGCTCCATGTTGCTGGTCTGTGGGAGTGGGGGCGGTGTTGTGAGTTGTGGTGATGGCTTGACACCCACAGACACCCCTGCATGTGGGGTGAGATGTCTACCTGTCGGCTGCAGGTGTGCACTGCAGTGGCTGTCACATGGGTGTGGGGGTGCTCCACCTTGCTGCGCTGTGGGACTGGGGGCCTGGTAGGTGTTGTACTTCAGCTGTCCCCCACCGACCCACTGCCTTTGTGTTGCGGCTACTTACCTGTTACTTGTCGGTTAGTGCAGCTATGGCTGACACATGGGTGTGGGGAGTGCTCCTTCTGGCGCTTCTGGAGTACAAGGGGACCTGGTGGGAGTTGCGGTGCTGGCTAACTGTACACATGCCCCCATGGTTTTGTTAGTTGGTTGGTTTGGGCTGAGTGTGTGGTTGTGTCTGTTGCATGTGTGAGTGTTGTCTTGTGTATTGTGTACTGGACATGGGGGTGTTTGTCCCTAGGAGCTATGGCATTGTGGTAGTGCATGTGAGTACATAGCGGTTTGCTGGTATAAGTTTGTTTGTACTTACCAGCCTCCACTCCCCCTGGTAATCCGGTGAGGATCTCCGGATGTATGAGGACTCGCACCTTCTCCTCCCACGCCTTGAAGGTCTTGAATAGCGCAGGATTACCTCCGCCAGTCCTGGCAGCCAGCTCACGATTCTTGGTCTCCTTCTTCTTGACCATGCTTTTCAGGTCGTTCCACCTTTTGTTGATTTCGCCTCTGTTGCGTGGCACGTTCCCGACTGCATTGACCTGGTCTACGATCCTGCTCCACAACCGGTTTCTGGTGGATAGTGGTGTCTGTTGGACCTGGTTGCCATAGATTTGTGGGTGCACCTTGACGATCTCGTCGACCATGACCGTCAGCTTAGTGGAAGTGAACTTGGGCATTCTGTGTGATGCCATGGTGTGTGTTTTGGTGTTTGTGGTGCTGGTGCGGTGTGTGGTGTGTGATGTGCAGGGGGTTTGTGGGTCAGGTGTTTGGTGGTGGTGGTGATGGGTGTGATAGGTGCGTGTCTGTGGTGTGCTGCTGTCCTTTCTGTCTCGATGTGTTGTGTGCTCTCGTCCTCAGTTTGTAATGTTGCAAGGGGTTGTGGTCTGTGAAGGGGCTGGTTTTGTACTTACCTATGTGGGTGTGTCATGGTGGTCTGTTGTTTTCAGGTGTGTTGTGGCTGGTGTTCTGGGATTTGTAGTTGATTTGTTTGTCCGGGGGGTGTTTCCGAGATGTGTACTGTGTGTGGGTATTTGTGCGTGGGTTGCTGTGTGGACTTGTTGGCCATGTTGTGTGTGTTTGTTTTTGTCCGCGGATGATTTCTGTGCAGGGCCGTGGCCGCCAGAGCTTCCGCCGTGTACATTTTCGTCACTGTTGTTTACGCTGGCGGGCGGTGTTTTTGTGTATTTTCCGCGCTCATGTCTGTGCGATCCTAATTTCACGGCCGGTGTCTCGGTCGTCAGTGCGGGCGGTTTTGGGTTGTCGTGCGTCTTTCCGTCCGTGGAGGGCGGAAGGACTTAGACTCGGACATGGGCGGGCGCTATTTTTTGTTTATTTTCCGCCGCCTGCTGTTTTCGGCTCGCGGCATCGTGATTGCTCGGTCGGTATTCAGACGGTGTAGGCGGGCGGAATTTTACCGCTATGGTAGATGGGGGATTTTTTACCGTCTGACATCGTAATGGACACCTATATTATTTACAACGATATTTTGGATTCGATATTTTTGTACTTACCTGTTTGTAGATAGGAAGTCGATATTCTGGCATTCTATATTTTGTCATCGATATTTTGGCAGGTCGATATTTTGCTCCTCGATATTCTGTCAGTGATCCCTGTGGGTCATAACAAAATCATCCCCCCTCCCTGCCTCCCTGCATCTCGGGCCTAGAATTACCCGCCTCCCCAACTCTGCAGAGCGCCTGTCGTCCCTTCCCAACCCTAATTTCAGAGACGGTGTCACAGCTTCCCTCTCCTCCTTAGCCCTCCACCATTCGAGCTTCAAAGCATGCAAGGTACAATTTTACTTGTGTAGTCCAAACTTCTCTTGAGATTGGCGCAGCACCCAGTTCAGGGTGTTATGGGCTCTCATCACCCATTGCTGACGCTTCATAAGTTCTGTGTTTCAGTGTCTCTAGCGTTCTGTATGGGTAGCTCATCCGGTTTCGCCTTCTGCCTGAATCTTCCCCAGGGACGTCCAGGAGGGCCTTCAGGGGTCCGTCATTGCTGCCAGTGCTTCTTCCAGTAAATCTCCCCTATTGTGGTCTGAGTCAGTCCTGTTGGCGTCACCTGCCCCATGAGTCTTCCTCTGACATTTTTCTCTTTTCGCCTTGGCATTGAGATCTTCAACTCGCCGCCACCCCTCCAGCCATTCCCATGTGTCCTCTGGACTGGTTAAAAACCAGACCTTCCCCTCCGCTTCCACTCGGAGCTTAGCAGGGACGAGCATTGCATATTTAAAGTCTTTTTCTCTTAGTGCTTTACTTACTTCCAAGAAACTGCGCCTTTGTTTTTGGACTTTGATTGTGATATCTGTGAAGAACGTGATTTTATTGTTTTCATAGCGCACAGGAGGCGCACTGCGAGCGGTCTAGAGTATCACGTCCCGATCCCTGAAGTTGAAGATGCGAGCTAATAGCGGTCTTGGTGGTGCTCCCGGTCTTAGCCGTCCCCCTGATACTCGGTGGGCCTGCTCCACCGAAAAGTATTTGGAAAGGCCACGGGCTGGAGAAATTTCAGGATTAAGTCCTCAACAAATAGCTCTGTCGCCGGTCCTTCTGACCGTTCAGGTACGCCAATAATTCTCACGTTATTGCGCCGTGACCTCCCTTCATAGTCGTCTAGCTCGGCCTCCATCACTTTATTTGTTTCATACAGTTCACTAACCTGCCATTTGAGTGTTGCAGTGTCTTTCTGTAGATCTGCTGTTTTCTCTTCTACCTCACAGAGTCAATTCTCATTTCCAGCATGCCTGTACCCTATTTAACGCCACCATTATGTCTTGTAGTGTTAAGTCTTCCTTGGCTGTGGGCCCCTGAGCGCATGCTGGTGTCGTATCACGGGGTCCTCTTCCACTTCTGTCTGGCACCTTGTCCAGGCATACTTGTCTAGTTTAGCCTGGTGGGACTGCGCACTCCTTTGGCGCCTTCGTTCTGGCTATTGAAGTTAGTACCCCACTTGGGTTCATCTGCCGCCTGACCGTAGATGTGGTAAAGCACTATGCGGCCTGTTGGGTGTCGCCCGGTGGGTCTAGTGCTTGGAACCCACTGAAGGTGCCACTGTTAGTCTCTTGGATTCCGTAGGGTGTGGAGTATCTCTGCTGCCGGGCGTGTATTCACCGGCTACACTCCCCTTTTCTTTATTTGCCTCCGTCTGGGGTCACTGCGTGTCTTAGGGCCCGCTTGGTTGCTGCGGCCTAGGTAGGGGCGATCCAACTTTCGGCCCGGTCCTTGGTTCTCACTTAGTGGAGGATGGCGAGGAGCTACTTACCGTCTCAGTTCCTCCCATTCAGGAACTTCTCTGTGCCTCTGGTGGCCAGGCTGCCTTTCGCTTTATGGTGTGTCTTGTCTTATGCCTCTACCTCTGGATTGCAGCCCGAGACACACCCCACACTGCTCCGCCGAACTCTTTCACCTACTTCATCAGTGTGCTTCCAGCAGAGCCTGTGTTCGTCGTACTCCCGCTGCCACCCAGCTGATAGCCTCTGTCGGCGGAGGGATCCACTGATGTCTTTGCTGTTTCCACACCACCGGGGCTCTTACGAATCTCACCTCGGAGAAGGGCCACCCTCTCTGCATTGTTCTATCTGCGGAGAATGTGCTTCGTTTCTGCATTAGTTGCTTGGCGTGTCCCTGGTCTTCCGGGAACTCCAACAGCACTGCTCCTGGCCTCAGTTGCGTGGCGGCCCTCCCTCTGGCGTGCGGTATCGTTACAGCTGCAGCCGCCCTCTAACAATGTCCAATCTTCTGCTATCGGCCCTCCCAGCCCACCGTGGTGTATTCGGGACTCAGCTTTTAATAATTGGTCGGCTCCCCAGGGGCGATTGCCGTTAATCCACCGATCCTCTTCGGTAGTGGTTGAAATTGGGAACGCCGCCACTCCAGTCCCCGGCTCCTGGATGCCTTTAGGCCCCAACTCATATCTCGCGTCCCAGACCTCCGCGGGACTCCAAACTCCACGCTGACACTCCGGTGAGTTTCCGCCCTCGACTATTTTGTTATTTGCGTACCTTACATGGATCATGTATCAGATATATGAGGATGTAGGTATTGGTTTTCGGGAGTCTCTTCAAGTGTCTGCCATCTTACTTCGTCGCCGGCCTTGTCATGTGTTTTAGTTTTGCAAATGCTTATCTGCCTTTATCATCTGTTCGTTTCCTCAGAACTTTGTGCTGAAATTTTCACAAATGAAAATACAATCCTGCATTTCTTAATACACTTGCATGAGCCAATGGACATATGTTGGGGAGTCACAGTGTGGCTGTTTAGTACCATTAACCCCACCCAGCCATAAAGCATCTTCTGTGATTCCATGTCAGAGGAGTAAGATTCTTGCAGTAGTGCAACCTCAGGGAATTTGGTACTGAGAAAATGGAGTACTTTTTACTGTTTAATAGAGCATCAAGCTATTGAAGTTCAGTTACACAATATGAAGGGCTTTGGTCTCTGTACCTCTACCGGTCATGATGCATGAACAAGAAGTGTGGTTGCATTCATAGTGGTGTGACTCACAGCAGCTTTGTCGGGCACGGAAGTTTGTCACTTGCAGATGGGACAATGAGGGTGGGGCAGGGACAAAATAGTATTAATATGACTAACCTGTGTCTGGGTGTCTACCGACGCTGAGGTTAGGGGTAACGGGACTAATAGTCGAGGAGCAGAAGGTGGGGAAGCAGCAGAAAAAGGCCCTGTGTAGGTGCTAGATTGTGAACCACAACGTTTGGAGGGAGAGAAGTCCCTATAAAGTGGGAGGTTTGTGTTATATTGGGTATTTAGTTTTGGAGCAAGTGTAACTAGACTCTCATGCTTCCTCTTACAGTTTTGTATGACATTGTTAGTTCTTGTTTAGAACATATAGTTCAAATGAAAATCAGTTGCTGCTAATTGTGCTGGGGTGCAGGAGTTCAGCGCTAAGGCAGCAATAAACTTACCTACTTCTATTTTCATTGTGTGAGACTCTTCAATACAAAGTTGGCGACAAGCTGGAGCAGCCTCAGTAATCATCGTGCTTAGTCTGGCCTCTACCCTTTGATCTGTCTGGCTTGAAAGACCCTGCCAGGAGACTAAGCTCCCGCCAGCATAGCTCTCCAGGTCTTTGAGTAATGAAAGCCCTTCGACCACTTCAAGGTGGCGATCCTGTGGGGGAAGGGGGTCGCAAAACATCTGGACAACAGCATTGCGATGTGGCAAAATGACAAATCAAAAACAGGTTCCAACTCCTGGCAGACACGGACGATCAGTCTGATCCAGCTGCAGACGCAGTCAACAAGAAATGGGAACAGGCCTCTTCAGTATATGTGAAGAGCAGTGGAGCATGCCTCAGGACCAAAACAAGGAAGAGGAAAGAATGGATAAGACAAGACATATGGCAAGTTATTGAAGACAGGAGACCAGCAAAACAAAACTCATTGAAGCCAAATCTGAGAGACTGCAGCAGAAGTACAAGCAACAGTATATAGAAGCAAACAGAGCAGTCAAAAGAATGACAAGAGCAAACAAGCGAGCATACATTGATAACCTACCAGCCAAGCAGAGGAGGCAGCCTGTAAAGGAGAATGGGGGAAGGTTTTTAAGATCACGAAGATAGAGATAAATCATGTGGAACATGCTACACATCTATGACGGACGAGCAAGGAAGACTACTCACAACAGAGAAAGAGCAGGAAGCTTGCTGGGCTGAGCAATTCAAAGACCTCTTGAACAGACCAGTACTAACAAGCAAAGCGGACATTCAAGAAGCAGAGACTGACATGGATGTGAACTTCACCCCACCACTGAAAATAAGAAATTGTCACTGCCATCCGATCTCTCAAGAACAGAAAAGCTCTTGACCCAGACAACCAGAATGCAGAAATGTTCAAAGCCAGACCCTAAAACATCAGCCAAGATCCTCCAACCACTGTTTACATAGTTAGGGAGGTAAAAGAGGTACCTGATGACTAGAGCCAAGGCATCATTGTCAATATTCCAAAGAAGAGAGCATTAACCAACTCTAACAACTAGTGTGGAATGACTCTTCTGTCAATCCAGAAATCCTGATGAAAATCATTATAAAGCGCATTTCTAATGCAGTGGACAAGCAGTTAAGAAAAGAACAGGCTGGGTTCCGCAAGGACATAGAGTGTGTTGATCAGATCCGTACTCTACGCAACATTATAAAGCAGTGCACAGAGTGAAACAGACAACTATACATCAACTACATTCATTTTGAGAAAGCCTTTCATAGTATCCATGTGACTGCCTCTGGCGTATACTTAGAGCCTATGGCATACCACAGCAAATAGTTCTCCTCACGAAGAGCTTCTATGATCATTTTACCTGCATGGTGGGAGTATAACTTTGAAATCAAGTCCAGAGTGAGGCAGGGGTGCTTGATGTCATTGCTGCTCTTTAACCTGGACAACGACTGGGTGTTTCAACGCAGAACAAAAGACCAAGCCAGAAGCATCAGATGGAACTTATTCTCTACACTGGAGGACCTTGACTATGCGGATAACCTAGTCTTCCTTTCTCACACACACCAGCATATGCAAGAAATGTTGTCTCACCTCAATATCTATGCACAGCAAGTGGACCTGAAGCTTAACACGAAGAAATCCAAGTCATTCCACTCAACACCCCAAACCCTTCCCCAATCAAGGTGGATGGAGATCACCTAGCCATGACTAAAGAGTTCAGCCACCTATGCAGTACTGTCAGACATGATGGAGGGGCAGGCAGTGACATCAAGAGCAGACTGAGCAAGGCCAAGAATGCCTTCAGGATGCTGAGCAATGTGTGGTGGTCATCTCAGTACAGCACCAACACCAATCTGAGGCTTTATCAGAGCTGTGTTCTGTCCTGTTGAATTGATCAGAATGCTGGAGGATGACAAACAGCCAAAATGTCAGCCTTCCACACCAGTATCCCGAGAAGAATCTTGCGCATTTCCTGTCTGCAAACAATTTCCATCCAGGAACTGCTTTCCGGATGCAAGCAAGAGAGCATGAACACCTTCATTATAAGAAAAAGATGGAATTGGATAGCATCAGAAGAGAACAAGATTCCATCACAAGAACAGCTCTCCACTGAACCTCACAAGGCAAATGGAAGAGAGGCAATCCAAAGAAAGTCTGGAGGCAAACTGTGGAAACAGAAATTAAGACTCTGAACCACAGCTGGGGAACCGTACAGAAGCTGTTATGAACCCCAATGTACCTCAATATAGGGCCTAGGTAGTTACGCAACCTTTTACCTACATCTTTCCTACCATTGTTCTACATAACGGGTCTGACCCTGACCTTTTACCTAGTTAGGTGCTACATGACTGTTGTGTGGCTTTCTCGGAAAACTAGCCTCATGTATTATGCATGAGGATTCTCAGTATCACAGCAGGATTACCATCTTCTGCATAATAACTCTGTATAAGGGTCACCTCTATCGTCGTCCTTGCCCCCCATGCCCATAGTACACTTCTAGGTAGAACCCCTGAGGGTACCTTTCAGGTATATAAGCACTACTGCTTCACTGGGCAAGCCAGAGGAGAAAAAGACTTCCATGCTGACACGCTGACGCGAGACACTGAGGTTCCTGCATGCAGACAATTCAGCACGCAGTGGTCTGACCTCCCTCGCGGGGTGTCCTTCTTGAGACAAAGACTGAGTCCTTCGCTCTCCCTCATCAGGTAATGGGGTGGCTTTATCCTAAGGGAATTCTTGGCTCTACACCTACATACATGCTAGGTACACTTAGGTACATCTAGTTAGGGTTTGCATCGTAGGAGTACGCATTATTATTGTCATGTATCTATATGCCTGCATATATTCAGGTAGGAGGTAGTAGTATTACGATAGAAAGACATTCAGGATCATGAATGCTTTCTATCGTAATACTACTCTGGAACGTGGGGTCTTTTTGGTATGACTGTTATTCCTCTATACCTTAAACAGCATGGTATGAATAGCATGGTTAATGAATGAGTTTTAAAATGAACCCAGTGCCTGTTTTTGGTAAATTCCCCCTTTGTTGAACATTTATACATGCATTGTTTTTATTTCCAGAATCATCAACATTGTTTTTAAGTTATAAATTTGCCCTGAAGAAGGTGGTGTCAACCAATTCCTATCCTCCGAAACGCCGCCTCGACAACTGTTTTTTCAATATAGTTTTGTTTTTACTATATTCTTACTAAATGTGTATATCCTGTATGTATGTCGCTAAACAAAAGATTTAATGATACAAGCTTCATTTGCACATGATATATTATCGCAGTATATGTAGTATACATATATACTGCTCCCCGGGGCCCCTCCCCCATGCCATTCTGGCGCCCGCCTCCCAGCTGTGCTTCCTTCCCCCCTGCCCTATTTAATGCCGGCCGCTGCTCGGGTGTATGAGCAGGACCTCTGACCTCCTGGCCAGGGTCCCGCTCTCCGCCCAAGTAGCTCAGACGTAGCCTGACACCTCTCTCTCCTGGTAGGTGTTCGAGGCCCTCCTCCACCCGCAGGCTCCTGCCTGCGCCTCATCCCTGGTGGTCCAGTGGGTAAGCCTTGCTCTTCTGCTGCTCCACTGCTGTTTGTCTGCCTTGTTGTGCCCGTTTTTGGTTGTGGTGTCTTTTCCTGTCTTTACTGTTTTCTTCACTGTAATTTCTGTGCCTGTTTTTGTCTGTGATTCTGTTTTTTCTGCCCTTTGTTGTTTTTTGTGCCTGTGCCCTCGTTTTCTCCTCCCTGCCCGTTCTCGCCGCCCTTTTCCCGCCGCTGCTCCCCCGCAGCCCCTCCCCCTGCCATTATCGCGCCCGCCTCCCAGCTGTGCTTCCCTCCCCCCTGCCCTATTTAATGCTGGCCGCTGCACCGAAGGCGTGCCAAAGGCAAGCCCGTCTGCGCCCGTCCGTGACCCGACCTCAGCCGCCCTCCTCGCACTCGACCCCGGAAGGAGCAACAACTGCCAGTGGTCCATGCTGAGCACCACCCATGGACAGTTCTCCTGCCGTCACTGCCGCCATACCTTCACCACCGCATGCACCCCCACGGCCACCCCCCCCCCCACACTGAACACCAACACCACCGAAGCCCTGAAATGCATCCTCCTCAACGTGCGCTCCCTGCACAGACACGCCGTAGAGATCTGGGACCTCCTCAACACCCTCTCACCAGACGTCGCCTTCTTCACAGAAACCTGGACAAACGCCTCCTCCGCCCCCGACATCGCCACCGCCATCCCTGACTGATACAAGATCTAGAGGAAGGACCGCCCTAACAGCCCAGGGAGAGGACTCGCCATCGCACACAAGAGCTCCTTCCGACTCTCCACCACCAGCGACTCCTTCTCCACCACCGAACACCTGCACTTCCAGATCCAGACCAGCCCTAGAACCACACTTCGCGGCACCCTCGCCTACAGAGCCCCCGGACCTCGTGCGCAGTTCACCACTACCATCGCCGACCTCATCACCCCCCAAGCCATCACCTCCATGGACTACATACTCATCGGAGACCTGAACTTCCACCTCGACAACCCCAGCGACCCCAACTCCGCCACCCTCCTGGACAACCTCGCCAACATCGAACTGAAACAGCTCGTCACCACACCTACCCACAAGGCAGGACACACCCTTGACCCCATCTTTGCAGAAGGTAACAACATCCACTTCAGCCACACCACGCAACCCCCATGGATGGACCACCACTGCGTACATTTCCGCGTCGACAAACCCACGCCGCCCAAACCTGCACCGCGCCCTCCACGAAGGAACTGGAGCAAAGTCACCGAGGAGCAGCTCAACTCCACCCTCAACCGAGACGCCCCCACACACCTCGACCGATGCCAACCTCGCGCCAAGGAACTCCACAAATGGATCTCCAACTGCGCAGACGAGCTCGCACCCCTACGTAACCCCGAAAGACAGCGCCCCAGGAAGGCCACCTGGTTCACCGCCGATCTCCAAGAATCCAGACGCTCCTGCAGACGCCTCGAGAAGAACTGGAGAAACAGCAAAACGTCTGAAGATCGCACCACCTTCCAGAATGCCATGACAGGACACCACCAACGCATCAGATCCACCAAAAGGACCTTCATCCAAAACAAGATCCTCGCCAACTCCAGAAACTCGAAGGAACTTTTCAGCATCATCCAGGAATTCACCAAGCCCCCCAGCTAAACCACGGACATCACCACGCCCTAGGACCTCTGCAACAAGCTTGGATCCTACTTCCATCTGAAAATCAAGGGCCTCTACGACAATTTCAACGACAAGACGCCTGACCCCGAAACCACATCCTCCTCCAGCAACGCCAGCCAGCCCACCATTTCCTCCTGGACCCCAGTCACCACGAAGACACCACCTCAACCATGAAAGGCATCCACTCAGGAGCCCCCACGGACCTCTGCCCGCCGCACATCTTCCACAGAGCCGCCATCGCTCCAGAACTACGACGCACAATCAACGCCACCTTCAAGACCGGCATCTGTCCCGACAACTGGAAATGCGCAGAAGTCAGACCCCTGCTCAAGAAGCCCTCAGCAGATCCCACGGACCTCAAGAACTACCGACCCATCTCCCTCCTCCCGTTTGCGGCCAAAGTCACTGAGAAGACCGTCAATGCCCAGTTGACAAGATTCATCGAAGAAAACTCCATCCTCGACCCCTCCCAATCCGGATTCCGCAGCAACCACAGCACCGAGACCGCTCTACTCGCCTCCACAGACGACATCCGCACCCTCCTCGACCAAGGACACACCGCGGCCCTGATCCTACTCGACAGCGTTCGACACCATCTCCCACCGCACACTCACCGCCAGACTCCGCAACGCCGGAATACAGGGAACCGCCCTCGACTGGATCCGCTCCTTCCTCACCGGCAGAACCCAAAGAATCAGACTGCCACCCTTCCTCTCCGAATCGACGGAAATCAACTGCAGAGTACCCCAAGGATCGTCGCTCAGCCCCACGCTCTTCAACATCTACATGGCCCCCCTCACTGCCATCGTCATAAAGCACGGACTCAGCATAGTATCCTACGCCGACGATACCCAGCTCATCCTCTCCCTCACCAAGGACCCCATCACCACCAGGCTCAACTTCCAGGAAGGAATGAAGGACGTCGCATCCTGGATGAGCAGCAGCTGCCTGAAGCTCAACTCGGAGAAAACAGAGGTCCTCGTGCTGGGACCCTCCCCCTCTTCATGGGACAACACCTGGTGGCCCACCGCCCTCGGCAGCCCTCCCACCCCCACGGACCACGCCCGTAACCTAGGCATCGTACTCGACTCCTCCCTCTCCATGACCCGACAGATCAACGCCGTCGCCTCCAGCTGCTTCAACACCCTCCGCATCCTCCGAAAGACCTTCAAATGGATCCCCCCCGAATCAAGGAAGACCGTTACCCACGCACTCATTACTAGCAGACTGGACTACGGAAACACCCTCTACGCCGGGATCAACAAGTCTCTGCTCCTCAAACTCCAGACCATACAGAACACCGCAGCCAGACTCATCGTCGGCATCCCTCGACACAAACGCATCGCCCAACACCTGCGGAACCTCCACTGGCTCCCCATAGAAAAGAGAATCACCTTCAAGATACTCACCCACGCCTACAAATGCCTTCACAACACAGGACCCCAATACCTCAACGAGAGAATCTCCTTCCACGCACCCAAGCGAAACCTCCGATCCACCGACCTCGCCGAAATCCCGCAGATCCGCAGAGCCAGAACAGGGGGAAGAGCTTTCTCCTACATCGCAGCCAAGACCTGGAACGAGCTCCCGATCGACATCAGAAGCTCCCCCTCCCTGAACATCTTCAGGAAGACACTCGACCTGGCTCTTCGACTGAACAGAGCTGCTAACCCCACATCACCCCCCGCGCCTTGAGACCCTCGCGGGTGAGTGGTGCGCTTACAATTCCCCTGATTGATTGATTGAGTAAGAAATAAGACAAAATTGTGACAATTGTACTACTACTAAAGGATATGCCAATTCACTTTTTGAGATATAGGAAAATGATTTTGATATAGACAGGTTAGAGATTACTAAAAGAGAACTGCACACTCTCAAACAAAGGTGTTTATGCTTTTTATAAATTGATTTGTTGTTTTTTTTTTTTTTTAAAGATGTGTACAATCATTTTGTAAATAAAGGAGGAGATATTTTTACTAAAAACAAGGCCAAGTCTGTATGCATTGCTTGTATGAATGAGTATGATACATGTGAATGATAGCTAATCCAAAAGGATAACACAGGGAACATTTACCTTTACTAGATCAGTGAGCCCCCTGAGGGATACCACAGCTGTCCAAACAATGCACCTGGAAAATCCGTATATGATGAGAGATAGCTCTGATGTCTGCTGTATGTGCCTTTAAGATTTCTATGATAAAATATAGCTCTAGTCCGAAGTACAATCCTCCTAATGCTCTGTATGATGGATAGCTCTGCTGCCTGAAGAAAGCATGTGAAAGATATGTGTGTGAGGGTAGATCTGCTGAGTGAGAACCCGCACAAGATGAAGGTAGCTCTGTTGTCTACTTAAGATTCTGAAACCACCGCCGTACATGATTCTTTCACTTACACTTCCCCATTTATCTAGCAGGAAGACGGACACCCAACCCCGGGTATCGTTCTGAGGCCCACAATGCACTGCTAACCACAGCGCCAGGGTGGGCCTCCTCTATCTGCCAGGAGGCAGTGCAGCGAGGGAGTGGCACTCACTGTCACCGGGCGCGGTAGCGAGGACATGGCAGAGAAACAGTGGGGGCGAGTCGCCAAGTGCCAGCTGCTGGTCGCCAGCGCCTTCATCCTGGTGAGGACCGTAAGGCCAGCGATGGCAACGGTGACACTCTTTGACACGAATTCTTGGCTTGTGTGGTTCAGTGGATGTTGGTCGGCAGTATGGCTTGTGGCTGATGTCAAAGAGAGTTGTAAACAAAGTTCTCCTTCCAGCGTCGGGTTGTAATCCGCGCTTGTATTACATTGATGCAGTGGCCTATGGGCGAATGGAGAAAATGACATGCAAACGAGGGCAGTTTGACTGCTAGGGTTGGGGTAAAGTCAGTGACATATCAGACTGTCCCCCTAAAGGCCGCTAATGCTGAAAGAGAGTCACAGACAGGGAGAGATTAATCAAGCTTCCCCTGGGGTTGGTGTAAGTAAGGTTTTTTTATTTTTATTTATTTATTGCGTTTTTATATAGCGCGAACTTTACCCGAAGGTGTCAGAGCGCTTTACAAAAGGACCAGTTACATTACATAAGGACTTCAAAGTATATGAGTTACATAAAAGATACAAACAGAAATCTCCAAATTCACATAAGAATGGTAGTTAGTACAAACGTCTACTACAGATTCTAGTGGTTAGAGTTACTTATATTTAAGTTGCAAAATAACTCAAGGAAAAAATACAAACAGATAAACTCTAAATTCACATAAGGTTGCGGGTATAGTCAGTCACACATATCAGTCGATCTCTGAAAGGCAGGTAAAGCAGGGATATGAAATCAAATGCGCAACAATCTTCGGAAAGAGATGGAACTGGAGCAAAGCTAGTCACATGTGTCTTAAAGGCCAGTGGGATTGGGAGAGATTCAATCTGTTCGGCGTTTGCCATTGTGTTAGCAAAATCCGTAGTATTTTTGACTTCTAGTCTGTTGTGCCAAGTGCGCTGTCATTACTTTATCAGCGAAGTGTCCCGTCATTTTCATGGTCCCCTGCAGTTTGAATCTGCAGATCATGACCTTCTGCAGCGAATATTGTTGTGGAAATTTGTCAGTGAGAGTCGTATTCGCCACACCATGTCCATGTCCTCGCGCCTGGGTGTGCCAGTGCTCCTCATACCCCTGTATGGGCACATTACACTTTGTACGTGTGGTTGGAAGTCTTTTGTCTTTGTTTTGATCCTATGTGGGAAGTGTTTTTATGTAATGTGTGATGGCAGCCGAGGTGTGGTTATCGTGTTACGGGATACAGTTCTTGGCAGTGTGATGGATGAACAAGTTTGAAAAATAGTAGTATTTGTTTTTTTCAGTAGGCTGGCAGCTTTGATCAGCTCTGCAGGTCCCTTTATGGTATTTAATATGAACTCAGTCCACTTCACTGATTACAGGGTTCTCTATTCTGAGACTTTTGTTTATGTTTATGCGCTTGAGCAATTATAGTTTGGAGGAAGAAGTGACTAGGAGATCTGCTGGGATGAACTTCACAATCATCCCTTATAAGATTGTTGTTGTGAGATGTTAAGCATCCGTAATGGAATGTAGTTAGCTGTGACCTGCAGTGGTGGCCTAAATTAGAGTCCTCTGATGTAATATGATGTGTGGCAGATCTTTTCAGTTGTTCCATGCCTGTTCAGGTGATGGTGGGTGCTTTGTGACTGTGGATTGGTACAGCACTGGGAGATAGACATGACCTGGCTAGGTTTTCTGCCTTATGTGAGTGTAAGAGGGCCAACAAGTATATGGGAATTATTAAGCAGCCTCTTTGAACTACAGTTGGCTGCATAGACGCAGAGTCTTATACTGTTAGTGAGGGCCAGAAAGGTTATGTATGTATTTACATTACTATATAATACCTAGGCTAGCTACAGTTCAGCGATTCATAACTTACCTGGAGTTAAAAAGTTAGAGTTTTTGCCAACATGAGAAGGGTATGCTGATTGGACGGTTTCATATCTGAACTGTAAATTGTACTTGAAGGAGTGATTACTGTTCCACGTTCTTTCTCAAGATTATGGGATGGTGTAGTTACCTTGGACACAGCCATGACATCTCCTCTTTTTTGCACTGTAAATGCTGATAGATACTTTTAATCGTAGCTGGCAGTGAGT
Organism: Calotriton arnoldi; assembly: GCA_963921515.1. NCBI lineage: Eukaryota > Metazoa > Chordata > Amphibia > Caudata > Salamandridae > Calotriton > Calotriton arnoldi. The sequence continues at coordinate 1,177,423 of CAWUFW010005547.1, read as the reverse complement.
TCCAGAGCTTGGCAGCCTGTGCCAAGAAAGAGGTGCTTCCTGTCGATTTCTAATAGTAGGGTGGCATGATGATCCGTGGTGAAAGCCAAAGCGCAGTGTCCTGTTTTATTTGATTGCTTGAATTTAACTTGTAACAAACAATTGGCAACGTCTGCTCCACCAACGTCCGGCCACCAACAGATGACACAATAGCGCTCTCAAGCAACAGATCAGGCCCTAAAGCAGGAAAGGCAAAGCAACATTTGCACGCACCCGGAACTCCCTCTCCTACGTTTATAGAGATCAGGAAGGAATATAAAAAAGCTATTTGGGAGGCAAAGTGTGCAAGGAATGAGCAAGACTAGATTAAAATTGTACAAGCCTGCAAATCAAAAAACAAAAATTCCCTTTGGGCCCAGATTAATCAGTTAGAGCACGGCCCCAATTGTGCTGCTAGCAATAATGCCCCGCAACAAGCCTGGTTTGCTCATAATGGATCATTATTGGATCATTATATCACAGCAACAAATCGGTCCTGCTGTGTAGAAACAACAAGATGGACATTCAACTCTTGCCTATCCTCAGGCCGCTATTCCGGTGCAAATAAAAAAAAATAAAGGGAAATGGGGCGCCGGGCCCAAATGGGGTGCCAGCTTCAATCTACAAGCATGACCCAGACTGATGGAGCAAAATTCTCTGCTAATTATTCAACTACTGTCTCCGTGACAATTCTATACCAGAGTCCTGGCGAGGGTCAATCCTCCATCCAATCTACCAAAAAGGCCCTTACTCGGTCCCTGACAGCTATTGTATGATTGCATTATTAGACACTGATACATACATCTTCGCCAGCATCCTACTGCAGGAATTGGAAAACTAGGTGGAGGAATCGGGCCGGTTTTCATGTAATAAAACTGGTTTCCGTCCTGGTTCGATCGCGACAGACAATCTTGTCGCCTTTTGTATGCTAATATCCTAACAACTGCTCTACACATGCTTTATTGATTTTTCAAAAGCCTTTATACTTTGACAGCAAAGGAAAATATTCATCTTCGGTAATGGCCGAAGAAAGAGGGGCAAATGGTACCTGGGAAGTAGCACAGTAGAAAGGAGTCCCAGTTATAGCAAAGGCCGCTCCGAAGGGGGCCTAGAGGGCCGGCGCCATAACCGACGCCGAGCCCGGGACGAAACCGGTTTTTCGCGCCAAGGAGCAGGGAAGCTCCCGCGCCCTCCCCCCCCCGCTGCGACCGCCAGAGAGGCGCCGGCCCCCCCCGGCCAATGGGGGCCCAGGCGCGATACAAACCCCCCAATGGGGGGGAGGCCATGCAGAAGGCGGCCCAGCACCGGGGGGTTATATAAGCACTGCTCCCCCAGGTAAGCTCCTATCTTTTGGGAGTGGGGGAGCAGCACCGGCGAGAATCTTTGTCCCACCCACCCACACCTAAGGAACGGCTATGTCGCAGTACGGAGGAACAGGCAAGACGCTGGCGAGAAACAACGGGGATAATGGTTGGTACGGAGGCACACCGGAGTGCGGTGCGCCGGAATAGGACCACTCACCTTGGGATGCCTTACGGCTGGGTGAGTTGGCCTAAGGGGCGGTGTGTAGGACCACTCACTCTGGGATGCCTTACGGCTGGGTGAGTTGGCCTACCACAAGGGGGTAGCTAACGGAGACGGCGCTCGCTGCCCAGCCCCCGCCGGATGGCAGGGCACAACAAGAATCGGCAAGGTAGCGAGTTGTGGCCTAACTCCGGGGACGGAAGCTACACCCCCTGCGAGGGCAAATCCAACCGAACTAAGCAACGACCCAGTAGGGCCAAGAGACAATGTAAGCCTGCAAATGACCTGTACAACGAACTGTCAGTCTAATCTGCTATTGTGCAATGTACATATGATTTACGCAAACGCAATGTATAACGAGATGCAAACAAGGCACGACACAAAGATGACAGCTCGCCAATAATGATTTATGGCAGGATGCACAACAATAGGCAATATGTATATACGTGTATTCCTAATAAAACTGCGGCCAACAAAGGACCACCAAAAGAGAAAGTGTACGTTGGCTTATTTATGACAAGGAATACAGGGATGGAAAAGTTGGGAGTGGGCAAAGTGCGGGGTTATAAATAACTTGGGGTTTGGCTACACAAGCGCCGCTCTCCCAGGCTTCATCCAAACTCACTAAAGCCTCGCCTTGCTGCACTGATCGCCGCCTTTCAGAAACTACTCAGTAAATTTCCCACGCCAACTTGGAAACCAACTCTCGAAGCAATCAAAGCAAAACTGATCCCAATGCTGTCTTACAGATCAGCAGCCTTCCCGGGAAAGCTAAGTCTATTTCTGAACAGTGCCCAGAGTAAAGTCTGCTACCTGCTATTTCATCTCCCACAATACACGTCACCTGAACAAATTCGGTTAGAATTTGGGCTCTACGAGCAAGTTCTAGTACAGCAAAGTGCCCTCCTCAAATACCTGCCATTCTTAAAAACGGGCCCTCCCAACACTCTAAAAGCACTAATCTGGAAAGAGATTCAGGATAACAGTCAAAGGAACTGTTGTGCCCAGGCAAGAAGTGAAGCCTTTGAAGCGCTGGCCTTGCAACATCTGTGAAAAGCACACTTACCACATTACACTTTTAAACTTGCAGTGAACAAACAAATGAAGCTATTATCCTGGGTACAAGATAAGGAATGCTTCCACAAGCGTAGACACCTGTGGCTATGTATCAACACTTACAATTCGCCAACACCGCAGAGCTATCTTTTCAAAACCATCAAAGGCTTTTACAAATCTAGATTTTTAGCGTTAAGACTCGGCCTGTTACCAACAAAGGATGCAATGCCACCATGGGCCCCAGAAACAACTTCACCGTCATGCAGGCTATGTCAGGGGCTCGACTAATCTTTTTTGCACATATTATGCACATACCTCATTTTGCAACCAGCGCACAGAATGTTTCTCTGTGGAACAACAATTTAAAGTGGTCGCAGAACCAAATGGAACTTTTTCCTAAAGGCTTTCCCCTTCTCATCTGCACCATCCATGCACCGGCACATTACAGTGTGTTTGTCTGTCTCAACTAAGGAGATTTAATGAAGAGGTCTTTAGTGATTATCATGCAACTGCACTTTTTAACTGTTTTATTCTGGTAAAATGCAACCCATTCTCCAGTTTTATCTGCTGCGCAGTAGCATCTTTACGTAGAATTAAGGACAATAATTGAAGAGTCCACGCATCAGCACTTAACCATGTGTATATTTGTACCAATTAGGTTATTTACTGAAGAGACTTCATGTTTTAGCATGTAATTGTTCTTTTTAACTGATTGTATACTGGTAATATACCTTCCCATTTTCCTTTTTCACCTGTGTCACACCAGTTCTGGATTGACCCCCATACTTAGCGTGTGTTATTATACCTATTTTTTTGTTTCCTTGTTTTTTCTTTAACATTGTGTTCTCATATCATGTAAAGGTTTAATTAACTATAACATGATTAATAAACTTTTACCTTAACTTGTAGGTATAGTGGTGCTTTTCCTTGGGAGGTTTGGTGGAAAATGCACAGTGCTGTGAACATTGCTAGTCTAGCACCAGGTAGCTGGTACGGTGCTTGTAGGACTTACATCATGCGAACTCTGCGTGTGATGAACCTAGGCAAGCAAAGGTATAAGCTTTTGGCATAGTTGAGCTTGGTGGTCACAAGCTTTGGTTGGCTTTCAAGGTACGAGAGGATGTGATGTGGTGTTTTCATTTAGTATAAGTTGCACTTTATGATCTTGTTGACATGTGGTATCAATGATTGCTCTAAATCCATGGTTACCCCTAGGTTTCTTACCTTTCTTGATGTAGTTGGAGGGACATTGAGCTCCTTGGGTCATATGGGTAGGAAGGCTGACTCTGTACCTGTATCTGGTCTGAATCAAGATTGTTGGACTGATATCAAGTTATTTTCCTCCGTAAGCTTGGAAAGCTGAGTAAAATCTGCACTTCCAAATAGGAACGGGCCATTGGATTTTGGTATATAGTTTACTGGGTTCGATGAGTCGAGGTTCTTCTTCTTGAGTAGTGACCTATGGTAGAAGGTTTTCAACTTAGGTGCATACAACCTAGTTCCAGGAACTTCTTGAGTGCTGGGTCAGAAGGTGACCCTGATGGTCTGCTTGCGATGATAATGTTCTGAAATTCTTTTTCTGAGAGCATATTGAACATATTAAGTTGGTATTATCCCTCTTAGAGATGGGTGAGTCATCTGCAGGGGGAGAGTTAGAGTTATCTGTCTTCTTCTTATTACCTGACTTGGTTCCCATTCTCGCTGTGCTATAAGGAACCAAACCAGACTCTACCGACGAGGCCCACATAGGCCAAAATTGGTCTGGGTTGCTTGTTCCAGTTCAGAGAGGAACTGGCCTGGTAGTTCAGGCTGAACTAATCTTATTGGAGCAAGACCAAGGCTTATTTGCATATGGCTGCTTTCATCTCATGTGGCATGTTGGGCAAAAAAAGATGGACTGGGATGTGGCCCACAATAATTACTAGGGGTGTGTGAAATTTGCGTAATTTGTTCTTGCATAATTATGTTAAATTTCAGCAAAATTACCTGAAATTACACTTAATTATACAAAATGCAAATCCATCATTTAATTCTATATTTTAGCGTGAAATGCATTCTCTCGACAATTTTTGATCTAAGGGCACATTTTGTGCTGAACTGTAGTGCAAAAAAACAAAGCCACTGGCAAACAACAGCCACTCGCGTTCTCTTGTCCCTGTGCTTTTGCGGAAAATTGCTACCACGAATGGCACATTCGCAGTAAAGCTTTACCATGATTGGTGTGCGATTGCACCAAGTGACGTAATGGCATAACTTCAGGAATTTCGCATAACAAGCGTAACGTGAAATTTCCAATATTACACAGATTTTGCAAGCGTAATTTAAATTTCGCCCAGGCCTAGTAATTACCAGTGACTAAGATTCATTCAAGCATTCCACCCTTCACTTCTTTGTATTCCTCCTTCAGGTAAGGTTCTAACTTTTAAGATTTTGCAATCAGTTTTGTGGCGATTTTGTCACAGAAGGCTTGTGATTGTGGGGTTTCTGCATTTTAGTACTCTGGATTGTGGAATTCTGCTTGAATCTTGGGGAGAATTCCTTAGATGGGCAGTCTTCATCAGTTATGCATATGGAATAGCATTATCTTTTTGCGGTTTTTATGGCTGTTTAGTCAGCTCTCTTACACTGGTGTAGCTAGATTTTATATTTATCGTCCCGTGATTTTCCCTACTTGCATTGTAGTATTGCAAGGTGTGTTTTCATTCTTTTGATGTTATTAATCCATAAGGTTTTCTTCTTGTGGTTAACTCTGGGCGTATTGTTACTGTACTGTGCTAAAGCCTGTAAATAGTTATTTTATTAAATGGATGCCCTCAGATTACCTTACAGGGGAAGGGTATTGGTGTTGGATACCCCCTCTGAAAAACTATGGGGAAGAAGATTCACAATATTAGGCCTTCATAAGAGGGGTTTGTATTGTTTTGCCAAATGTAATTTTGTGTATAATTGTAATATTCTGACTGGATGCATGAAAGATGCCATGTGGGAAAACATATATTTTATGCAGTAAGCCAGAGTTGGTTATGGTGACAAGCCAATGATACAGGTTATAGGCCTGATTGGTTCATTGGCAAAAGTTATGTCAGATACCTTAAGTCTGTTCTGTTTATCAAAAGTTACAACAAAGGTGATTGGCCGAACATATTTATTGTCAAAAGTTTGTGTTAAAGCCAATAGGCTTTTATTATTCTGTATACACTACGCAAAATACTATTCCAAGATTGCTGCCCTCTGCTATGTTAATTTTTTTGTACATAACTCTCTTGTTATAGTTAGGCTCAGATTTCACAAGTACAAAACCATAGAAATTCAGTAGTTATAGTTACCTGAGCCAACTATGACTTATGCCCCCGCAATGCACTGCTTATGACCTCACATATTACAACGCAAATGACTACGTCAGTGACATCACTGATAACATCTCAAATGACATCACTAATGACATCATCCAGTGAGGGTGTTTCGTAAACCTTTCTGAGACGTAAAGATATATACTAAGCTACTGAATAAGCTAAATTACTATTCTTTCTGTACTACTAATGAGTGGTACTATTTCTAACATATGTCATCTGAGTGGCTGTGTGACTATATCAGTGTGTGAGTGGGTGTCTGAATAGCTGTATGGGTGTGTGAGTGGGTGTCTGAGTGGCTGTATGGGTGTGTGAGTTGGTATGTGAGTGGCTGTATGGATCTGTGAGTGGGTGTGTGAGTGGCTGTATAGGTCTGTCAGTCGGTATGTAAGTGGCTGTATGGGTCTCTGAATGGGGTTGTGAGTGGTTTTCTGAGTGTGTGAGTGGTTGCATGGGTATGTGAGTGGTTGTATGGCTGTGTCAGTGGTTGTAGGGGTGTGTGGGTGGGTGTGTGGGTGGGTGTGTCAGTGGTTGTGTGAGTGACTGTTTGAGTGGGTGTTTGGTTAAGTTAGTTGGTGTCTGCGTGGCTGTATTGGAGAGTGAGTATCTGTGTGAGTGGCTATATGGGTGAGTGAGCGGGTGTGTGAGTGGTTGAGTGGATGTGTGAATTGGTATGTAAGTGGTTGTGTGGGTGTGAGTGGTTGTATCAGTGAGAGAGTGGCTGTGTTGAGAGGCTGTATGGGTGAGTGAATAGGTGGCATTGGCTGTATGGGTGAATAAGTGTGTGTGTGAGTAGCTGTATGGGTAAGTGTGTGGCTGTGTGAGTGCTCTATGAGTAAGTGAGTGGTTGTGTGAGTAGCTGTGTGAGTGAGTGGTTGTGTGTGTGGCTGTATGAGTGAGTTAGTGGGTGTGTGAGTGGCTCTATTAATGAGTGAGTGGGTGTGTGAGTAGTTGTATGGGTCTGTGAATGGGTATGTGAGTGGTTGTGTGGGTGTGTGAGTGAGTGTATCAGAGGCTGTATGGGGGTGTGAGTGGGTGTGTGAGAGGTTCTGTGGACGATGTAATCAGTGATGTCATTTGAGATGTCATCAGTGATGTTACTGACCATGTCATGAGTGGTGGTAATATGTGAGGTCATAAGCAGTGCATTGCAGGAGCGTAAGTTATAGTTAGCTCAAGTAACTATAACTGCTGATTTTCTATGGTTTTGTACTTGTGAAATCTGAGCCCAAGTATAATGTCCCATTAACCTTTGATTTTTGCAGTGAATAGATATATATGTCATGTTTAGGTAGCAGCATTTATTTATTTTTCTACTTTTTAAAAATGTATCATGCATGTGCCTGGGTTTGTGGCTGTTCTGTTGTGGCTGGGAGTTTGGGTGAATGCAAGACTAAGTCAGGGAGTGAATGAGTGACAGAGTAGATTTAAGATGTGTTATTGAATGCCTAAACTCAGCAGTGGCTGTAGAGGCACTTCAGTTATAAACCAGATCAACTGGCTGGTCCATTGCTTATTGAGATTATTGCTCCGGACCTCGGTCAAAGAGAGCATAGTGTACTCCTGGGCATGATGCATCATGTGTGTACTATGATCAGGCTCAGGGGCGCAGAACAGGACATGTGCAGTACACCTGCATAAATTACACAATCACAAGGCCAGTGCCTTAAGTGAGATGAAAAAAGTGGAGGTTCTGTAAATGGAGCATGGCCAAGAAAGCGCAACTAGGAACCCTTTCCAAGAGGTGTGGCCTATGTACTTAATGATGTATCTTAAAACTTGTGAACTAAAATCCTGTTCTTCATACAGCATGCTACTTGACTGGTGTTTGAGTGCCACTCTGTATGTTTCCTGTTATTGCATTCAGATATATCACACAACAAGAAACATATACCGAAAATCAGCCAGACCTATTGGCTTTCTCAATACTAGATAGCAGTATCAGATACATTATTTTGTTGTGAATAATTAGATTTGAAAATGTTTTGATTCTGAAAATATGAGACTAAATTAAACTGTTTTGTTTGTTTAAAATACTTTATTTCAACATACATGTCATAAACGTTTCTCATCAAAGGTGGCCGTGCAATATTATATCATTCAATCATTATAATGCAATAACTTATTCCATATTTATGACCCACAATAAAAATAATACTCAAAATTTAAAAACGAGGAAAGAACCGTAAAAACAGATACAAGAATTAAAAGGAGGGATTAGCTATCTAAAAATATGGAGAGCATACAAATGCAATTACTAGAGAAGTATAAGATTTGATGTGTTATTATATAGCCACATGTAACTCAGCCTTATTCAAATACCCAGTGGGCACAGAATTATAGTTAGGAACATAAGATAAGATCAACTTTCGCTCACCCTCTTTGCTCTTTTCCTAATGCTCCACATATGGCCAAGGAATTCAGCCACTGCACATGTGAACAGTGGTCTAGCATCCGATCTTAGTATTCGCGGAGCTTCTGTGTGGTTGACAGTTCCCAGCTGTTTACAGATGGAGCTTAACCAATTAGTTTTTGGAATTGCATAAAATGGGCAAGCAAACATTACATGAGCAAAGGATTCCTTAGGGGCTTTACAGCCAGGGCAGCACCGGGATGGCAGTAGATTGCTGTTCCATCCACCTATAAAATCATTCAGAGGCAGAGTGCCAAACCTAAACTGGATATATAATTTTCTGTCCTTTGGTATTTGTATAAAATCTAGGTAACCCTCAAAGGACCTATCCAGTTTGTGGGCCATGAATTCTAAGGTAAGCTTCCCCCAAAGCCTGCTGTTTAACTCGACTTGTGCTTCCCAGTCCCAGTAACGTATTTTGACTTGGCTTTTTCAGGGGAATGAAGAGGGGTCATTTTCTTCCCAGATATCTCCAAGCTCAATATCAGGTAAAAGCCTCTTCACATTGCCTAACCAGGTAACTTTGTTAAATCTATCCAAGTGGCTTACTTCCTCCAGAGCATTAGCATATGGGAGTAATTCAGGTGTGGACCTAATCCTTAACCAAAACAACAGAGGGCGGAGCTTAGCTTTAGCAGCCATTAAACGCCTTCCCATGTCCAGCATTAGGGGATGAAATTAAACATTACAAAGGTCTGTGGAAAGGGTAGTGGTCTTTGGAGTCCCCCAATCTCGCTCGTTCTTCCCTTCCACCCTCTTTTCTATGCAATCTCTCACGCTCCTGAACACTTACACCCTTTTTCTTCTGATAGCCTTCTGAAAACCTCTCTCTGCCTGTCTCAAATGTCATTTGCTTCCTTGTCATCACTGTCTTTTCACCCCGTCCTTCTACATGTGCTTCCTTAAGTCACCTCCCCTTCACAAGTCACCTTTTTTGTCACACATTCGCCACTCACTGTCTTACTCCTCACTTGTAAACACTGTATTTGTGTTTCCTTTGGTGCTGTCACTATTTCAACAGCTGTGTATATATCCACGTCACACACTTTCACATAAAATGGTAATTACTATTGCTGCATATGTGACCATTGCACTGCAGGAAGGCCAAAGATTAGATTCGAAAAGTATATAGTTTGAACTCTTTTATTTGGTACTCTAACTCTTGTAATTGTAAAAACAAAATATTGTAAGTTTGTAGACCAGGCATGATAGTTCACAAGTGGGAAATGGTCTGCAATCAGGCTCACTAAAGTGTTTCTAGTTCCTTCACATCACAGCTTGAGGGTCACCAACCGTATCTCCCATGCTTGCAAGCCTTAATTTGATTTGCAGTGTTCTTTTCAGATGAATGAGGGGAATTTCAATGTTCTGTCATTAGACTTCACCTTCACTGGGGCTGAGGATCGTACACCTTTCCCCCATATAAACCAGTAATTTTTAATTAGTTTAGGTAGTTTGAAAACCTCATTATGGTAGCCGCCATAAAAATGATCATCCTTCCCAAGTGTGCTTCAATATTTTTTCACAATCTGGTCTGTGGACCAGTGGCGGCTGGTGACATTTAAAAGTGGTGGGACTTAATCCTTGGCTCGAATTCCAGTGAGCGAGTCTGACTTCTACTCAATGGGTTCAGGGGATTCGCTCACACTCGCCTGCACTCAGTCTTACTCTCTCACTCATTCTCACTAAGGGCCCCATTACGATGGCGGGCGGACTTTGTAACGGAAAACGGGACCGACCACCAGGGGTGCGGCTGTCCCGCCAGGCCAATTAGGATGCGCCCGCCACACTGGTGGGCGCATCCTCGACTTTAACATTGCGGCCGGCGGTGCTGTAAGCAGCACCCGCCGCAATGTTAAAGTCCATGTTGTGCATTGCCATGCACAACGTGACAGGCACCGCGCGGTGCCTGCCACCTTGTGCATGGCAATGAAGGGGGGTACCATAGGTACCCCCAAGTGCAGCCCCCCCCCACCCCTTCCGGGGGCCCGCAATGGGCCCCCAAAGTAATTTCCTGCATGCCATTCCATGGCGGAGTCTCCCCCATGGAAAGGCATTCCCACCGCAGGCATCATAATATGGATGGCGGTGCCTGCAAGGCACCGCCACCATATTATGGGCTTTTTCCGCCCGGCCGGCAATCGTAACGATTGCCGACCGGCGGAAAAGCAGCGGACGGTCTTTTCGTCCGCCGCGGTACCCCTCGCCATACTAATGTGGCGGGGGTAAAACAGGAACATCCTAATAGGCCCCTAAGTCTCATTTACTTACTCGCAACACATTTGCACTCATTTTTACTTACTCTGATGCACTGAGTCCCACTGACTCACGAAGTCTCACTCATTCTCATTCTGATCCACTCAGTCTCACTCATTCTCACTTATTCTCTATCAGTTCCATTCATTCTGATTCACTTAACCTCACTCTAACTCATTCAGTCTCACTCATTCTGACTCACTCAATCTCACTATGGCTCACTCAATTTCACTCAGATTCATTACCACTCATTCTCACTCAGTCTACCGCTGACTCACTTGTTCTCCATGATTCACTCAGTCCCACTCATTCTGATTCACTCAATCTCACTTTGACTCACACAGCAAGATCAACTTAACCTACCAACTTTCTACCAACTAGCTCAGCTCGCCAGCCGGACATCATAAGACCTGGAAAAGTACATGGGGCATCCAAGACAGTAAAAAAACAAGGGGGTGGTGCGAAGTAGAGGCTCATGATCAACCTCGACTCACCCGTCCCAGCCCTAGACTCGGAGGCAACTTGTAGGGAGGACAGCAACCCTACTCCAACAGCCTCTTGCTCCAAGCCATCGGGCCCAAGAAAAGCCAAGATAACAGACTTTTTAACAGCTACATGAAAAGCGCTCAGCTCCACAGCCCAAGCAGACCAAGGGCCAGGCCGTGACAGTGACTCACCCTCTGCGATGGACATACCAACACTTACAGTCAGGGACAAACAGCTACCACTGCCCGAGCCAACCCTGACAGGGGGCACAGGAATATCGGACAAGATCTCGGAGGCCCGTCCTTCGTCTCACAACGACCTTCTCACAATATCACATCCGGACACCCATGCCCGGGCCCAGCTTCTGGTGGAGGTCCTAGTACACGAGATGAAACAGTGGCCCCTCAAACTAAGCTCCCCAATGGGCCATGCAGCTCCTCTACACCCAGGGTCTCACGGAACCCAACTGGATGGGGGTCTTACTCAATCCAGCCCCCAGTACATGTCCCGCCCGCACCGCACAAACCAGTCATATAACGGGTTAAATAACGCCGTATTGGAGGGGGCCTCAGACGACTTCACAGTTTGGCGGGAGATGCGCCTAAGCCCTTTTGAACAGACGCATGTCTCGCCCTTTGACCAGCTCTGCTCTTCTCCCTCCTTAGCCTTAAAACATAACTATAACACTTTGCTCTCCCCTATCAAATTACCCATAGGGACACACACTTCCCTGAAAGAAAGGCTCTCACCCCAGAAGGCACACTGAGGAACAGACTACGAGATGCCCTAATCCAGCTGCACCATCCCTCGGTGTAAATGGGGCCCAAGATGACATAGCCATCACCTCACCGGGGCAGACGATAAGGTCGCCCCGACTCCTCAAACCTCTTGCCAGGTCCATCCATTTGGCTACAGTTATTGAGCACCATGGAGGTGATCTCATCAGCACTAACATACCATGCAGACAAGCTGGATACACAGGTTGACGTTCTCAACACACTCGCTGTTCATGTCCAGGGAATTGATCACAATCTGCACCATGATAAGAAAAGTAAAGCATGATCCAGCCACAACCTATCACACATGCCAATGCTCCTCGACTATGTACACTCTTGCCACAGTCCCCACAATTCTTTCAGAAATATTGGAAGAAGTGAAGGCGTCCCTAACTAGATTCTCCTCCGGCAACCAGCGGATCACTATCGAACAGTGCCGTCTCGAGAGTCCACCAAAAGGAGCATCACTCCAACCCCCCACATAGAAGGAGCCTGAAATAAATTCAGCCCTGCATATAGAGGAGTCACAAATGAATGGATCAGTTATCATCCCATCAACTTATCCAGCTTCACATGAAGTCCCGGCAGAGGTCTTACCGCCTACAAGCCCACGATCCTCACTCTCAAAGAGGGAATGCAAGCGTCTGAGAAAAGCCAGAAAAAAACAAAGGCGAAAAAGCGATCAACTGCACTAGCTCCACCAAAAACCAAGCCCATCATCATCACTCTGATAAGACGATGGCTACAGAGCAGGCACAGAACACAGCTCTCATCACCACTCCGCACCCAATATTTTGGAGGAGCACTTAGAAGCCTGGGACCCAGCCACGGCTACTGCGTCAAGTGGACACTCTGTGCCACAAGCCCCAATCACATCTGAACTCCTAACACATACTCAGGAGTCCTCTGGCGACACAGATCATCCACCAGTTTCATCTTGGGGCTCTGAAGGCTTCCCGGCCAGACCACTCTCTGTCACCAAACCCAGTATCGGCGATTATTTCAATTGCACAATACCTCTCCCCACTGACAGGTTTGAGACACAAAACAGGCATCCTTTTTTTTTCAGGATGAAACAATGGCCCTAAGATGGGTCACTGTAGTGGCCCCCCACACTGAACTCCAAAGAGTGCCCCAGTCTCACCCGCCCGCTATCCAAGCCTCCCAAATCTGGGCTCGCCAACAGTGGCACCAGCGGCAACCCACGCTACGTGGTTACGGCACCAGGGGCAGGGTATCACAATCCAGGAGAAGGCAAGCTGATCCCTCATTATAAATCAAGGGGCTTCCATGACATCTTAAACCAGAGTGAGGTATTAAGGTTGCTCGAAGCACTACAAAGTCTGCACCACATCAGGTCCAACAACATAGACATGGTCGAATTCAGCCCTAACCCCGAACAACTAGGGAACAACATCACCACCATCAACTGGTCGGATGGAAACACAGCATCCCAAGTCTGGCAGCATAGGGAAAAATTCTCAGCATGGGGAATTGACATGAGGAAACCTGCGACAGCCTGTAACCCGAGCCACCTGCTCCTGCCACTGCCAACGACAGGTATGTTGAAGGGGGCGATTGGCCCAGAGCACCCCACAGCAGTTAGGGAAGGACTACTAATAACACGGCCATTATCTCCATTCAGAGCATTACAGCAGTTAGTCAACCCGGTTGGTCACCAGCAAGTCGGGTCCTTAAAAAAGCTATCTGAGCTGCATGAGGGATGCTCCCACGCCTCCCTGCCCCCCCCCCACCTCCATCCCCACAGGCTCACCCTTGCAAAATATGTGCCCAGAACATGAACGGCCTAAGCGCTAAGGTGGGGGAGGGTGACTTCTTATCCTTTCTATCTGAATAAGAGACCCTACTGCTGCAAGAAACTTGGCAGCTGGCTCCAACACCAATTATGAGATTTAAGGAATACTTCAACGCAGCAATAAAAGTGCCAAAGACAGGCAGGCATAAAGGGGGTCTGTCCCTTTACATCTCGACTGACATCTTGTGGGACCATGAGGAGGTGGATTTGGGTCTTCCATGGATTCAGTGCATCAAGCTCGCAGTGGCTCCTCATTCCACATTAATAATCCTAAATATTTATATCCACTCAGCCCAGAAGCACAAACTCGCCAAGATTCAGACCTTGATTTGTCTTCTCAAAGCGTTGAATTCAATGCACCCTCAAGCTTTCATAATCCCGTCAGGCGACTTCAACATGAAACTATTGCAAGGCTCAGACGTCAAACACTCCACTCAAATCCCGGAACTAATTGTAAATCAGACTAGATATGACCTCACAGGCAAAACATGCATAACCACCCTCAAAGCCCTGGGCTTTTACACAGTTAAAGGTCGAAGTACATCGGACCATCCGGCAGCCTTTACCAGAGTCACAGATAGGTCATGCTCCACCCTAGACTACAGCTTAGCTGACCTGTCCTGTTCACGGGAATCACCCACTTCTCCATAAAAGCAAGACCTGACAGTGATCACTTTGCTCAAACATTCACCCTGGAGCTTACTCCACCCCAGGCCCCAGAAGCACAAGGCCTGTCCTCAGCCCCCCAGCTGTTTAACTCGAGGCGCCTCATCTGGAAGGACGTGACGATGGGGACCATCATGGACTTCATCACCACCCGCCTCGCACGGGAATCACCGAGTTCCAATTCCAGAATGTCTCCCGTGCAAGCATGGGAGGCTTTTGTCGAAACCCTCATTACAAAATTTCCAACCAAACCTCACAGTAAACAAGGCATTGGCCTGAACAGGGCAGAATGGTTTACCCTAGAACTACGAACCATGAAAAAGCAACTTAACAGAGAGCTCAGGCACACCCTCCTGCGGTAATGCAACCCAGTCAGGATTTAATCTTCAAAATAGCCAACAGGAAACAAACTTACAAAAAAGCAGTCTGGTCGGCGAAATACTTTAGCATGGTTCTCTGTCCCAAACTACAAATGCAAGCAAGCAAAAGACCTCTAGATCTTTCTGGACTGAATAAACAAATTGTCAAATGGTCGGAATCAGCACTACAATGCTGGCATCACGGAAGCAGCCTGGTCAACACATAACGCTACTGCTTATACTCAGGTGGATCAGGTCCTCCCCCATGTTAGACCTGGTACCATTGGCGTGAGTCTCCCTTCCATTTTTTCACTGATTGCCTCCTCTGTTTTTGATGTTTTGCTGGTTTAGATGCTTTGGGCACTGTGCCACTGCTATTCAGTGCCACAGTGCAAGTGCTCCCTATGGTAAATTGATGTATTGATTAGTGACTCCATGATTGGATCATTTGATTTACTTGTCAGACCCTAGTATAGTGCACCAGGTGTGTCCAGGGCCTGTAAATCAAATGCCGCTGGTGGGCTTGCAGCACTGGTTGTGCCACCCATAGAAGCAGCTTGTAAAGTGTGTCTCAGGCCTGCCATTGCAGAGCCTGTGTGCAGTCTGTGACTGCCATGTCGACTTGGCCAGTGCACCCACTTGCCAGTCCCTAAACCTTCCCTTTTCTGCATATCAGTCACCCCTAAGGTAGGCCCAAGGGCAGGGTGCATTGTATGTAAAAGGTAGGACATGCCCTGGTAAGTGTAGCGTGGCCTGATAGTGAATTACAGCCAATTTCGTTTTTCACTATTGCAAGGCTACCTGTCCCCATAGGCCAGAATGGGCAGTTTGATTATAACATCTTATAATCCTAACTGACCCAGGGAACATGGTAGAAAAACGAATTTAGTATGCCTGAACTCAGAATGATAAAATACATCTATTAGTGAAGTTGATTTTAACATTCTGTGTTTGAAAATACCACTTTTAGAAAGTAGGTATTTTCTTGCCTAAATCATCCAGCCTGCCTCTGCTAGCTTGTGTATTGTATGTCTGGTTTTGTGAGTGACAGGGGCTGGGGGGCTCCAGGAGACAGGGTGAGTCAGCACAGGGCTGAATAGACCTATCTGCATGTAGAGTGGTGGGAGGAGTTGCACCTGGGCCTGAATAGGGCTGTGCCTGCCTTTCACAATGCTGGCTCCACCTCCTGTGGTATGTCTGATGTCCCTGGCCCACACTGACAAAGGAAGAGGGTGTGCACTGGCAGGATGCACCCAGAACTGGTTTGGACTAGGTACAGGACCCTCTGCCTTCAGAGGACAAAGGATTTATGGGTATAAAAAGGGGGACCCAGACCCCAGAACTTTAGATCACTTCTGGAACAACAAGACAAACCTTTGCCAAGGAGAAGAACCAAGGAAGCTGCAGGAGTTTTGGACTGCCCCTCTGCCAGTGTGCTGTTTGCTGGGTTGGCCTGCAGTGGTCTTCATTGCCAAGGAAAGGAGAAGGAACTTTTTAAGAACTTTCATCATCTTGCAGAATATTTCTCCAAGGGCTTGAACTAGAGCTTGCCTCCTGCTGAAGTCTCAGGGGTACAAGACTTCACCACCAGCTCCCTCCTGAATTCCCTTGCTGGGGATTCTGTCTGCAGAAGCCTGCGTGTCGCTGGGAGCTGGAAGCGCGACTCAACGAGAAGAAGCGTGTCGCTGTCGAAGCTGCTGCCGTCGCATCGCCGGAGAAACGTGTCGCCGCCGCCGCATCACCAGAGAAGCGTGCCTTCGTCGCAGCTGCCTGCCGTCGCATCACCGGAGAAGCGTGTCGCCGTCGCAGCTGCCTGCCGTCGCATCAACAGGGAAGCGTGTTGCTACCGCAAGGGTCGTCGTCGCATCCCCCGAGAAGCTTGTCGCCGTCGCAGCTGCCTGCCGTCGCATCGCCGGAGAAGCATGTCGCAGGGCCTGTCGCGGCTCCAAAGATACAGAGTTCGCCGCACAGCCGTCGGGCGTGCACGCATCGTCTTCACATCGTCGCATCGCATCAAGGGCGCACTTCCATCGCATCGCACCGGATCGTCGCACCGCATCGAGGTTCCTGCTCGCCGCATCGTCCTCCCTGCGGACCCTTTGTTTGTTTTACGTTGCGCATCCCAGGTACTTTTGAGAGAAACCTGTCGCATTTACCATCAACTTGAACTAAGTTACTTCTACCATCTTTAAGTCTATTTTGAGTACAGTATTGTGGATTTTTGTCGTTTGTGGTCTTGTGTTAAGTCTTATACTTATTTATAAAACCTGTGTAGTGTCCATCTGTAGTGTTTTCACTGTATTACTGTATGTGTTCACAAATGCTTAACACACTGCCTCTGAGATAAGCCTGTCTGCTCATGCCAAGCTACCAAGTGGGTGAGCAGGGGTTATTTTAGGAGTGTATCCCCCTTACCCTGACTAGAAGCAAGGGTCCCTATTTGGTCAAAGGTGTATACCATTGCCAACTAGAGACCCCCAGTTCTAACACCCCACCAATGCGCGCAGAGGCCAGCAGGGAGGAGCAACAAAGTCCATACCCGTCATAGGCGAAACATCCTCTGATCAGTCACATGCAGGTTGCCCAAACGCTAAAAAGGCTCAGGCTTGAGGGGCTGGGAGGCTGTTGAGCCCTGCAACAGCCTCCCAAAAGGGTTATTTGAATAGGTTTGCTGCCTCTGGTCTTCGTACTTAACCCCCCTGTTTAATTATGCCATGACAACAAACATCATCCCGGAATCCTGGCGAGGGCAGCATCTTCCAGCCAATATATAAATCAGGCGAGCGCTCAAACCCTACCACCTACAGATTAATCACCTTAATAGACATCGAAGCCAAGATCCACGCTTCAAACTTGCTCATTGATTTAGAGGACTGTGTCAATCACTCAAACATAGCTCCGAAAACCCAGACAGGCTTCAGAGCAGGAATGAGCACTCTAACCAACCCCGACAGGCTTCAGAGCATGAATGAGCACTCTAACCAATCTGTCGGCGGTCACCCTTCTGGCGGAGCAAGCAATCGCCAAATCCAGCAAGCTCTATGCCCGCTTCATCAACATAAAAGCAGCTTTCGACAAAGTCCTGAGGGCCCAGATGTGGAAACAAATGGTGCGGTAGGGGGTGCCAGCGAAACTGCTGGAGGCAATCATCAACCTCTATTCCAACACATGGGTACAAATCAAGCTATGGGACGGCCGGAGAACCACCAAAACAATTTACACCAATATTGGCTTAAAGCAGGGATGTGTTCTTGCACCCTGTTTATTCAGCATCTACACGGCCAACGTTGACAGCCACCTGGCCCAAGTGCAGGGCGATCCTCTCAGGCTGGGCAAGGAAAAAATCAGAAGACTGCAATACACCGACGGCATTGTTATCCTTAGCAAAACACTAATCGGGCGGCAGCGGTCGATAGACCAGTTATTGGGGTTTACTATCAATTCGCGACTGGGCCTTAACTACAGTAAAGCCAAGGTTCTGTGCTTTACGAGCCTAGGCAACAACAGGCAGACCAAATTTTCCTGGTGGGCCAGTGGCAACGTCTTAGAATTAGTTAAAACTTATAAGTACCTCGGAGATAATCTAGACTCACACTTAACCTACAAACTGCATCTACAATCGAGACGAGCCATTGACAACAATCTGCTGTTTGCATTGAAAACCTTGAAACAAAAGACTCGAAACACTTCGACTCATCATCTCCTCCAGGTCGTGAAAGCCAAAGTCATACCCTTGATATCCTACAGCTCTGAATTTCTTAAAGGAAAAGAAGCAGCAACTTTAAACATCTTACAATCGAGCCTCTTCAAAAAACTCTTTGTGATTCCTCAGTACGTCTCAAAAGCCCAAAGCAGGCTCGAGTTTGGCCTGCATCACCAGGGCCGATCCAGGCATGGGGCCACAGTGAAATTCTGCTGGAGGACGAGGGCAGCTGAAGCGAATTCGCTCGCACTTTAGTATTGGCTGGAAATAGAAAAGCAGGCCAACAAAAAGAAATCTGTGTTCCCTGCATTACAGCAGTCAACTGCAGCACTTCAACTTGCAGAAGCTTGGCCTACCCCCATGGAATACGCCGCTTTCAAATAAATTACCAGCAAAGCAGCTAAGCTCTCATCATTTGTCACAGACAAAGCCACTTTAGTGAGCAAACGGCACGCATGGGTGGTCATACCATCATATGCAGCTTGTGGTCCCCAGTCATACCTGTCTTCCCATTTCTCCAAGGCCATGAAACATGATCTAATGCTAATACGTTTCGGCGTCTTTTCATCGAAGGAGCTAGTGCCCTCCTGGAAGTAGCCCTGGTCCACCACGGAGTGCCGTCTTTGTGGATAAATCAACGAAACGTTGCTTCATCTATTGTGCATGTGCCCAGCCTTACTAACACACAGACAAAAATTCTTATGTCCATCTTTAAGATCTTTGCAAATCAGATCATGCCATCCAGCTGTAATCGCCTTATTGGGAGGGGACTCAGTGCAACTAGCATGCATGGCTGTGAGATTCCCGAACCTCACTGCCAAGGAGCTGGAAAAATCTAGCACTTGACTGGTCTCTCCTCCGATCTTTGCCCCCAGCCAAGGGCTGAATAATGCTCATCCTTAGGAAACAGCAAGCATACAGCACTTTATACTTCTGGACCTGTCATCAATTCCACCCTTTTACATTCCAACCAGAGCAGGTCGGCAACGCATGACGATTGCACAGCACAACAAGCACTTTTACTTCCCAAAAGATTCATGTCGCATAGGAGCCAAAGCTTCCGGGGAGCCTTATCGAAGCAGGCTTTGGTCGAATTTATCATTTTGAGTTTAACATTTTGATTGATTTCATTAAGCTAAAATCTTGTTTGATTTTATTGTTCCGCCCAGCGGATTCCATTATCACATTATTTTCTGTGCCAGCCAGGCATAGCTCAGCTTGATTATATGTACTGTTTTTCAAGGTGTTTTAACGGACATATTACATTGTCATGGCCAGTCTTTTAAAATGTTTTAAATGGACATATAATGGTTTTAATTAATTATGCATGATAAAAATAAACTTGAAACTACTTCTTATTTCACTCTTCCTTTCTTCAAGACAATTGTCAATCTGAAATGTCAGGGATATTAGGCCCAATAATGAGGCTGGGAGAGAAGTGCTAGCCAACTCATATTTTAGGTCTTCTTTTAAGCCTTTCCGGAAAACTGAAATAATGGTGGTCAGTCCAGTTGATCTTTTCAGCTCAAGATTTAAATTTAGTGATGTAGTATTGCAGATACATAGTTCTGTATGTCTAGCAACTCATCTCGAGCTGAGTACCTCTGGTCCAGTCTGTTGAACATATGCTTGAAGGCTTCAAGAGTGGCTATATAATTATTCAAATGAGGGCTACCTTGAGCCACCAATGGCTCTTTCCATGCCAAAGCACTTCCAGTAGTACAATTGATAATAAAACCCACCTTTGCCTGGTCCTTAGCATGAATGTGAGGTTTAAAGGGGACATGCACCATAAGCGTTTCCAGAAACTTTAAAAAAGTTTGTGAATTTCCATCAAATTTCTGCTCAGCTAACCCGGACAACAGTGGGTCTACGGGGCCCTGTTGTAGGATTGCCAAGGATGAGTGAAGAGCAGCATTTTAGTTTAACAATGCTTGAACCTGAATCGTCAAGTTTGCCGCCGCTATCTTCCACCTGGTCCATTTCAATGACCGAACTTGAGATTCTTTATGCCTCGCAATCTGTCAGATGCCCATGTTCTGGAACGGTGCATTGGGGGTTTTCTTAGTGATCCCAGATATGGTATAGTGCTCCTAAAATAGTGTACTGAATCCAGATCTTATTCTTAACTAGACTCAAAACAGTTTTGAAAGCGCAGATTGAAAAAATTCCAGTACTCAGAGGAAAATAACTGAATACAGATAAAAAAAAAACCTCTGACAGCAAGGTACAATAAAGAATGAAATCAAAGATGACGCAAATAAACAGCTCAGACTGGTTCAGAAGGAGCAACAAAGTAGCATTGCTACTACGCAATGGAACACAGACTTGAATCTATCTAAATATCCAAGTGTGCCCTTTGACCTGGAAGATCATTGCCACCATCTTAAGGTGGGAACAGCAATCCTGTACAGAGTATAGGCATGTTAGTCCCAAAGTGAAATGTGCCCTGGATTTCTTAGAGGGGAAAGGAATGGAGTGTCACGTGCTCAGATGCTGATCCAGATCCTCGGAGACTGCGCTCCCCAAGCACAGGTGAGATTCCTTTTCACAGGCCAAGCAGAAGGTGAAACACAACGCAAAAAACAAACAGCGGTTGGCTGCTCCTTTCAAAGAGTGGTAATGTATATTTCTGTATATTTTTGTTGTCACAAGCATATTAGTCCTGCTCAACAACACTTCTATACTAGATACTTTTCTAAAGATGCCCTGCTGGAACTTTTCTATGCAACTGCAAATCTGTTTTGGAGGTACTTGTAGAAGCCATTCCTGTCTGCCCCATTATGGTACGTGGAGTAGAGTATCATAAAGTGGAAGGGCATAGAGTTGAGTGGAGTAGAGTGTCAGAGTGGACTAGAGTGTTGTAGATTGGAGTGGCATAGAGTGTTGTGGGGTGGTGTAGGGCTGAGTGGAGTGGCGTAAAGTGGAGTAGAGTGAGTGACATAGAGTGGAGTAGTGTCGGAAAGCGGAAAGTCAGAGACTGGAGTAGAGTGTTGTAGAGTCGAGTGACGTACATTAGAGTGGGTTGGCATAGAAAGGAAAAGTATGGAGTAGCGTGTCGTAGAATAGAGTGGAGTAAAGTAGCATGGATTGGCATAGAGGGAGTTGCATAGAGCGTTGTAGAGTGGAGTAGTGTGGTTGAGTGGAGTAGAGTGTGGTAGAGTGGAGTGGCATAGAGTGGAGTAGAGTGTCATAGAGCAGAGTAGAGTGTCGTAGAGTGGACTAGAGTGAAGCGGCGTAAATTACAGTGGTGCAGAGTAGATTGGCATAGAGTACATTGGTTTTGAGTAAAGAGGTGTAGAGTTCATTGGCGTACAGTGCAGTGACACAGAGTAGATTGCAGTGGACTAGAGTACAATGGTGTAGAGTGGATTAGCGCAGAGTGGAGTAGAGTGGCTTAGACTAGAGTGAAGTGGTGTGGAGTGGTGCAGCGTAGAATGCAGAGGTGTACAGTAGAGTGGCATTGAGTTCAGTCTTGCAGAGTAGAGTGTCAGAGTGCAGTGTCGTAGAGTGCATTGTCATAAAGAGCACTGTTGTCGTTGAGTGCATTGGCGTAGAGTAGAGTGGTGCAGAGTAGAATGGGGTAAAGTGCACTGTCATAGAGTGGAGTGGTGCAGAGTAGAGTAGAGAGGCTTAGAGTGAAGTGCCATAGAGTTCAATGTCATAGAGTGTAGTGGTGCACAGCAGATTAGAGTGGCGTGCAGTGGATTGGCCTAGACTGCATTGGCATAGAGTGTAGGAGAGTGGCATAGAGTAGAGTGGTGCAGAGTAGAGTGCAGTGGTGCAGATTAGAGTGGTGCATGGTAGAGTGGCATAGAGTTCAGTGGCAGAAAGTGCAGTGGTGTAGAGTGTCGTAGAGTGCAGCGGTGTAGAGTAGAGGGACATAGAGTGCATTGGTATAGAATACAGTAGCAAAGAGTGGTGCAGGGTAAAGTGACCTAGAGTGCAATGGTGTACAGTGGCATAGAATGCAGTGGTGTAGAGTCTTGCAGAGTAGAGTATAATGGCATACAGTGCAGTATTGCAGAGAAGATTGGCGGAGGGTGCAGTGGCGTAGAGTGTTTTCGTTTTTAGTAAAGTGGTGTAGAGTGCATTTGCATAAAGTGCGGTGGCGTTGAGTGCAGCGGCATAGAATAGAGTGTGGTAGAGTGCAGTGGGGTGGAGTGGAGTGGCACATGGTAGATTGCAGTGGCGTGGAGTGGCGTAAAGTGGAAGGGCGCACAGTGGAATGGAGTGACATAGAGTGTAGTGGCATAGAGATTGTTTTATTGTAGAGTGAAGTGGTGTTGAGTAGAGTGTACTAGAGTGCAGTAGTGCATAGTAGATTGGAGTGGGTTAGAGTGGATTGGCGTATAGTGTAGTGGCGCATAGTAGAGTAGTGTGGGGTAGAGTGCATTGGCGCAGAGTAGAGTGGTGCAGCATAGAGTGTAGTGATGCAGTGTGGAGTGATGCAGAGTATAGTCCAGTTATGCAGTGTGGAGTGGGGTAGTGTGGATTGGTGCAGAGTGCAGTACAGTAGCATGGAGTGATGCAGAGTAGAGTGGAGCAGGTTATAGTGGACTATGCATGGTGTGGTAGCGCACTGCCATTAAAGATAACACATCTTCAATTGAAATGACCATTACGTTTGCACAGACATAAAGTTTTACTGATAAACGTATGCAGCGCACAAATGATAATGCGTGGAAATGTCATCACCTAGTATATTGATTTGTTTTTGATCATATTGAAATATTTGTTTCCTCAACACTTCAGAATTACCATTAAATGTGCTTCATTTGTGCTTTCCGTATTCTGAAATATATCTGTATAGTTAATTTACAGACATTTACATTTTATTTTGTGCTTAAAAAAAAACATTGTCACATAAATCCTCTCACTATGAAGTCAGAGAAAGAAAAGTAAATACCAAGCTACCTGGAGGACAGAGCCTGACATTTGACCTCTGTCTTTGAATGCACTACAAATGTGACAAGATAAGAACAAGATTTAAAGGCCTGTTTACAGAAATTCAGTACTGGTGGAAGAATACAGTAAATAGGATTCGGGCAAGGGAAGGGACGAACTCAAGCTGGACAACCTAAAGCAAATAAAGTCAACAAATAGAAAGCAAGCAAATGAGCGAAAGGGAATTTACCACAAAGCCAGTGGTAAGCAAGGGGCAAAATGCATTCCCAGGGAAGCCATCCATATGTCCCCAAAATGTTGTTTGCAAACCAGACAGCGACTTCGACCTAAAAATGTTCTCTGAATCACAGAGCCAGAATCCCCTGGCACCCCAGGAACTTAGAAGCTAAGACACACAAGTACAGAATACAAATATGTGTTTTCATATACAGGGCTCTAATGGAGATAATTTTCAAACTCAAAACAAAGGAGTTGTGTGGTTGCAGAAACTGAAAATCTGGGATAGTACACATTCAACCTTCAAACTGATACCAAAATGCTTCCAAAGCTAAGCAAGCTATTTAAGAATTGTCACCCACGATGCTATGCAGGTGAGTGAGGATATATATGTCAGAGACAAGCACAGCTTGGTAGTATTGGTTAACATTGAGCAAAAAGATGGTTGCAGCTAATACAGTTAAGCTAAGGTAGTATTTTTAGTTCTACATCACATAAGCACGGTTAAACATTCATATCATTTTCAACAGTAGACATTTTTAGAGCCTTTTGGTTTGTATTGTTGATCACCATTTTAATGGTTGTAGATGTAAAAGTGTGTAAACAATATAGCTATGGCTGGACATTGAATTCATTATGTGTGACTAATGTGTTATACTTCATCTAAGTTCATCATTTAGTCCCACATCAGACAGCTTAACTCTTTTTGGAGGGTTAAGTGTACAAAAGAAGTAATTTAGCTATTCATTTGAAGTGAAACAGTACCTAAGGTCTTGGGTTACCAGTAGATATTTGACAGTACATAACATAACTTAATAAAATAATATACATCATATCATAACATATCATAGTATAATGTGCATTTGTAATAGCACTTGTTAAATCCTTCTGACATCTTGATACTGGATAACAGATGTTTATTGTTATCTAACTCAGTGGTACCTAGTGTAAATAGTAGCCAGTAACCACAGAGGAAAGGAAACAAACTTTTCACAAGAAGCCTTTTCTCCTCACTCTCTCCCTTTGTAGGTTTTCCCCACATGAATTGTGTTCTCTCACCTACGCTCACATCAAATCATACTTTCCTCTTACGACAATTGGCCCACTCCTCTTCTAAACTTCCGGACAGCAAAGGTTCCTCTCAGAGGATATTCCCTCCCTCATACCTTCTGTGAGTGCCGTTTGCTATCTTTAACTAAAAGCAAATCAGGGGAGTAGCCAGAAAATGAACCCCCCCTGCCCCCCTACTTGATCTGTACCTCTAATGTCCAGGGGTGAGGGAAGCAAGTAAGCCTTACTCGCACTATATGTGGTCCCTTCATCTCACCTACCGTCCATCTATCATGACGTCCTTCCTTACTTTCTTCATTCGGTCTATCCACCCTTTCATAATCTTCCACCTGTCCTTCAATCCTTCCACTCACAATTCCAGCCATTCATTCATCCCTTCTTTTTCTTCCATCCATCATTTCACTCTCCATTTATCAATTCACCCATCCATCCACTCTTCCATTCATCCATCTACCCATTCATCCAGCCTGTCAACATTCCAGCCATTCTTTCTTTCACCCACCTATGCAATGTTTTACATTTCATCCATCAATTCTTTCACCCTCGCATCCATCTTTTCATGCTTTTTGCCCTTCCTACTTCTCACAGTTTCTTTCTTCTTTTCATATGTTCTTCATTCATTCTTCTTTCAAGCTATATCTCTCACACGCTCAGTACCGTAGCCAGTGTATTGTGGTCCGCACTGTAAGGAAGTAAATGGGCCCCTCGGCTACTATTTGAATGCTAAAATACAGCAATAAACAGGGTTCCGTGCGCCGCTAAGCCTCTAGGTCCTGGCGCCACTGCACCTGCTTCACCAATTAAAGCTACGCCCCTGAACACTCTTTCATTCTCTTTCTCTCCTTTTAGGCTTCCTTTACTGTTATGGGCTTCCCACCCCTGACCTCTGTTATGGTTTTCTCCTTCTTTTGTAAGCGTTTTTCTGCAGACAGAAGAAGCTCATAAATAATTATATGTGTCAACACCACCCCCGCTTAAGCTGTGAAGGGGGAGGAGGGGTGGATTCACGGCAGCACTGAAGCAAATGTTTCTCTCAGGACCATGTCCTCTCACTCCCTTATAGTAGGACTTCCTTTTCTGGAAGTTTAATTACCTCACTCCTCCTTTTGTTTACTCCTCCATATTAAACCTTTCAGTGGATCTCCACTGTTCCACCCAGGGCTCTCTTCCTATAGCCCTTCCTTGAGGATCTTCCTCTTGGAAGACGTTTCCTCTGAATCGGCACAAATCAATAATTCCTTTTGTTAGCAGTCTCTATTCCATGGTTCACATTAAAACAGGGCTTCCCCATTAAGGAGATCTTTCCCAGTAATGTTCTTTGAATCGAGCCTTCTTCATGTCACGGGACCCTCATGCCTCTGACCTTCTTTGGTGTTATTCCTGTTGCCTCATGGTGGTTGGCTCAGTGACAACTATCAACTGTTTCCATTGCAGCTCCTGGCGCTGGCAGTCAGCATCCTGGCCCTCATTACCCATAGCGGAGGTCACTTCACTGTAATCGGCGATGTACCCTTTGCAAAGAATCTCTATCAATCCGTCCATGGTGCAGGTCTGTACAGTATTAAAGAGTTTTGTGCTTTCATATTTTTGTGCATCATTAACAACATGCAGAATAAAGTTTTACTCTCCATTGCACATGTACATACTGATAATTGTGATATTGCTTTTGAAACAAACTTCCTATGTCATGTACAAGTGTGTTTTCCAGACCCTTGTTAAATAGGCCTCTATTTAGGCCCAGTAGCCATCTTGTTTAAAATGGATATCTTCCTGTCTTCCTCCTGCACATTTCACTGTCAATTATTTCTGCAGCACACAGTCAAGCAGGGTCATGTTTGTTTTTTTCTATTGTTGTTGCTCTTGTTCTCAAAGTGATCTTCCTAGCTTGGTCACAAAATGGCATCTGATGTTAAGGGCCTTCCACTTGCTTGCTGTGCCCTATTCATTCATAATGACTTTCTGTTGTTCGTGATTCTGGTTTGTCATACCATTTCCAGATGACATTAATATAGAGTGGACAAAATTAATATTCATGTAGTGGGATAGTGCTTAGGTGCTAAGGCAATATGAAGTTTAATAAACCTGTATTCTGGTTTGCTAATAATACATTTGCTCACATTATGATGAATTTGCACTTTCTATTCTGTTCTATGAGAAGATTTCCTAAATAACCCTTTGATGTTTTGTGTGAGCTAGAAGACTTTCTGATTCTACTAGGGATGCTGTCTATTTCTCTATTGATTTTGCTACTCATTTGGGACATATAATTATTTTGATTTTGTACTTAATTCTGTATGTCCTTTTTGCTATGAGTCTTTATGGCAATTACCTTATGTTGATCCTGTACCACATCTTTTGATTGCGTTTTTATAATAAATCCTTTAAATTTATTCCGCTGATATAGAACTCAGTTAATGAGGGGGGCCTTTTATTTAATTAACTGTATTTTTGATGTGTTGGTGGGTGCCTTATCTTGGAGACACATTGTCTCACGAAATTAAGGTTTAGCACTGTCTCGGATTCATCAACCTGTGGGTGTTCGGGTGAGGTAAAGTTTTGGGGTTTAAGATTTTTTAAGTTCCCCGCACCCACAACAGTGTCCATTGTGGCCCATGCTGCCTGTACCAATTTTGCATTCTTGGATTCTAGGTGGTGATATATGCCTGTTTACATAACTAAATATGTTATCCAGATATGGGAAATGTCTGAAAAGTTCTGAAACATTCCATATTCGAACAATGGAATGTTGGGAGATCCAATGAAGACTATGGAATGTCAGAGAGCCAATAATAGTTGGCAAAAATCTTGCGCAGGAACACTCCAATGTTTGTCTTTCTGTTTCTCCCTTAATGTCAACATTGTACTCTCAGTAGGATGAAATTTAGAATCCCATAATAACCCCTCGGTCTCGTACTCTAGCTTGTTTTAGGCCTGCGACTCAGGCCTATAACATAGCTGGGAGAGGGCATTTAACAACCGGCATAGCCCTTTGTGGTGGGCTTGAATGCTAAATAAAAGGACCCTATAATATGCTAGCGGTGATTTGCGCATTTCACCCAACAGTAATTACTATGCACTATCTGATTAAAGTGCATTCTTCAAAAATGCATATTCTAGTCACATATACCTTACTGTGGTCTAAACATATGTCGTTCTGTTAAGGGCATACAAGCTTTCTGTGAAATACACATTTGGCATTTTGTAAAGTACACTTCAAGCATTTTTAGGGCTTAGGTGTTATATTCTGAGAATTATGAATTCAACATTGAGTGAAAGAAAGTACCTGCCTAAAATACTTTGGGAAGTACAAACAACATTGTGGTGCACATGTAGCATTTTTGAGGGGAACATTAGGTACTCTGTGAAGCAAAGATGTGGATTTCGGAGAAGTGGGGCAGTGCTGTTCTATCAAGTGTACCTGTCGTGTTCTGTACAAATAGCATGTTAGAGGTGCACACCAGGCATTCTGTATGACACACACTGTACTCTGTGGGAAACACCAGAGGCACCCTGCAAGGTACAAACTTCATATTCCTAGAGGTACGCACGTGACAGTGAGATTACTAAATTTGAAATTCTGTGGGGGGAGTCCAGTCTCACAGTTCTGCTGGCTTCAGTTATAGACTGTGGTTATGTCAGGAAGAGAGGGAGGGCATGTTTGAAGAGATTAAAGTGTTTTCCTCCCACAAACACCCAAAAGGAGGGCCTTCGCTTCCAGCACACAGTATCAGTGTGCTGTTGTCTTGGTGAGCTTCATATCTCACAGACACCTAGGGGGAGAGTGGCAAGGGGAGGAATATGGAAAGAGAGAGGAAGGATAGGTGCTGTGAGAGCTGGAAACTGACTCCGATGGGGACTGAGGTTAAGTAACGAGAGAAAAAAAGAGAAGAGAGAATGAGAAGAGAGAATGACAGTAGAGCTCTTTGAAAAAATTGTTACAAGAATTTAGCGATTTGGGTATTTATTTTTTTTATTTTATTTATTTATTTTTATTTGATGAGTTTTATATAGCGCTGGCTAGACCCGGAGGTATCAGAGCGTTTTACATGAGGATCAATGTGTTACAGGTTACATAAGTTACATCAGTTACAATTACAAGTATAGGCATAGGAGATAGACAAGAGAATACATAATAAAGAAGTTATTAGAGCTTTGCATAGCCAAGACTAACGTCTTAAGGGGAATGGAAGGAAGAGGAGGATAGGAAAAACGGGGGGAGAGGAAAGTAGGTAGAGAAAGGCAGGCCAGAAAGGGGAGAGTACTTCAGGAGGAATAAAGCATTTAAAGCAGTCAATGTGAAAGATAGACAAAGCCGTGAGGAACCGTTTGAAACAATGTCCGAAGTCCGGCTGGGTAGGTGACGGCCCGAGGGGATGAGCCAAAGCCAGACTCCTCTATAGCTGCATAGGACAGCTCCACCGGGCAACGGCCAATGGTTCTCGGGCTCCGCTAAACGCTAGCGCTGGCTAGACCCGGCGGTATCAGAGCGCAATAAAATAAGGAAATTATTACAGCAGAGAATACAAAGATTAAAATTAGTTTCTGGAGCAAAAAAAACGACCGCATGTTGCAACAATACATCTGTTGAAATAGAGCACAAGATAAAATACTTCAGTTTCTAGAGCAACAGAAAAGATGGAAAACGAGACCAAGGAGCAAAGCTGGGGAAGGGGGAAAGAAAAGGGCAAGGATACGTAACAAGCCAGGAAGATCAGGCATGGAGAAGAGATTCTTAAGTGGATGCCAGAAACTAAGAGTAAGCAAGGCGGACAAAAACAGGAGCGGGTCCATGGTATGGGTAACAAACTAGTCCGGTCTACAGAGCTGGGACGGGTAAGGTAGGGGTGGAAGGGGGTGCCTAACCAAGTCCAACCAGAAGAGAGAAGTGTAGCAGGCTCAGATGGGTCGATGAAGGGCGCAGGTCGCTCCAGTGGCAACGGGCATCGTGGGGACAGTCGAAAACGCAAGATGGAGGAACAAGTGATACAGACCTAGAGAGCTAGGCAAACATATTCATAGAAGGGAGAAGAGTGACATCTGACCTCTACTCACGGAGTGTAATGGTGAGTTCGGGAAGTTAAGACCTCCGCAAGTTTCGGCCATGAGCTAAAAATCTAAAAGACCAATCGATGTGAACTTGGACAACCCCTATGCTGATCAACAAGTACCCCACGTGTTGTTGCTGCCCCTATCTGATGATATCAGACTTTTAGCTCCATCTCTTTTCCCTCGACTAACAATCGACTCATGCAAAAGGCTGGATTAAGTGCCTGCAGCTCAACAAGCCCGTATCCCAAAATGGTCACTGCTACACAGACATTAAGAGGTGTGAAAAGAAGGGGGAAACTTCAAAATTATCATACACAAAGTTCAAAGTCAGGGGGCAATTGGTAGAAGAGGTTACCATGGAGGATGTACAACAGATACTTTTCTACCTAGTCTCGGTATCACAGTTGAATAGACTTTATAGTGAAAAATATTGTTAAAATCCCTGTGCATTTAGATCTCTGTCGAGAGTGATCTGAACTGTTTTGTAAGTCTGATCTTAGACGGGAGGCTCATAACGATTAGCCTTAGCTTGACAAGCATTTTAGATTGGCGTAATTGATTGGAGTAGAACAACGGAGTGATTGATGTATTGAGTGGTACATATATGTATTATTATTTAATCATATCTTTAAGATGAAAGGCTAGTAAAGCATCTTCAAAAATTAATTGCATTCAGATAGAGCTGGTGCATCAGCTGCAGAGACTAAAATCCCACACTAGGCAGAAGCATACTGTAATGAGGGTAAACAGGGAGCGGTAAAGAGGTAACAGGGAGACGAGAGAGCATGAGAGCTATACTCAGACAGAGGAATAGTGATACCGAGTCTAGAGGGAAATTTGTAAGCTCAGGTGTGGAAGAACTGTGAGAGCTAAGCAGCTGAAAAATTGTAAAAACGTATTTGATGAAGGAACAGTGGTAAGAGGAAAGCTGTGAGAGAGCTATTTTTGTTAGTGTTATTTGAGCTATACTTCAGGGGAGCTCTGGGGGCAAGGCTGGTGGAAGATGATTCAGCTGCATGAAGCTTGGATGGAAGAGGAGTTTAAACACCCATCTGTGG
The DNA here is from genome assembly GCA_963921515.1 of Calotriton arnoldi. Taxonomy (NCBI): domain Eukaryota; kingdom Metazoa; phylum Chordata; class Amphibia; order Caudata; family Salamandridae; genus Calotriton; species Calotriton arnoldi. Next base: position 1,146,698 of record CAWUFW010005547.1, on the reverse strand, counting down.
GAGAGCTGTGAGAGATGAGCTATTAAAGCGCTGTGAGAGATCAGCTGTGGGAGAGCTGTGAGAGATCAGTTGAGAGAGAACTGAAAGGTCAGCAGCGGAAGAGCTGTGAGGTCAGCAGCGGGAGAGCTGTGAGAGGTCAGTTGAGAGAGAACTGAGAGGTCAGCAGCGGGAGAGCTGTGAGAGGTCAGCAGCGGAAGAGCTGTGAGGTCAGCTGCGGGAGAGCTGTGAGAGGTCAGTTGAGAGAGAACTGAGAGGTCAGCAGCGGGAGAGCTGTGAGAGGTCAGCAGCGGAAGAGCTGTGAGGTCAGCAGCGGGAGAGCTGTGAGAGGTCAGTTGAGAGAGAACTGAGAGGTCAGCAGCGGGAGAGCTGTGAGAGGTCAGCAGCGGAAGAGCTGTGAGGTCAGCAGCGGGAGAGCTGTGAGAGGTCAGCAGCGGGAGAGCTGTGAGAGGTCAGCAGCGGGAGAGCTGCGAGAGGTCAGCAGCGGGAGAGCTGTGAGAGGTCAGCAGCGGGAGAGCTGTGAGAGGTCAGCAGCAGGAGAGCTGCGAGAGGTCAGCAGCGGGAGAGCTGTGAGGTCAGCAGCGGGAGAGCTGTGAGAGGTCAGCAGCGGGAGAGATGTGAGGTCAGCAGCGGGAGAGCTGTGAGGTCAGCAGCGGGAGAGCTGTGAACGGTCAGCAGCTGGAGAGCTGCGAGAGGTCAGCAGCTGGAGAGCTGTGAACGGTCAGCAGAGGGAGAGGTGTGAGAGGTCAGCAGCGGGAGACCTGTGAGGTCAGCAGCGGGAGAGCTGTGAGAGGTCAGCAGCGGGAGAGCTGTGAGAGGTCAGCAGCGGGAGAGCTGTGAGAGGTCAGCAGCGGAAGAGCTGTGAGGTCAGCAATGGGAGAGCTGTGAGAGGTCAGCAGCAGGAGAGCTGTGAGAGGTCAGCAGCTGGAGAGCTGTGAGAGGTCAGCAGCGGGAGATCTGTGAGAGGTCAGCAGCGGGAGAGCTGCCAGAGGTCAGCAGCTGGAGAGCTGCGAGAGGTCAGCAGCTGGAGAGCTGTGAGGTCAGCAGCGGGAGAGCTGTGAGAGGTCAGCAGCTGGAGAGCTGTGAGAGGTCAGCAGGAGAGCTGCGAGAGGTCAGCAGTTGGAGAGCTGTGAGAGGTCAGCAGCGGGAGAGCTGTGAGAGGTCAGCAGCGGAAGAGCTGTGAGGTCAGCAGCAGGAGAGCTGTGAGAGGTCAGCAGCGGAAGAGCTGTGAGAGGTCAGCAGCGGGAGAGCTGCCAGAGGTCAGCAGCTGGAGAGCTGCGAGAGGTCAGCAGCTGGAGAGCTGTGAGGTCAGCAGCGGGAGAGCTGTGAGAGGTCAGCAGCTGGAGAGCTGTGAGAGGTCAGCAGGAGAGCTGCGAGAGGTCAGCAGTTGGAGAGCTGTGAGAGGTCAGCAGCGGGAGAGCTGTGAGAGGTCAGCAGCGGAAGAGCTGTGAGGTCAGCAGCAGGAGAGCTGTGAGAGGTCAGCAGCGGAAGAGCTGTGAGGTCAGCAGCGGGAGAGCTGTGAGAGGTCAGCAGCGGAAGAGCTGTGAGGTCAGCAGCGGGAGAGCTGTGAGAGGTCAGCAGCGGGAGAGCTGTGAACGGTCAGCAGCTGGAGAGCTGCGAGAGGTCAGCAGCTGGAGAGCTGTGAACGGTCAGCAGAGGGAGAGCTGTGAGAGGTCAGCAGCGGAAGAGCTGTGAGGTCAGCAGCGGGAGAGCTGTGAGACATCAGCAGCGGGAGAGCTGCAAGAGGTCAGCAGCGGGAGAGCTGTGAGAGGTCAGCAGTGGGAGAGCTGTGAGAGGTCAGCAGCTGGAGAGCTGCAAGAGGTCAGCAGCTGGAGAGCTGTGAACGGTCAGCAGAGGGAGAGCTGTGAGAGGTCAGCAGCGGGAGAGCTGTGAGGTCAGCAGCGGGAGAGCTGTGAGAGGTCAGTAGCGGGAGAGCTGTGAGAGGTCAGCAGCGGGAGAGCTGTGAGGTCAGCAGCGGGAGAGCTGTGAGAGGTCAGCAGCGGGAAAGCTGTGAACGGTCAGCAGCTGGAGAGCTGTGAGAGGTCAGCAGCGGGAGATCTGTGAGAGGTCAGCAGCAGGAGAGCTGCGAGAGGTCAGCAGCTGGAGAGCTGCGAGAGGTCAGCAGCTGGAGAGCTGTGAGGTCAGCAGCGGGAGAGCTGTGAGAGGTCAGCAGCTGGAGAGCTATGAGAGGTCAGCAGCCGGAGAGCTGTGAGAGGACAGCAGCTGGAGAGCTGTGAGAGGTCAGCAGCGGGAGAGCTGTGAGAGGTCAGCAGCGGGACAGCTGTGAGAGGTCAGCAGCTGGAGAGCTGTGAGGTCAGCAGCGGGAGAGCTGTGAGGTCAGCAGCGGGAGAGCTGTGAGAGGTCAGCAGTGGGAGAGTTGTGAGAGGTCAGCAGTGGGAGACCTGTGAGAGGTCAGCAGCGGGAGAGCTGTGAGAGGTCAGCAGCGGGAGATCTGCGAGAGGTCAGCAGCGGGAGAGCTGCGAGAGGTCAGCAGCTGGAGAGCTGCGAGAGGTCAGCAGCTGGAGAGCTGCGAGAGGTCAGCAGCTGGAGAACTGTGAGGTCAGCAGCAGGAGAGCTGTGAGAGGCCAGCAGCGGGAGAGCTGTGAGAGGTCAGCAGCGGGAGAGCTGTGAGAGGTCAGCAGCTGGAGAGCTGCGAGAGGTCAGCAGCTGGAGAGCTGTGAGGTCAGCAGCGGGAGAGCTGTGAGAGGTCAGCAGCGGGAGAGCTGTGAGAGGTCAGCAGCTGGAGAGCTGCAAGAGGTCAGCAGCTGGAGAGCTGTGAGGTCAGCAGCGGGAGAGCTGTGAGAGGTCAGCAGCGGGAGAGCTGTGAGAGGCCAGCAGCGGGAGAGCTGTGAGAGGTCAGCAGCTGGAGAGCTGTGAACGGTCAGCAGAGGGAGAGCTGTGAGAGGTCAGCAGCTGGAGAGCTGTGAGGTCAGCAGCTGGAGAGCTGTGAGAGGTCAGCAGCTGGAGAGCTGTGAGAGGTCAGCAGCTGGAGAGCTGTGAGAGGTCAGCAGCGGGAGAGCTGTGAATGGTCAGCAGAGGGAGAGCTATGAGAGGCCAGCTGCGGGAGAGCTGTGAGAGGCCAGCAGCGGGCGAGCTGTGAGAGGTCAGCAGCTGGAGAGCTGTGAACGGTCAGCAGCGGGAGAGCTGTGAGAGGTCAGCAGCGGGAGAGCTGTGAGAGGCCAGCAGCTGGAGAGCTGTGAGAGGTCAGCAGCGGGAGAGCTGTGAACGGTCAGCAGAGGGAGAGCTATGAGAGGCCAGCAGCGAGAGAGCTGTGAGAGGCCAGCAGCGGGAGAGCTGTGAGAGGCCAGCAGCGGGAGAGCTGTGAGAGGTCAGCAGCTGGAGAGCTGTGAACGGTCAGCAGAGGGAGAGCTGTGAGAGGTCAGCAGCTGGAGAGCTGTGAGGTCAGCAGCGGGAGAGCTGTGAGAGGTCAGCAGCTGGAGAGCTGTGAGAGGTCAGCAGCTAAAGAGCTGTGAGAGGTCAGCAGCGTGAGAGCTGTGAATGGTCAGCAGAGGGAGAGCTGTGAGAGGTGACCTGTGCGAGATCATATGTGGAGAGCTGTAAAAGACCAGCTGATGCGGATTTGTATGGCCGCAGCTGTGTGGCCGCTCACTTAAACAAGCATTGGCATAGCCAATAGGTCTCGCTTTTGGGACCTTATAAGTATTTAGTTATGCAGCACAATATCCTTGGTGCAACAACATCAACTGTTGCATGGCTAAACACTTATAAGGTCCCAAAAGCGCGACCTATTGGCTATGCCGATGCTTGTTTATTTACTTAAGAGCCTGCTGTTGCATTGCGGTAAATAATTATTGTGCTTATGGGGAGGAGACACAACATATAGTGCTGCGAGGGCTTGGCTTGGAGCAGGATGAAGGCGCTATAGAAGCGAGACAAAGTGTAGGTGGGAAAGACAGATCAGCTGAAGGAGTGAGTGTATGACAGCAAAAAAAGGAGGGAGAAGAATAAACTAATGCGATAGAAATCAGAGCGGCTAAGCTTAGGTTTACCATGGTGAAGTCTGAGTTATTGTTCTGAGCTTATGTTTGCCATGGTGAAGTCTGTTATTGTTCTGAGTCAGTTGATACAATTGACCCAACAAGCCTGAAAACAATGTTTTTCAAAATAATATAAAAAAATAACAGAGGTCTGGGCGTTGCAACCGGAAGCAGGCTTGCAAGCAAATAGGATGAAACAACAACAAAGGGAAAAGCCACAAGAAACAAAAACCAGTCCCCACACCTTAAGACTTTCGGCGTAGTAGCTCTCCATCCCAATTTACTTACGAAAGAGGAGAGCAGCATTTTAAAAAGGTTGCAGAAAAAAGACTGACACCAGCAGCCAGGCGCAGATTTTCCTCATGTTCCATGCTGCTTGCTATACAGCACGCACACTGAAAAAAAGGCCACTAGAGTGGATGCCTGCTTTTGCCCCGGGGGACCATAGAGTGCGTGCTGCTACGGGAGCACTTTAGTCGGTCCCTACTTGTGTCCTGGGGCACTGTAAAGTGCACGCTCGATCAGAGCAAAGGAATGGGCAAAAGAATGCTAAAATATAAAGCGCGGCGTCCCTGAAGCAGGCGCCGCACTCAGCTTTTGTCAATGCTCACTCTCCAGTTTTACAGGACTGCTTGTGGACTGTAAATTAGTTGCTCAAAAACTCTAATGGAAGCATAAGGCACACCTATGCAGCCAATAGAAAAACACTGATGCCAAAATATTCCTCAGGCTAAACCAACGGGTGAATGACAATATCAGCAAGCCAATGGCTGAAGGTACGAAAGCAAAGAAGTCCCTAGCTTAGAGAGACGGACCCCAACCCCCTTAAGGTGTAGAATACAATATGTTCACCATGAATAGTGCAAGCACAAAACACAGAAAACCTAAAAAAAATGGGACCGAGGATAAAAAAAACACACGAATTCACCAGCCATAGTGGAATTCAGTGTGTCCTCATTCTATGATTCCTGGTCCTCGACAAATTTTTCCTCTGGCCACAGAATAGAGGCATTTTTTACAGATATATGAGGCGTAAATTCTGGAAGACAGTACTTTGAGACCCTAATAAGGTACAGTCCGTGCGCTATATAAATGCATTGAGACAAGTCAGTATGTCAGTTCTGACTTACTTGACTCACCAAACTTGACATGTACAAGTACTGATTGGGAAGCCTGAAGTGAAAAAAAAAAAACAACAATGAATGTATTTAATGCCACTTAACCATTTATGAAGGTAGACAGGCAACATTTTTTTTTAACACGGGCAGTATTGGTGGACGCCGGGATTCAAAAACGTGTCAGAGTATGACGCACCTTTCCGAGGGCATTCTGGAGCTAATATGTCTGTGCAGCAGTACTGAGAAGCACATCAACAAGCCAACACTTCCTTACTCCAAATCCAAGGGCTAGAATTAAATATTCAAGAGCAATAATTTGTTTTTAAATGTACTCGTGCAGGGAAAACAGCGGACCTAATGTGGGAAATTTCAGTCCCATTTTGCAACTAATTGAAAACAGATTAGGACAAGGCCTCTGGGGAGCCCTGTCAGGCTGGGAGCTGGCGCGAGAGAAGAGCGAGGTGAAAGGCTCGCGGAGGCCTGACAGATTTACAGCGATCGAGGCAATAAAAGGGCACTCCATGAAAATGAATGCGTTTCGCTGATAGTGCTCGCAGTTTTCTTAGTCACATATTGATAATAAAAGACACTATAAAAGCGTGATACGAAGCTTGAAGTTAAAGATTATATAGAACACAGATTTGTAAACGTATGCAAAATAACCCTAGATGATCGGATATGTGCAAATATATCTAGAAGAAAAAATCTGGCCATCAAACGCAGAGGAGAGGGTGGAATAATTCAGTGTTGCTGTAATAGAAACAGCTGGTTGGCTTCCACCCTGGTGCCAGACATCTGGAGAAGCAGAATGGGGGAGAGCTGCTGAAAGATTTCAAAAAGAATGTAGACACCAAACTGGCCGCGTGTGTCACTGGTCGGGCAAAAGAAGCCATGTTATTGCCCGGCTGTCTTCAAACATACACACAGCCATCAGTCACAACAAGACCGGGAGGCGAGCAGCAGCCCTGAAGCGAGCCCCGTGCTCAGGTTAAAAGTTTAAATAAATGCAGAAACATAAAGCGCCGTGTCCCTGAAGCGGGCGCCGTGCTCTTCTTTAAAGTTGATAAACAATGCAACTCAGCTTTAAAGTAAGTAAACGTCAACAGTACAGCTGAGCAAAGCTGAAGAAAGAAGGCAAAATAAACACCTGGGGGGCAAAAGTGAAAGCGAGGAATAGCGAGGAATGCAGCTGTTTACAGAAAACAGTGCCCGGACGCGCGGCCACAACGGGAAGGAAGCCTTTGAAATAGGAAACCAAACAGATGGCACACAGCGCGCCCCGTGCTCGCTCCCACAAGGTAAACGCCACACATGCACGAGGGCTCATTGGGAACAGTGCAGTACATGCACGAGTTTCCCAAAAAGTCCTGAGCGATTCCAAGAGGTCATCTCCTAAGCAGCGCTTGCGCGCTGCGTAGGCGAGACCTAAAAAGAAAGATCGGCCTAGCAAGGGTGCCATGGACAACGAAAGCAAGCAAGTAATATGAAACCCCCTGACCACTCGGCAAAAAAGTAAAAGCTGGGTGTAAGTAGGGTCCATGATGCCATTCATACCCCTGGCCCTCAGTGCCCCTGCACCCGCCGCACTAGCGATAGATGTGCTGCTGGGAGAGTAATCAGAGCACCGCTGTATGGGAATTGCAAGAGATCAGCTGCAGGGTGTGCGTAGCGTAAGCTTTCGGATAGAATATGAGTGGCAGGTAGTGGGTATTGGGGAGTATACGCTGTGTGGGTTCTCTCAGTCACCACTGGTGTACCAAGGTCACATTATTATTGCACTCCGATTGGATAACTAGGCTACTGACCTTGGTCATTTGACTCTCTCCTGGTATGCAGGGTGACCAGTCTTGGCTTACTCTAGAAAGAGGCATGGGTGAATAGCGCGGGCACAGTATGACGCCTTAAACACTACTCACCAAAGCTTCATAAATCCCACGTCGAGTCAGAGCTTTAACTTCAAAAATGAATGGGAGTTACATTCACAGAACAGTTACATACAGAATCGACAGAAAAAACAGAATGGCATTTGACTCCAAACATGGTTTGGTGTGACCCCCAAACATGGTTGCTGCTCCTACTTGCTGGGTGCAAGATTTTCTATAACCAGTGAGCCATATTTGCTGCTCCTACTTGCTGGGTGCAAGATTTTCTATAACCAGTGAGCCATGGTTGCTGCTCCTACTTTCTGGGTGCAAGATTTTCTATAACCAGAGAGCCATGGTTGCTGCTCCTACTTGCTGGGTGCAAGATTTTCTATAACCAGTGAGCCATAGTTGCTGCTCCTACTTGCTGGGTGCAAGATTTTCTATAACCAGTGAGCCATGGTTGCTGCTCCTACTTTCTGGGTGCAAGATTTTCTATAACCAGTGAGCCATAGTTGCTGCTCCTACTTGCTGGGTGCAAGATTTTCTATAACCAGTGAGCCATAAGGTCATCCGGGGCTGTGCTCAGGTCGACGCTGGCATTTGTGGAATTGCTTGGTCTTCTGTTTCTTAATATCCATTTTTCTGCACGAGATTTGGGTTTTTGGAAGAGACATATATATAACAAATAGGTGAAGTGTGGAGAGTGGGAGACACCTAGGGGCAGATTTACAAGCCCCTTGCGCCTCTTTTGCGTCACTTTTAACATGGGAAAAGTGACGCAAAATCTAGCCAAGATGAAAAATGAATGCAGGCTTTTTCTCTGCAAATTTACCTTTTGCAACACAAATTGTCACAAATGTTACGATTTTACAGCTAAATATGGCAATATCAAACCATAAAACTCATTATATAAATCGAACAACAAGAACAGACCCTTTTACCCAGATAGGAATCTGGGTCAAATTAGATGTATACAATTGAGTGGTCCTATGGGGTAAATGCATTCAACAATCCACACATCCTATATAATCAGTCACAATCAGGTAAAGTAATTTGATAAATAGTGTATTATTCAAATTCCATAATACAACAGCTGCCGTTCAATAGTGCACAAAAGTGCGATAAAATGCTCAGTGTTACTCTATTTACATATATTCACCAGAACAACAAGGTGTCACAAAATAATACACCAATCAGTGCAATGTCCACACAGAATCGTCATTTGACGTTGGTGTGGAAGACAACCCTGTCAGTATGTCGACGTTTCGACCCAGACTCAATAAATCAATGGGTCTCCTCAGGACAGCGCTGTCTGTATTTTGCCTCTTGCGTAGTCCCTCTGCATTTGAGGTAATCCTCCCTAAATTTCTTAGGGGCATATTATCAAGAACGGCGTTAAAAATTATCGCCGGTTTAGCGGCAGAAAACTGCCGCTAAAGCGGCGATAATGGGCTTGATAATATGCCCTTGAGAATTCCAATAGAAGTCCATGTTCTGGTGTGAACATGGGCTTCTATTGGAATTCTCCACTGCATATTATCAAGCCCATTATCGCGGCTTTAGCTGCAGTTTTCTGCCGCTAAACCGGCGATAATTTTAACGCCGTTCTTGATAATATGCCCCTTAATTTTCTGGCAGTGTGAGCAAAACCCGTGGATTCGCAAGGGCCTGTGGGGAACTGTCTGCAGTATGGTCTCCAGAGCTTCAGCAACGGGATGCATGCAAAGATCTTTCTCAAACACTTGACTGCCACACCCCAGTGTGATTGACTATCTAGGGTGTGTAGATCGTTGAATGAATTTAACCTACTGGACCACTCGATTGTACATAAAGCATAAAACTCTGCACCACCAAGCTTGAAGGGGAAGAGGTAACTGGCGTACTGCCCAGTGAGATGGGATTTGGATGAACTGTGAAATGAGGGACTTGGTATGTCTCACAGGCAAAACAAGGCGAGAAGCAACAATAATACATTGAGAAAAGCAACTGGTATATGCCTGTTGACCTTAAAAACATGAGAGCCATGATTACTATTGTTAGTCTTATAATTAAGGACATTACAGTGGCTGTAACATTACTGTGGGCCTGAGTAAGTGTCTTTGTGAGACGGATGCATAGCGTTTCTTATGCCTAGATGTGTTTGTAGATATCAGCTGTAGATACCAACACAAAAGATAGGGAGACGGTAGATTCAAACTAACATCATTACAATACATCTAATGATAACGTAAAACGACTTATACTAAAAAGTATAACAACATTATGCACACATCATACCAGCAATGTTTTTGGTGAAGCATGTTAAAACAATATATGCATAACAAAAATGTGTTGGCACAGTAGTAAACTTCCTATCCTTGATAAATGGGACATTAATCAGGGTAGAGATTTACAATGTCAATAGAGATGCACAAGAATTCGAAGCAGCAAGCGTCAGGTAATGAGAAGGTTATGGAGGCCAACAACATGCAAGGTCAAGATAAGCTTACCAGATAAAAATGTAACAAAAGCATACAGAGGTCACTGTAGGTCGTAACAGCAGAGTGGTGCCAGATTACTATACAACTAGAACTAAAACAAAATACATAGGTAAAGGATGAAATAATATCATAAAAGATCACAATCACAACAGGGTTACAAGGCACTGAAAATGCAGGATGGTTGATGAAACATAATTGTTGTCCACCTAGAAGATTAGCAAAGAGTGAAGCAGTCCAGCAGGCAAGGTGTTAAACAATAATAGAAAATAAGTTGCCATTGACATTATGGAGACCAAAAGTTGAGCTTAAAGAGGGATGCAGGCGGACGGGGTACAGGTGGTAACCGCCACCAAGATTCTGACTCCCGCGGAATGGGAGGATCGGGACCATCAATTGACCATCGAGGAGATCAGTGAGGCCCTCTCGGATTTCAATCCGGGCAGGGCCCTGGCCCAGATGGTTTCCAGACGGAATACTACCGTAGGCTGCGGCAAACCATCTTGCCTCCCATTCTAAATGTATACCTTGAAGCCAATACTCAGGGCCACCCTCCTGCAGAAGTAGACTTGGCCAACATAGTAGTGCTCCAGAAAACAGATAAGCCACTAGATTGCTGTGCTTTCTACCGGCCTATTTCCCTCAGAAACACAGAAGTCAAACTGTTTGCCAAGATCTTGGCGAGACGCCTCACCCAGGTGTTGAGCTGCCTGATCCATCCGTACCAGTGTAGCTTTACCTCCCCATTGCACCACCAGACATTGTATACTAAGAATCTACATGGCCCTCGCCAGCTTCCGAACACTGCAGTGCTTCAGAGTACTTATGCTTATAGACTTCGAGAAGGCATTTGACTCATTGGTCTAGGCCTTTTTATGGGAAATGCTAAATAAAATGGTTATTGGCACCTGTTTTCAATCCTGCATTAGCATGGCCAGCCACAGGCCAAGTTATGAGTGAATGGGGCAACATCCCCAGATTCGTGATCCAACGGGTACCAGACAGGGATGCCTCCTGTCTACCCTGCTCTTCACCCTGGTGATGAAACCGCTGGCGACCTGGGTGTGCTATGACTCCCAGGTGTCGGGCTTAGACTGGGCAATGGCATTGGAGGATAAGATTGCCCTCTACGCCGACGACATTCTCCTTTTTATGGCCAAACCCGCCACAACAGGTCCTTGCCTTATTCATACCTTTGGATCAGCCTCCAGTCTGACAGTAAACTGGCCCAAATCGTCTCTCCTGGTTCCCTTAATATGCGACTGGGGCAATGAAACTTGGCACCCCGCTCTCCCCATCGGGCGTTTGAGCTTTCGATACTTGGGTATCCATATGACCTGGGAGGCAGAACTAGCTTGGAGCCTTAATCTTCTCACATTGACCCGCATAATTCAGGGAACCATGGACCGCTGAACCAAATGGCCTCTTAAATATTTGGGCAGCGTGGCCCTATATAAGACGATGATTCTTCCACTGTTGCTGTATAGCCTTCAGAACTTTCCCTTCTCTATTCCAAACCACTCGTTCGCAAACATCACCTCCAAAGTACGGAAATTCTTATGGCTAACAAACCTCACAGAATTTCCTTTGATAAATGCGTCCGATGCACATTTGAGGGAGGCCTGGCCATTGGCGGATATCTGCCTCTATTATTGGGCCGCACATACACTGGTGGTGAATGAGGGGTTGCAGGGTGGCTGGGAGGACCCCGCTTTTAGGGTAGAGGTCTTCCTAATATTCTTGGATATCATTGTAGGCATACTATACAGGACACCCATCCATCAGGCACTCCTGGAGATCACCGGGATAGTCTTCCAGACATGGAGGTCGGCATTGTGGTGGACAGGGTGCGATCACCGGGTGACATTGGGGACCCCCTTTGGACAGGAAGGTGGCTGGACCGAGTGGCACAACTCAATGGTTTCTGAGTATAGGACCGGATAGGGTTGTCGAGGCTGGGGCATGTCTGGGAGGGCAACCACATGAAGTCCTTCTCTACCCTCCTAGTGGCATTCTCCCTACAAAATTCCAATTTTATCACTACCTCCAACTTAGACAGGCACTGGCGGGCTACTGCACTTGCAACACAATAGCCCACTAGAGTCTCGACTACTAATGGGTACACTGGTCAATTGTGGTATCTGGCAGATATACAGGACCTTAGTTAATCAGTCCCCCTGCATGTTACTGAGCTTGAAAGCATGGTGGGAGGATTGGTTGAGTCTCCTGGAAGAGGTAGCATGGCGAGAGGCATGCATGACACCCCGCACCGTGGCCATATCGACCCGCCCATGCCTCATCCAACTTAATTACTTACATTGCACATACTTTACACCACAGCGACTGTAGAAGGCTCACAGAATCCCAAAGCCCAACTGCCCCGTATGCTGGGACAACATTGGTGACTTTTTCCATATGGTGAGAGGCTGCTGAGTCATCTAACAATACTGGTTCAACATATTCAGCAAAAAAAAACAAATGATGGACGGAATGCTGAACAAATCAAACATTCAACCCCAGTCTTAGCTCTGGGTTTAATCCATCGGTTTTTTGCTCACCACGCCATCCCAGTTTGGACCCAACCATATGCAAATCAGTCTTGACCCTGCTCCCCATGGGAACAGTCCAGCCCGAACTGCCAGGCCAGGTCCTCCATGAACAAAAGGAAACCGGTTCCAGGATGCTTGTTTCCGGTCCAGGGAGGACCTGGCCTGGCAGTTCGGACTGTTCATATGGGGAGCAGGGTCAAGACTAATTTGCATATGGCTGTGTCCAAACTGGGTGGCAAACAAACAATGGATTAAACCCAGATCTGTGACTGGGGGTGAATGTTTTGATTTGTTCAGCATTCTGTCCATCATTTGTTCTTTTTGCGTTTGACGTATTCAGGACACTCTCGGAGGTGCTGGGCCTGACAATTTAGGCCTCCCCAAAATTACCCTGCTTGGTCTCCTGGGCAACATGGGCGGCACAAGGGGCAACAGAACTCTGGTAGGGCTGGGATCGCTGCTGTCAAAATGTGACATTGTCAGGTACTGGGAGGTGCCAGATGCCCCGTTTGCACTGAGGTAATGGAGAGCAGGTACTGACAGTTGTGCAAAATTTCAAGAACCCATTTATTTAGCACTTGGATGCCCCAAGAAACATTCCAAAATCTGGGGGAAATTGTGGGCATACTACAGAGTGAAAGGGGGGAACACCTAATGGGGGGGAAGAGGTTGTATGCATTGGTGGGAGCTATTCTAACTGGTCCCCTGGTGGCCCCCTGGGAGGGATTGCAAAGTGCATGGATTTCTATTTTTTTGTGCTGAAGGAAAGAGGGATACAGTAGTGTTTAGCAGGGTTTGAAGATAGTATATAGGGAGGAGTGACAATAAACAGGAGGCATATAAAGGAAGGATGTGTGTGGGGTGTGGCTCATGTAGGAAATAGAAAAGACAAGCAGAAATCGTAAAGTGAGGACAAGGTATATAGACTGAGAGGAGGCTGTCAGGAGATTAGGCCCAACCAATGAATAAGCGAACAGAGAGCATGGAGCTACAATAACAGGTTCTGCAGGGATTACATAATTAGGCATCCAAATGTATATATTTCACAAGGACAAATTCTTGATGAATGATCTCAAGATTTGAAAATAAGGGACTGCTTGACATGAAAAGGGGTATTTTGAATTCTGAGGTCATTGCCACAGAAGTGTCAAAAATTAAAGTCTGAAGGGGTTTATTGAAAAAAGATAAATAAATTATCTGTGAATGCTCAAAATCAGTCCTCCGGGGGTCCCTTAGCTTCTATTAGAGTGAACTCAGAAAGAGAAAGCAAAACAACAGATGTATAGGTTTTTTTCACATACTGTGTTTATGTTTTAGACTTTGACTGACAGAAAAATCTGTCAAAATATGAAGGACATCACGTCCTCTGTATTGCAAGTACTATAGGCTAAAATGCACTTGTAATATGGTGGATTGGATATTCACCAAATTTTAATGGAGATCCCGTATGCCAGACTCTAAAAAGATCCTTATTCTTGCAACAGACATCATTGTTAAAAAGGAGTATACAGGTGCCGGAGCTTGAGATCATAAGAAAAGAAAAACACAAACCTTAGTTGTAACAAAAATGTTAACTTTTTTTGGCTGAGCAAGCTAATCACTAGGTTCTCATCTCCAGGGCCAGGATATAAAAGAGGCTCAAAACATCATAATCTGGCACTTCCTTTAGACATAGTTAGCACAAGCAAGAAAACATGGCTGCTGCAGTTATAGTCACACTAAGACAATCATTTGCATTCACAGACTATTTTACCCCCATCCTTTGGCAAAGCTCTCTCTGGGGATGCTCTGTCACCGCTACTCACCATAAGCAATGCCTCCCCCACTCAAGGCGTATTCTCAAAAGCTCTCAAGGCAGGCCGGATCCTTCCACTCCTACAGAAACCTACACTAGACCCTGTTGACCTCTCCAACTATCGGCATATCACTCACCTACCATTCATTGGCAAGATCATTGAAAAAGTAGTCTGTGTTCAACTCAAAGATCACATTAATGCTAACCATTTCCTGCACAACTACCAGTCTGGCTTCAGACCATGCTACAGCATGGAGACCACTACCTTACACATTGCAGACAATGCCCTCCCCACCATAGCTGAAGATGACCCCTGCCCTCTGATATTGCTGGACCTTTCAGCTTCCTTTGACACAGACGAACAGTCCACCCATATACACAGTCTGAAGTCTCCGATGAGATTTACTGGCAATGTCCTTCACTGGTGATTCACCTCCTACCTTTCTAACACACACAAGTTTACATGGGCACCTCCAGGTCCCAAAAGTTCTCTACCAACTTCAGAGCCCCTCAGAGTTCCATAATGTCCCCTGTCTTCTACCTCTCCATGGAGCCACTTGGGGTTCTATTCACAGATAATAGCATCAAGATTACCAATATGCCACTGATACAGAAGTCTACTTGAAAGTCTCTTCTTCTTCAGATATCAAATGCCTCAAACATTGCTTACACATGTCCAACACCTACCTGAAATTCAACCCAAACTCAACCAAGACAGAATCCCTGTTATTTGCCAAGAACTACAACCAAGACACAGTTCAAGTCTGGCTCAATGACATGCACCTTGACGGCTTCAAACCTCCACTTTCACTGAATGGCAAGTTACATGGCTTTACCCAGGACTCCAGCCTCACCCTCAAGGAACACAAAGGGATTCATTGCCAAAACAATAAAGACAGTTTGGTACCAGCTTTCTCTTCTAAACACAAAGCAACTTCAGAAATGCTGTTCAAGCCCTCGTACTCTCCCATTTGGATGAAGGTATTGCCCTGATCCATGGTCTCCCAGACTCCACACAGGCACCCCTTAAGAGCATTCCACATGCCACAATACTTCTCAGCCGCCAGGGCTTGAAGAAATATGATCAGATCACCCCATTCTGATTGAGCTCCATTGGCCAGGGGAATACCACAAGCCTCTCTAGCCCCTTCTGAGCAGGGCACCCCTCACCCTTCAGAGAGCCACAATTCAGCCTAAGGCCTATGAATTTTTGTTAGATATGGGAGTCTCAGGAACCATCCTCCCTTTCTGCTAGAGGGCCCCATCATTTTGTGTTATTCTACTGCCTTTGACTACCCTCGCCGGGCCACACTTTCTTCAAAACCAGCTGCATCTTTTACAAGGCCATCATACCCAGGACATCTGCTTTCTTGCAGCTAAGCTCATCATCTCTTGTGGTTCTCGGCACACCCATAACAACAAAGTGTTAAAAAGAAAACACTGCAGCAGGACTATTCCACCTGTGCACACAGGATCTTTAAGAGCATCCCTGTATTCATCAGGACCATCCCAACAATTCTCCAATTTAGGAAAGAGTTGAAGATGCCCCTCTTGAAAGAACACTACATCATAATGCATTAACAGTTCACGACTCAGCTACCTCTCCTGTCACCCATTGACTTTGTTTTGTCTTTGATTCAGTACAGCTCTCCTCTGCCTTTTGGCTAGGTTCACGTAGTAGAAATGCCACATATATACACGCATATATATATTCATACAAGGATCTGTATAGCTGCTCTTCTTTAAATCGGTAGTGCAGCAAGATCTTTTGCAATGAAGTGTGCAGATAAGGATAGCTTCTCTGAGACTTATCTGGGAGTTGGGAGATTCAATGTCTGTATGTGAGACATGCAGTGCTCATGGAGTGGTGTGCCTCAGTCAGGAGCCATTCGAGATAGGCAAGAGGGTGCGATGTAATCCCATTTTTAATGTTGGCAAGAAACATGGCAACAGCATGAAGAACAGCTTCTTGTGGGTTGAGTCTGTTTTTCGGGAGGCTGGCAGGGAGAGCAGAACCATTGTCAACTCAGCAGATCACCAACACCTCAACTGCTAATTTCAGATCCTATGGGCATATATTCTACGTTAGGTTTTTAGTTTGGTTTGTGAAAATGGAAAGTGGGTGACTCAGCCATGCCTTGGATGTACCCCTTGAGGTTTAGGGCTTCATCAAGAAGAAAACCCAAAGATGTTGTGGTGGTCGTCATTTTGGGAGTGGTGTCAGCAGTCTTTTGGATTTCAAGTCAGAAAAGATTGGTTGCAGGATCAGAATATGAGATAAAAGCAGAAATTCCATCTTTAAAGCATTGCATTCTTTGGGGGTGTGCCCCCTGAATATCGAAGCGAGAATTTCAATGTATATAAATATCGAGGATCCAAAGTATCGAACGTTAAGGAAGTATAGATTTCTATACCTAACGCCACATATATGTACCTTGCTGATATATATAAATATATCTTTAAGGTATGTGGATGTGGAGTTAAGAAGAGTAAATCTGTCTTCCTCTGTATGCACTATTCTTTCTATATTTTGATTTTCGATATTTTATCCACAATATTCTTGTATCTCAGTATTCTTAGCCTCGATATTCAGTAGTACAACCCATTTTAGGTGCTTTGGTCCATTGATTTGTGTATGATATGCAGTAGTATTTAATCTATGATGTGGATTCAGATGAGTCCAATTCCAACTATACGTGGGTGTCATCATTATATTAATGCATGAACATTACACAGCCTTTAAGACATTACCCCACTGGATCACAATACAGACTGAGCCAGGATGGGTGTTAAGATCGAACCCTGTAGGAGACAGTAAGAGGCAGGGGTGGGCTCAGAGATGAGTCAATAGTTTCACTATCTGAGAGAGTAAGTAAGTCCATTGTATCTGGATGCATCAGGAAAAGAAGTGGAGAAGATTTTGGTTCGAGGTTCAATAATATTAAATAGTCTCTTTGGTGGTTTTTCAGAAGGATCAGACATGCTGCTTTTGCCGAGACAATGCTGGACTTGTAACTTGTTCTTTTGAGGGTAAGCTGGAAGAGCAAAAAGGGAATTTTAGTGAAACCCCACATCCTTCTAACAGAGGATCTGTTCAGATTGATGCTGTGCGAGAACCAATTAGACGCTTTGGTCTTGTTTATGGTTCTCATGGAAAGAGGAGTGAGGTCGTCAACAGCAACTTTGGTAGGGGAACTGTAGTTTTCAAAGAGAAAATTAGTGTTTTCAGATGCGAGTGGTTTAAAGAACCCAGATTGTCTCCATCCAGGAGCTGGTACTCACTAACCTTTGCATACTCTCTCTTGGATTAGGTCCTAGTGGCGTTGGTTTGGAGGGTAAGCAAGTGATCAGAAACAGCCCAACCAGTCTAACTTGATGGAGCCCAAGATTTAGATGCAATCCTATTTGGCAACAATGAGTAGAGCATTTGCCATGGGTAGATTTACAGAAATGTTAGAGGATGCCAATGACAGAGAGAAAGGACACCAATTCAGGCGTGATCCACTTGAGGGTTTATTCTATGTGACATTGAAATCTTCCCACAGTGTGAAGTCTAATGTGAGAAGGAGGTTAGACGTTAGGGTTTGATGAGCTCATTTAAGAAAGTGGTTTTGTTCCCTTGGGAGTACTATAGAGTGATGAGTCTCAACTTGTCTCAGTTGGTAATGAAGAGTTCTACTTTGAGGAGTTCAAAAGAGGAAAATATATAACAACAGTGGGGGAGTGAGCTTGTCTGATGACAAAGTAGTTGGGTGGTGGCCAAGAATATCTATACGGAGCTGAGAAGAGAGGTTTGTACGAGTCTTGTTTAGAATGAGAATATCAAGGCTCCAATCCAGTATAGTGGCATATATATTGTGTGTTCAATATCATATGAGGTATTATATGGTAAGTAAGACTGTGGAAAAGATCATTACTTACTGAACGTTTCCAGTTCTTCTCCCTGGCCCAGGCTGGAATCAATGTTGATGCACACTCACTTATTTCTTTGTTGTCCTTTCCTTGGCAGTGCTCCCCAGTGGGATGTGCCTGAGCATTGTCCTGGTGCTCTCTGGAGTTTTGAGTACATTTGCCGTGGTGAAAGAATCCCAGGGCCTAATGATGACGGTAGGTGTCTTTGGACTCTATAGGTAACTGATAGCAGAAATGTATTTGTTCTCATGGCTAGATTAAAAGCTACAGGTAGACTGATCATTCATTATGGATACATATGTTTCAGAACCGAGGAGATAAAGCACTGGTGTACATATTGACTCAGGAACAAATTGCTGATGTAAAGAGGAGGTGTTGTGTTGGAAGCTTGATTTAAGAGGAGACATGAATGCGATAGATGAGGGGGAACAGTGACTGCCTAAATGAAAGCTTAGTGAGCTAGGGGATGAAATGCTTTTTAGAGAATAAAATAATGGGAGGTTCTTGTTGATCGACCAATGGCTAGGTAGGGTAGAAGGATGGCCAGGCCACTAGTTTGAAGGCTGGATGAACAGACAGATACACAGTTAGGAGACTAGATAGATAGATAGATAGATAGATAGATAGATAGATAGATAGATAGATAGATAGATAGATAGATAGATAGATAGATAGATAATGAAGTATTGGTGCAGTGCTTAATTTGTGCCAGTGAGTGCCAGTGCTGGACTGGCATTTATTTAATACCTGCACATATTTATGGCAGTCCACCATATGGTAGCACTGTCAGTCTAATTTTTAAAAAGCATATGAGCAGAGTGTTTAACAATTCAATATGCAATTACATTTACAAAATAATTCCAGCATTCTCAAACTATTATTATTTCTTTGGGTCACCTTGCATAGCTTAAATTATTATATTTCTAGAAGTGTAATGATTAGTAGGCGGCGCTAGTCCTGATATTTGACTGCAGTAGCAGGGACTGTAGGTGGTGTAAACTGCATGCAAAACATCTGGGGTACTTGGCACTTTTGGAAAAAAAATCTTTTTATTAGTTTCAAAGTCAACAAATAAACATTAAACACGAGACTGCAGTCTCCCTAAAACCCCGCCACCCCAGCCCTCCCCCAGGTCCACATTATGAAAACAAGTCCAAACATCAAAAACACGTTGTAGCGCCACCACAATAGTGAGTTCCTGCCCGTCCTGCACAGCCTGAGGTATCTCTCCACCCATCCCTTCCACTCAGCTGGAGCCCAGGCAATCCATACAGAAAACCCTCCCCTCGGTGCAAAACCCGGACCCAGACGTCCGACTTTTATCCTAGTGCTTCTTCCATGAGGTGTCTCCACTGGCCCCAGACCTTCTCATGCTTCTGGGGGGTGCATCGTGACCGATAGACCAGTTTTTCTTGTTGCATACACCAATTTAAGTTAGATTTCCAGGCCTCGACTGTCGGAGGCGTTGTTGCTCCCCAATTGCAGATTATGTCCCGTTTAGCAACTGCTAGTGCTACATTACAAAACAGTTGCGTATATCTGCACCCCCTTAGTAGGGCATCTCTTCGGATCCATCGAGCCAGCGGTGCGATTGCCACCACAGAGCAAGGGGGACAAAGGGCAGCCCGAAGTCGCAACATTGACCCAGACCCGTGCCCACTTCTCCCTATATAGTAGCCTTATCCACGCCATGAAGGACGGGCTGAAGCCCATTTAGCTCAGGACCTCCCATAGGTATGCTCATTCCATGGAATCGAAGGCCTTTGCGGCATCTAAAGTTATAAGCACGGCTGGCTCCTTCACACAGTTCTGGGCCCGCCATGCAACAGAAGAGTCTCCTCAGGTTGTGCCAAGTTGCTCTGTACAGCATAAAACCAGATTGGTCGGCTGCAATTAGCGAGTCCACCACCCCTATCAGCCGGTTAGCTAGTATTTTGGCCAAGATCTTGGTTTCACCATTCAGCAGGGAGATTAGCCTATATGAGGCACAGTCCTCCCTTGGTTTCCCTTCTTTAGGATTGAGCACTATTGTGCCTTGCCTCCAGTCTCTGGTTAGAATTCCACTTTCCCTGTCCACCGCCATTGCTGCCTTAAGATGCCCCGTGATTTTGGATTTCACAAATTTATAATATTCAACTGGGAAGCCCTTGGGGCACGGAGCCTTCCGGCTGTGCATTTGGGTTATGGCCTCGGAGATCTCTATTTCCATGATCTCCGCTTCCATGTATGCCTTGCCGCATCTCCTAGTTGGGGAACTGGTAAATCACGTACAAAGTCGGCCAGGGCATTGCCATCCACACGCCGTCTGCAATTGATAGATTGATATTCAAGTGAACTGCAAATGCCTGGGCTATGCTCTCCGCTGTAGACACCAGAGTCCCATTCGGCCCACGCAACCTGTGAACCCACCTTTGCTCTCCCTTCTAGCTAGCCAGGCAACGAGTTTCCCAGCCTTATTTTTCACTTCATATATATGTGCCTGCTTGCTTCGGAAGAGAGCTCTCGCTTCCCTAGTGGTGGAGGACCTCCAGATGCAGAGCCCACTCAACGGTGGGGTGGGTTTGTAGTCTGCCTTCTCACAGGTCAGTTGGTCCTCTAAGTCCCTCAGGTCTTTCTCCCACTTCTTACGTCTTCCTGCTTTACGGACTATCAGATGGCCGCGCATGACTGATCTGAACGCTTCCCATAGGGTGGCATCTGAGCTAACCGACCCATCGTTTTTCCAGAGGTAGTTCTCCATTTCCTGGAGTACAAGTTTCCATTAGGTCCCAGGGGTCAAGTTTCCACCCTCCCTTCTGTCGGGACAGGGAGGATCGTATAACTGTTGTTATGGAAAGGTGGTCCGATATGCCTCTCCTGAGGTATTGTGTGTCGCTGTTCATGCATTGCTGGTGTTTGGGGATGAGCATATAGTCCAATCTGAACAGGGAGCACATTATGTTGGAAGCATAGGCGTACTGGCGCAGAGTAGGGTGAATATCCCTCCATATATCCACCAAGTCCGTTGCCTCAAGGAAGGTACGCTGGCGTATCTCTGGTTTACGCTGTCTGCTGGACCTCGTCACCCTATCCAAGCCCCCGTGAAGGGTGAGGTTAAGATTCCCCCGCTATTAGGATCCCATCCGGCACCTCTGCAATTCTCCTCCCCAGTTTCTCCTGTCAGCCTGGGGGGGAAGTACCAAGAGGCCACCGCTATGCTGATTTCATTCCACTGGCCGCTAATTGTTGCGAAGCATCCCTGAGGGTCCACCCAGCTGCGAATGATGTTGAGCGGTAGGGACCTATGCGCCAGTATCCCCGTCTCTTGATCCCGCCGAGAACCCTGCATGAGCCAGCGCTCGGTAACTCCCTCACTTTAGGAACCTACAGTTATTCCCTGCCTTGTGTGTCTCCTGTAACAGTATGATATCAGGTTCATGTCTAATCAGATACTTAGACACCAGTCCTCTTTTGAGTGTGCTGCCCAAGCCATTCATGTTCCAGGATAACAGCTTCAGGGTCAATCTGTCTGCGCAGTAGCGATCTCCGGGCGGTGGCTTCAGATCTGTCCCCATGTCAGTGTATCTTTCCTGAGCGGTGCTACTGTTCCTGTGTGTAAAAACTTGCGGCCCTCCTGCCCCCTCCCCACAACCTTGTGCTGCAGGCCCTGAACTGCCTGCCACCCCCAATGCCCGAAGTGTCTGTCGCCCCCTCACATTAAACCTTTCTAATGTGAGCAAAATGTGCATTGCTAACTAGAGGTGGGGTGGGACTTGAGCAGCAGAGCAGCCGCTAAGCCATTTCAGAACCCCCTCCCTGGGGGCCATCGCTCCCACCCTGCCAGCACACAACTCCATACTCCTCTGCCTGGGTCCCCCTTCAAAATAGGTCATCAGCGGTTATCAGGGTAAACTTTGGCGGGGCGGGCTCCCAGCCATTCTCCTCTCTGTCGGAGCTCCACTTATCGTGGTCCCCTTGTGCACTGTCAGGGTTGACCACCTATTCCACTGCACAAAGGATTTTCATTGGTGAATGTCTGCCACCACTTTGGCCCTTTCCAGTTCAGCCTGGTATTTTTTATTTTTTTATTTTTTTTATTTATTGAGTTTTCATAATATAAACAACCATAAAGTTCATCAGCATTTACACATAGTTACAAAGCACAGATTGACGAATTGGTACATTACAATAAAAACCTGGTGGTAAAATTCGAATACAGTCAGTGTTTGGATTGCAATAACATATCTCGAGCAGTACATGGAATGGCATTAGTCCTCAACCGTAGTCATCAAATAGGAAGTTAACGGACCCCATATCTCACGTGGCCTAGACGCACTTGGTAATTCTTCGGCATAGCAGGTGAGTTGGCCTCGACAATATATCATATCTTTCATCCAATTTTTAGGTCGAGCCTATGGCAGCGCGCATGAGCTGCATAGGAAATCGACCTCTTGGAATCACTTTAGCTTCAGGAGAAGCTTGTGCATGTGGTGCTCACACGCCATTGGCCTTTGCGTCTGGCTTTAGCACGCAATTGGCCAAAGGCGTGTGGATGTCCCAGCTTTTAGTAAAATGTTCACTCCCAGAGCGTTTTGCTCTCGGGAGCCAGCAGCGGCGCGCAGGCTGACATCTGTTTTGTGTCACCTTTCACTTTCGCGGCAGCGGCTTTCATTGTGGTCCCATTTATTACTTCCTGCTTTGGCTTTCTCCGGGCTGAGCTCTCGCTTGGTTTACATGCAGTCTTTCTCCCCCATAAAGCCGTTGTGTGCCATTTACTGAGCTGTCGAAAATCTGTCCTTGCGCCTGTCCGGGCATAATCAGGGGCTTTGGCAGAGCGCGCGCCTTGAAACAACAGGACTTAGAATCGCTGCTGTCAACGGCCGCCTTCCCTGTGATACGTCTTTTTCATCATTTCACTCGACTGACGGTCCCTGCTTAAATATTCATTTTGCATGAAATATTCATAGTTCCTTCATGTCCGCGCGTACGAAAGCAATGTTTTTTGTCAGTGATCGCATCAATGCAAATTTGTGAAAGCCGGTGTTTTTGGTTGCGTTATTTAGCAAGGCATGGGCGGGAGATACATTGTTGTATTCCTGTCGTCTGGTGTGGGTGGGAAAGGCGCACACAGGGCGGCTGACGTGCTCTCAGCAGCGAAGCATTTTTTCTAGGCCGTTGTACAGCCAAATACATTACAATGCCTGGGCGCAATTTGTTTCTTGTTGCTGATTGGCCTCGCAGCAATCTTTCACCATAATTTCCTGTTTGCCTCCGGTAAGTAGAAGCAAGAGGCCTGCAGCGTTTACTTAGCATGGGCACCTTTGTACCATTTCCAGGAAAAGCTTCCTTTTAAGTGACGTCACGTTGGCTTCGCTTTCTGCCAGATGTATCCGAGGCTTTTGGAACCGTTCACGGCGGGGTTAAGATCAATTTATTAAGGTAAATGTAATACATTTTCTAAATAATTTGAAATTGGACCGAGGACACTGCAGCACTTTACACGCGCACCAGATTACTTTTCATATTTTTTTGGGGGGCTTTTGTTTTTAAATCAATGTTAAAGGGTGCCTTCCTAACTTTTATCTGAAACAATGTAAGCACATGCATTGGTTGTTATCAGGAGCTAAAGCGAGGGAGGAGGTTACAGTCGGCCCGTGTATCAGATCATTGTGACAAAGACAGTGGGAGATTAAGCGATTTGCCCAGAATCACATGATGTTGCTCCGATGCCGAGACTCGGTTACAAATATGTTAATGCTGGGAAGATTGGAGACTTCCTCTCCTGCATGCAAGCATGCTTCTACTTGGTCACTAAATGACAGGGATGCACTTGTTCAACTGTGTCTGTGATACATGGGGAATGTTTTAAGCAGCGGGGACGGATTCCAGCTCGGTAGGAATGCACCATACTTATTTGTTAAAAAGTGATTTTCTTTTAATACACGTCAGGCCTAAGCAGTAGAGGCTGAAAGTAATAGTGATTGGCCCTCTGTCCGAAAAATCGCACCTTGAAGGTGAGCATTGCATCTGTACACTCCACGGAATGCTGCGGTGTAAAGGGATTACTGTAGTTTGGCAATATCAGTTACAAGCGCAGTTCTGCTTTCACAGGCCACAACGAAAATGTGGTGGGAATGTTTACACTAAGGGTTCTAAGCCATTGAGAGTGCGGCACACAGTATTGGGATGGTTTTAGTCAGTGCATCTACACACCTTTTCCAAACAGTCCACTCCACCTCAAAAATAGTAGTCTGACCTGAACGGCGAATCGGTGTCGCCATGTCACCTGCACCCTGGACGGCAGGCAAACCGGCACCGGGCTTTAAGATTGATACAGAAAGCAAGGGGTGTTTGTCTCTAAAAGGAGCGTGGCCTATGTAATTAAGGGCATGATTTAAACATGTGAAGTACATTTCTGTGATTCCCATACTGTGCCACTCAATCGGCAGTTTGGTGCGTCTGAGCTTTCTATTATTGCATCCGGATATATAACACACCAACAAGTGCCATACAAGAGCAATTACTAAACGGAAAAAAATAAAAACATCCTGGAAATAGCTAACAATTTTAGGAAATGCAAGACTACGTAAACATATTTTTTTAAAAGCAGGAAGTAAATCGCTGACTTAATTACTTTACCGTATTTTACATTAATTTGAAATCGATCAGTGTTTTTACCAGTAAGGGTAACAGGCAATGATATGGGGCCTGATGGGAACCCGTTTTTAATTATTACTGGGTCTGAGATCCTGGAACCGCCCCATTTAATCCCTGACCCCGCACAATTTGTAATTTCAGTGGCCTCAGTAGTGGTGATGGAGCAAGAACTCAAAATTGAGACTTGCTCGAATGCAATCACCTCACAGTATTAATTTATTAATTATGTATTGTTTATACTAACGTTGCATACATTACACGAATAGCAAGGAAGCTTGCCTATGTGTTCTAACTAACAAGTAACGCTTGTCTTTTTCTAAAATGGCCGCAAAAGAGCGGGAACCTTACTGCGCATGTCTCATCCATATCACATGGTGTGACGTCTTTCTTTGCTTGGTGGGAAATTTTCTGCTTCTGCGCAGTGTGTATTAAAATGGCTGCTTGATGTTTTCACATGCTTCAGCTTGCTCTTGTGTTATTATTAATTTATCGTTTTCTTAATGCTACTAATGCGGGATAGATTTATAAGTAAATGGGGATAGAGTAGAAAGAGTGGGTATACAGTGAAACATATTATTTGTGATTTTAATATTTTCTTCTTTGACTTTTATTAGTTCGTAAACTTGGGCCTGGGGTTGGTGATCTGAAACTCGAGAGACAATGATTCTGCGCATGTGTCCTGTTTGGCTTCCAAAGAATAAAAATGAAGTCAACCTGGACGTCGTCCAAGGCCATGACCTGATGGCCGAAGCTGCTGTGCTCTTGCCTTTCCTGTTGAAAATTGAAACTTTGTATATAAAGAATATATAACATTTGTCGTGGAGACGGGTGGGAAATAAAGCAAATGTATAAAATTGGATGGGCGGTAGTTTAAAGACAATGGCCTACAGAAAATGAACTAAAATAATATGGTGTGAGGATCAACCCCCTGTCCCTGTCCAATCAGAAGTAGTGGTCCCATATTTTGGCAACATTAAGGGGAGGTACATGGGTGTAGAAGGGTATAATAGAATATAGCATTAGTTAATTAGTAAGAAGATCAGGCGTGCATGCTGACAAGAAGAGCTCCAGACCGTCTAGCAGATTGATTGCAGACAGAATCGCTGTCCAGAGAGGTCCTGAGGAGGGGGTGGCGGAGTCCATTAGAAGGAAGGCACGGGAGAATCGAGGAGAAGCCGAGTATCAGAGAGGGGAACGACGCAGGCATCGTTGTAGAGAGGTCACCGGTCCTGTCCTGATCCTGGAGGAGGTCTTTGCTCTTCATCCTTCCTGGGTCCTATTCTTTCCAACTCCTTGGCCAAGGGTTTGGTTCTCGCACTTAGGTAAATATAAATGCAACCTTTAGTTGCTCTGCTGTCTCTATCTTCTCCTTTCTGAGGGACCGTTATTAATCAATAATTATTATTCTATGCTTCACCCGTGATATGCGATTAAGTACCATGTGGTTATGTAATTTACTCTGCTAAATCTTTAGATAAACATTTTAAAACTTCCTGACTCAGTGGTTATTTCAGGATTATGTACTATAATGAGTGTCACTCATTTTAAACTTCCCAATTAGCAAAGGATTCATTGGTAAGTCATTACTCTTCAATCGGAAGGTAATTGGTAGCAGGGATTTTGATAAGAGTAACAACTGATAAAACCCAGAGTAAGTATTAGCGTAGTATGAATGTATGGGCCCAAGTGAGTATCTAGAGTATGAATGCTGTTTGCTAATATCGCGCTGGATCAGTTTTCTGGTAATCAGAGGATGGTTACTCTTTGTTAATTGGGTAATGAGAATTTAATTTTTTATGAACTAACATCTGTGTATTCAAAGTTTGTTTTATGTTGTCTAGAATCCACGGGGAAAATTGAATAGCGGTTGGTAAGTGGAAGCCATACTGCAGTGAGGTTATCTGTCAGGCAGAAATAGTACTGAAAAGTTAAGCAGGACTATCAGTACTGGTTAGGGAATCTATGCGTGAGTAATAGCAAAATAGTACGCTGGTGAAAATTTGATGTTATATCACCTAGAAAGGGTAACATTGAAGAAGTAACAGGTTCTGTGTGAAGAGTAAACGGAAGGGTTTTACTCGTAGTGTATGTTTAAGTAAACGGAAAGGTTTTACTAAGTGTGAGAGAAAACTATCTTTTCTAATTTAGAGAAACTGGCACGATAGCGAATGTTTTATGTTGTTACTGAAATTTAATTAAGATTTATAGAGAAAAATAAAGTTTGCGTAAGATTTTGTAAAGGGAGGGTCAGCTGCCGGAGAGGGAGCTGGCGTCACAAACGCCGCGCTGGGATTGGTTGAATCCAATAAACAACAAAATGCCAGTACTGATAACCAATTCACCGCTTAATATCAGCACATTGAAATTAAACAAGGTAACCACAGGACCTCTGTTCCCATATGTTTTAATCAAAATTTATTTTTCAACATAATCACTTCTATGATTTCATGAATTTAATTTAGAAAGCATAAAAAACATTCTTTTCTCCCCACTCACACTAATTCTTCTTTAAAACATACCTACATCCACTGCCAATTCACTTTCATACCCATTCTTTCTAATCATTACCAACATACTTGAACATCATCCATTAATCACACTCAATACACATACCAGCAGCCTACCACCCAACCCTATTCATACCACTACAACACAATACCCAATTTGGAAATGCAATTTCAATATAGGCCAAAGACAAATCAATTTAAACATGAACACAAAATTCTTAATTTGAACATCTTATATACACGCAATTGGCCATCAACAGGTCGACGCGTTTCGAACCCCCTTTACTTCCGGGGTTCTCCTCAGGACCGACAAGCTGCAACAAAACACAAACACAACATGTATCTAAATTTTTAAAAAACAATGGCACCTCTCTCCTGCCCTGCCCCGAGCTCCACAAGCAACTTACCTAAATTCGGCCAGTAGATCAGCCGATCTAAGCTTCTGACAACAACAAACTCTTTCTGCAAAAACAATATATATCTAATCAATGCGTCAATCTTGCAGAGTTGGACAAGAACTACGCTCTTACATGCCATAAACGATATATTTCAAAATGTTCTTACTTTGATGGCCGCTAACCTCCGCTGCACAACGTTCAATCACCACTGTTTTTTGTTCGAGCTCTTTTTGCTCCTCTAGGATTCCTGTCTTGGATCCCGGGAACAAAAAGAAGAAGGAAAAGCTATTTTGACAGCTCGAAGTTTTAATTGAAGACAAGAAGGTTTTTTTTAAATAAGAAGGTTTTTTAAAAAAAATATGAAGGTTTTTTTAATAAATGACCAAACTGATCTACCTTGTAGTCACCGGACTGCCCCAGAATATGGAGAAGGAATTGAATAATTCGTTTGTGTCCCGTTTCCTGGAGGGGGAGAAAACGGAGCCATGTTAACCCTATGCTCTGTTAGCGGTCTCTCTTAAACAGAACGACTAGCAAACCGAACGATTTTAACATAGTCACGGACCCTCTAGATCTATGTCGGATCCTCGCTTGCGACTGTACTACAATCCTCTGCCCTCATGGGACCTCTTAGTCCCTACACACGTACCTTAAGACACGAGTACTCCACTGCGTGGTATCATCGCGGGTCACCGACCAATGTTGGTGCTCGCTTGATGGGAAGCCGGAGGCGTATAAAAACGTCAGCGCTACGCTCCTACGTCGCGCATTGCACCTTGGGCAATGTAGTCTTCCGCCCAAAACGGTGTACGCATCACAGCTTCTCATTCGGGCTACGGCTCTCCTTTCACACGGGTGATTTCAAATGCGTCAGTGACAACAGGCCTATTCACATCTATAGACCCCCTTCATTTCTTGATTGGTTGAATCAGCGGGTGTGGAATGACTCTTGTAAAGGAGGGGTCAGTAGTCAGGAGTAGTACTGACGTCACGGTTGCCACGATGGGATTGGTTGAAACAGCGAGGGACAGAAAAGAGCAGATTGTAAAGGAGGGGTTGACAGACAAAACGTCACCAAAAGGCCGCGTTAGGATTGGTTCAGAATTAAAAGTTAGCAGGCATTTGATTGGTTGAGATTCTAGAAGCTAAAATCTTAGTGGATAGAGATTGCATGCTAAAAAGGGATCCGACTTTAATAGGAACTCGTCCGGATAGGAGATTCCTAGGTTTTGCAGAATATAATTTTATACACCGAAGATTAGATAGAATGTACGGAGAGAAGAGAAAAATGTCCTTTCTGCAAAAGATTAAGAACTATTTTAAAAAGGATAAACCAATCAAAACTAGGGAAGGCATTATCATTCCACCAGCTAAAATGCCCGCTTCATTCATGATGATGGAGAGAGGTTATCATACTTGTGTATGGATAGAAAATTGGATAAAATATACCAAAAATGATGGAATATTAGCATTTCCCGAGAATGGTACCTTCAATGGAAGAATTCTTCAAAATTTGAGATTGAGGATGAATGACCTAGAACCCAGACCTAGATTAACTCAATACGAAGCCTTAGAGGAATGGGAAACCGAGGCATTTGAGCGTGACCGATCCAGGAGTAATAGGGGTTATCGAGGATTTTTCCCCAGATACCAACATGAGTCTAGGGACGGTCAGATGAAACAATGGAGAAGGGCAATGCTTACAGAAGGATTATATCCAATATTTACGGAAGAAGAACTGTTAGGGAAGAAATGCACAGAAAAGACAAAACATTTAATGAGAAATGGAGATTCGGAAGATGAATTTATAGAAGAAATATTAAGGAACCCCCCACCATATCAGGAAGGGACAAGTGGATGCACCCCAAGTGCCCCACTGTTGAAAACTCCATTAGTACCACAGGTAGTGCATGATTTCACCCCCAGTAGGATACTTCACGACAAAGAAAAAGAAGCCCTAGAGAAAACCAGAGCAGAATTAATACAGAAGATAATACAGATAAAGGTATACCCTGATTCTTTGACCATACCTGTAACAATTGGTCCGGTAGTTCCATTATATGGTGGTCAGGGAAATTGTCCTCCACCGTTAGTTATGCCTACTCCTGTGAATATTCCTAAACCTGAAGCAACAGTAATGGTTGAGGATCATTTTAGTGATTGTGAATCAACAATATCATTAATGGATTTACCAATTCGAGATTCTGTCAATAGTGCTCCCAGAAGAAATACACCTGGGTGCTCGAAAGAGATAAATTTGATAACTTCATCAGGAGCAAAAAGTGTCACTGTAGTTAGTCCAGAAGACTTAGAAAGGTGGGCACAAGGATCAGAACAGCAGTGTACACCTCCAAAAATTTTGGATATTTATAAATTAAAAGTCGAATTAGAAGAAATAATAGCAGGAAATGTAGGGCTAGATCGCCTAAATGCTTACAATGAAGAAGAATTATTGTTCGTATGCAGAAGTATCACCAGAAATGTAAAAATATTTCATGAAAAATTGTCAGATTTGGCTCTGCAGATGGGAATTGAAATAGGGAGATCAAAGGTGTTGCAGAAACCCTATAGAGCAGACTTCTCAGACAAAGACTTAGAAAATATGAATGCCTCTGGAAGAAAGTTACAAGTAAAAGAGTTAATGACAGTTTTGCAAAAATGGGGAGATCTAGATAAATGGAGAGTTCGATGGGCAAAGAAAAAGGAAGAAGCACGATCCAGTAGAACAGCCTCTGAATATGTGATGAAAGAAACAGGGAAGACAGATCAAATGTACCCGATGCGAGAAGTTCCCGGAGGGGGCTATGTACATGTCCCATGGAGTAGACAGGATATTTTGTCATTTACGAACGATTTTCCAAAATTGAGAGAAAAACCAATTGAATGGTACAAGCAGGTTGAAAGGTTTGTGAAGGTATCAAAGGTATTGTTGAAAGATTTAGATGGGTTGTTTGACAGAGTGATACCTGCCGATTTGTGGACAGATTGTAAAATTACAGTTGATTGGCCAAGTGACGAATATCCTAGAGATCCGAAAACAGGTGCCCCGTCAAATGATGTAATGAAAAAGTATCAGCAGGTGATAACTTACCTAAAAGGCAAAATACCACCGAAAGAAACAGATTGGGTGAAAATAGACCGAACCACCCAAGAAGCTAGTGAATCGGTACACGCCTATTATGAGCGTTTATTGCAGGTATTTAAGCAGTATAGTGGATTTGAAGACATTGGAGACAAGAACATGAGTCAGTTTGTGTATCGATTTGTTTATGGTCTGAAGCCAGAAATTTGTCAGATGATTAAGCAGCACATGTTGTGTTGGCAGGGGAAACCCATAGATGAAATTTTGAAATATGCGAAATACTGTGGAGACGATATTGAGGATAGGCACAAGAAATTGCAGGAAAAAGTGATGTGGGCACAGGTGAAAATGGCTGAGAAACAGGGGATTAATTTGGATAATCCGAGTGAAAATCAAGGAAAGGATTCTGGAACGAATGGCGATACTGGGAATGGTGGAAAAGTGAGAGGACGAATGAGTAGAGAAGAAGCTAAAAAGAAATTTCCTTGTCATGGATGCGGAAAATTGGGGCATTGGAAGGATGAATGTAAAAAGATTCGGAATAATAATGGCCCAAATCAAAATTTAAATCCACAGACGCAGTGATGTGGGCACAGGTGAAAATGGCTGAGAAACAGGGGATTAATTTGGATAATCCGAGTGAAAATCAAGGAAAGGATTCTGGAACGAATGGCGATACTGGGAATGGTGGAAAAGTGAGAGGACGAATGAGTAGAGAAGAAGCTAAAAAGAAATTTCCTTGTCATGGATGCGGAAAATTGGGGCATTGGAAGGATGAATGTAAAAAGATTCGGAATAATAATGGCCCAAATCAAAATTTAAATCCACAGACGCAGAATGACTCACAGCAGGGTGTAAATCCTCAGAGTCAGTTGCCACCTGCACCTATTCAGGGTAATGTAAGCAGAGCAAACCACGGTACAGACGTCGGATATCAAGGAGGAAGTGGTAAGAATGATTATGTAACATCACAGTTTCTTTTACAGGACGATTTCTGTCAATACAGTTCATGACGGTGCCTGGGAGAGGGGGAGAAGGAGTGCGTACTTGGCGCATCCTTATCGGTAGATCAGTCAGGTCCATATGTTGAAGGGAGTGTAAAAGGTAATGATATTACTTTTCTTTTGGACACTGGTGCTACCCGGTCTACTGTGAGAACAGCAGACATTCCAGACCTTCCTCTCTCTGGAGAAGCTATCCAAGTAGTGGGAGTAGCTAATAGAAAGATTAGAACACCTCTTACCGAACCAATGGAAGTTAAAATTGGAAATTTCAGAGAAATGCATCAATTTGTAGTGTGTGATTCTAGTCCAGTAAATTTATTAGGTCGTGATTTATTGTGCAAAATGAATTGTACAATTTTCTGCACACCGGATGGTGTGGCAGTTCAGACCCCAGATGAAGATCATGTATATAAGTTTATGATTGCAAAACAAGGTACAGAAGTGGATGGGATGTTTTCTTTGATAACAAAAGATGAGTTGCCAGAAGAATTAAAAACTACAGTAAACCCCATAGTATGGGATTTCACAGGAAAAGAAGTAGGACTTATGGCCAAAATAGATCCAGTTAAAATTACTGTAAAAGAAGGTGCGATTTTCCCAAATACTAGACAGTACAAAATGAGTGCAGAAGTAAAGACAGGAGTAATTGAAGAAATCAATCGAATGGTAGAACAAAACATACTAAGAGAAGTGATGAGTAGCCCATGTAATTCACCAATAATGGGTTTAAAGAAACCTAGCGGAAAATATAGGATTGTTCAGGACCTGCGGAAAATAAATAAGATTGTGGAACCTTGTTGTCCTATAGTACCCAATCCTGCAGTAATCCTATACCAGATTCCTTGGAGTGCAGGATGGTTCACAGTGATTGATTTATGCCAAGCGTTCTTTTCAATACCATTGCATCCAGACAGCCAGTATCTTTTTTCATTTAAATTTGAGAACAAAGTCTATGTATGGAATCGTGTTCCTCAGGGGTACACGGAAAGTCCTTCTATTTTCAATCAGTTATTGAAAAAGTGCTTAGAGAAACTAGTGATGCCAGGAAGTTCAGTCCTAGTGCAATATATCGACGACTTACTGGTGGCATCGAACACCAGAGAGGACTGTGTTGTTGATTGCATAGGCTATTAAATCATTTGGCTGAAGAAGGGCATAAAGTCTCACCAGAAAAATTGCAGTTCTGTACAACAGCTGTTAAATATCTGGGACACCAAATTGAGAGGGGAAAAAGAAGAATAACCTCGGAAAGAGTACAATTGATTAAGAAAATGCAAATGCCTGTAACCCAAAGAGAAGTGAGAATGTTCCTAGGAATAGTAGGTTACTGTCGACAATGGATACTAGGATTTTCCTTGTTAGCAAAGCCCCTAATTCAAATGACAAGAAAGAAAGCAAAGGACCCAGTTGAATGGGATGATGAGAGTGTAGGAGCTTTTGTAAAATTGAGAAATGCTCTGTGCTCAGCACCAGCCCTAGGCATGCCCGACTATAAGAGAAGCTTTGCATTGTTCTGTCATGAGAGAGAAAATTGTGCACTTTCAGTCCTAACACAGAGACATGGTTTAGACAGACGTCCTATAGCATATTTTTCTGCTACATTGGATCCAGTGGCAGCCGCGTTGCCAGGCTGCTTAAAAGCAGTAGCGGCTACCTGTTTAAGCATTGAACAAAGTGAGTCAATTGTGATGGGACACCCAGTAAAGGTGTTTGTTCCACATGCGGTTGTGATTCTGTTGACAAGAACATGAACTCAGCATCTTACTCCTAGTCGGCTGACTAAATATGAAAGAATAATAATGGGTGCTGAAAATGTGAACATAGTGAGGTGTACAATAGTAAATCCTCCAACCTTACTACCAGACCTGTATCATGAGGAAATTAATGATTGTTTACAAGTCACAGAGTTATGCACGAAACCACTTCCGGACATTGAAGAACAGCCCCTTAGAAAGCCAGACAGGGAGCTGTTTGTTGATGGTTCATGCCAGAGGCATGAAGATGGTAAACTGACTGCAGCATATGCAGTATGTGAATTAACTGGAATAGTCAAAGCATCCTATTTACCAGGAGTAAAATCTGCACAAGTAGCTGAATTGATTGCTTTGATAAAAGCGTGAAAAATTGGGAGGAATCAAAAAGTAACTATATTTACAGATAGCCAATATGGTTACGGGGTTGTGCATGATTTTGGCCAACTGTGGATGCAGAGGGATTTCATGACTTCTTCAGGATCCCCCATTAAAAATGGAAAATTTGTAAGGGAATTGCTGGAGGCAATACAATCACCAAAAGAATTGGCTGTGGTGAAATGTGCCGCACATCAGTCAGGAGATGACTGGGTGGTAGTCGGCAACAGATATGCAGATCTTGTGGCTCAACATTGTGCCAGAAATAGATTGTCAGTCAATAAAAGGGTGGAAAGAATGGGAATCAGCTGCCAACTTATGCTGTATATGCCACCTGAAACATGGAATGAGGTTCGAAGATTGCAAGATGGTGCTGATGAAAATGAGAAGAAAACATGGGTCAAAGTGGGTTGTTCCCAAAGGGGAGATGATGAAGTGTGGATTTGTGCTGATGGCAGACCAGTCATGCCTGACTGTCTGCTCTCTCAAATGGCCAGGATGTATCATGGAGACACACACATAGGGAGAGATGCAATGATTAGGCTTTTCAGACAGAGCTGGTACAATCCCAAGTTCAGGGCTGTAGCAGAGAGCCTTTGCCAAAGATGTTTGACTTGCCAGATGCATAATCCAGGGAGAAAGACAATAATAGGGTTTGGGAAAATTGGAAAGGCAGAAGGTCCATTTATAAGACTACAGTTCGACTTTATACAGTTACCACCATGCAGAGGGTTGAAATATGTACTAGTCATAGTATGTCTGTTTTCAAAGTGGGTGGAGGCTTACCCTACCAGGAGGAGTGACAGCATTACAGTCGCAAAGTTGTTACTACGAGAACTCATTCCTAGGTTTGGTTTCCCAGTAACTTTGGAATCAGATAGAGGAAAACATTTTAACAGTGAAGTGATTCAAATAATCTGTGAAGCATTCCAAATTGAACAAAAATTGCACTGTGCATATCGCCCAGAGGCTTCTGGAGTGGTTGAACAATTGAATGGCACTATAAAATCCAGTCTGGGAAAAATGTGTGCATCAACATCATTGGAGTGGCCAGATGCATTGCCACTTGTCTTAATGGGACTCAGAAGCATTCCCGATAGAAATACAGGATTGAGCCCACACGAGATAATGATGGGGAGAGCAATGAGACAAGCACATGTTCCCATAAACAAACTGCTGAATATATCTGATGATATGGTACTGGATTATTGCAAAGGATTGGCTGACCTAGTGCGTTCTGTCTCTCATCAGGTCAGAGAAGACGCAGTTTCGAGGCAGCCTGAACAAGAACATGATCTGAATCCTGGTGACTGGGTGGTAGTGAAGAATCACACCAGAGAGACGTGTCTATCACCTAGATGGGGAAAACCTTGTCAAGTCATACTGACTACCAATACAGCAGTGAAGTGTGCAGGATTTCCTAATTGGATTCATGTAAGCCACACCAAAAGAGTACCAGACCCTGAAGAAGAAAATCCTCAGTCAGCATCTATCACTGAGGAAGCTGAAGGTTGCCCAGCTGATGAATCTCAGACTCGAGATTCAAGAGAAGCTGCAGAAGAACAACCGAGCACAAGTCAGGACTGGATACCGGTGGTAGAGATTCCTGAAGTTTACTACAGAACAAGAAGTCAAGCAAAATTGGAAGAAATTGAAGAAGATCAGATAGGTGAAGAAGAAGCAGCTCAGGGAAAAGAAGAACATACAATAAAAGAACCTGAGCAGGACCAGATAGGGAAAGGAAACTGGGCTCAAAATAACGAAGAACCTACAAGTTTTGAGCAGGGACAGACAGGTTTAGAAGAATCCAGTCAGGCTGCAGAAGTACAAAGTGCAATAAGCCCTGATCAGAACCAGTTAGATCCAGAAAATCACACAGAAGAAAAAGATCTCGAGAAAAATGAACATGAAGAAATAAATCAAGCACAAGGTCCCTTATTGGAAACTCACAGTGGAGCTGCTGAAGAGAAACCAATCAGACCTGAAGAAGAACAAATAAGAGAAACGGTAATTACAGAAAACGAAACTGTATTGAAACCTGAAGATAAAAGAATTTCTGAAGACGAAATCAAAGAGACAGTGCAAACCAAGAAAACAAGAAAAGGTGATCATTGGCCTAGTGTCATTAAAAGAGTAAAATACCACATAACAACCAGAAGTGAAGATCCAGATCAAGTAAATGAAGTAACAAGTCAAACCGAACAAGAAAACAGAACTAAGAAAAGAAGAAGCAAGAGACTGAAACTTGTAAATAACAAATTCAAGGGTCCTGATTGGACTTACATTATTCTTGAAGATTACGAGAGCTCAGAGTCAAATGAAAGTGGTGACGAAGGAACAAGTGCAGAATTGACGTACGAGAAAGAAACAAGACCACCTTGACTACGCAAAAGAGTCATATAAAGAAAAACGAAAATAGATAGGAAGAGCAATCTTCCTTGTCGAAATGTCTGATGATAGAGTTGCTGGGAGACCAAAACAGAGATGTTGTAGAAGATCCTGTGCAATATGCATATGTAGTCTAGTAATGGTGCTTATAGTATGGTTCGTTCTGATCGTAGCAGTCCCTTACCTTATGATAATGGATAAAAAGATTAATAACGAAACTAAAGGAAAGACAGCACACATGAAGGGAAATAGAGTAGAACTAATGGCAGAAAATGAACCAGAATTTCATCATGAAATAACTGATAACGACACTAGTTTAAATGTTTTCACAAAATTATTATTTCAATATGTAGATGCCATGGAAGTTAGTAATTGTTATGTCTGTATGAAGTTACCAGAATCAGTAGCAGAAGGATTAACATATCATCACTTACCATTGACATATGGCATATCATGTAGTGTATTAGCTAGTTTATTTTATAGAACAGGGAGACTTCAATATTATTATTCAAACATAGATGTGATATTTTCTGAGGTTCCGATTCGAAAGAGTATGAACCCAGTGCTTAGTAGTCAAGACGCACAGTTTATGGGAGAATTTTTCTTAACAATGAAATCGATAGACATAACACATGCACATAGACACAATCTAACATGTTCTTTACACGAAGAAGAAAAGATATTTTTGAATTTAGTAGAAGATAGAAGACAAGATTTTCAAAAGAAAGCTTCTGAGCATAAGGCTCATTTGCCACCTTGGGCTGAGAAAGAAGGGAGTTACACACCTGGCAAGGCTCAAGCTGCTGTGGCTCTGGATTTTGTAAAGACAGGGAAAATTTGTCTACATAGATTAAGGACTGATTATAACAATGTTTTCATCGGTACCAGTGAATGTGAACACAATTTCTTAATTCTTGGAGGTTGTGGAATCAAAGGAGGAACAGATTCAGTTTTTCCTGGTATATATTATGTATGCGGGAATAAGGCTTACTTTAGGCTTCCTGCACGGTGGTATGGAAGTTGTTATTTTGGAATAGTATTTCCAAAAATATATCACGTAAAAAGAAACACTGGGAGCAATGAAAATAATAGTGAATTAACACGTAGTAAAAGAGCTAGTTTTTCTGAAATTGTAGGTGATATATTTGGTGCATTGATACCTTCAGTGGGAATAATTCTGAACTCAAGGAAAATATGTAAATTGTCTACAGTGGTTGATCGTTTATCAACAGATACTGCTGGAGGATTTCTAATGATTAATGCGGAGATGGTTGCGATTAGATCTATGGTTATGCAAAATCGACTTGCTCTTGATATTATATTAGCAAAAGAGGGCGGAGTCTGTAAATTACTAAAGACGAAACATTGTTGCACTTACATTCCTGATAAAAGTGCAGAAATTGGAACGTATATACAGAATATAACTAAACTTGAGAAGGAACTTAAACCACTGGAAGTTGATAGTGTATGGGAAAGATTGACAAGTAGTATTGCGTCAATTGGTACCTGGTTTTCTAATGTAGGAAAAGGGCTTATAGGTCAAATATTAGTACCCCTAGCAGGGTTAGCAATAATAGTACTGACGATGATAATATGGTGCAAATGTTGTAGAAAGAATGGAACATATACTGTGACAGGAAGAGGAAAGAAGAGAAAGGTTGACGAAATAGAACTTGAGGATGTGAGAAGTGAATTATACAAGAAATTGAAAGGGGATGTTAAAAATAGAATATGTAAAAATGAGAATGAAACTATTTGCTAGAAGTTGGCATCTGATTGAGGGTAGTATTTTGATGGCTCTTAAACGCCATCAGAGAGGGGATTGATGGAGCAAGGACTCAAAATTGATACTTGCTCGAATGCAATCACCTCACAGTATTAATTTATTAATTATGTATTGTTTATACTAACGTTGCATACATTACACGAATAGCAAGGAAGCTTGCCTATGTGTTCTAACTAACAAGTAACGCTTGTCTTTTTCTAAAATGGCCGCAAAAGAGCGGGAACCTTACTGCGCATGTCTCATCCATATCACATGGTGTGACGTCTTTCTTTGCTTGGTGGGAAATTTTCTGCTTCTGCGCAGTGTGTATTAAAATGGCTGCTTGATGTTTTCACATGCTTCAGCTTGCTCTTGTGTTATTATTAATTTATCGTTTTCTTAATGCTACTAATGCGGGATAGATTTATAAGTAAATGGGGATAGAGTAGAAAGAGTGGGTATACAGTGAAACATATTATTTGTGATTTTAATATTTTCTTCTTTGACTTTTATTAGTTCGTAAACTTGGGCCTGGGGTTGGTGATCTGAAACTCAAGAGACAATGATTCTGCGCATGTGTCCTGTTTGGCTGCCAAAGAATAAAAATGAAGTCAACCTGGACGTCGTCCAAGGCCATGACCTGATGGCCGAAGCTGCTGTGCTCTTGCCTTTCCTGTTGAAAATTGAAACTTTGTATATAAAGAATATATAACATTTGTCGTGAGACGGGTGGGAAATAAAGCAAATGTATAAAATTGGATGGGCGGTAGTTTAAAGACAATGCCCTATAGAAAATGAACTAAAATAATATGGTGTGAGGATCAACCCCCTGTCCCTGTCCAATCAGAAGTAGTGGTCCCATATTTTGGCAACATTAAGGGGAGGTACATGGGTGTAGAAGGGTATAATAGAATATAGCATTAGTTAATTAGTAAGAAGATCAGGCGTGCATGCTGACAAGAAGAGCTCCAGACCGTCTAGCAGATTGATTGCAGACAGAATCGCTGTCCAGAGAGGTCCTGAGGAGGGGGCGGCGGAGTCCATTAGAAGGAAGGCACGGGAGAATCGAGGAGAAGCCGAGTATTAGAGAGGGGAACGACGCAGGCGTCGTTGTAGAGAGGTCACCGGTCCTGTCCTGATCCTGGAGGAGGTCTTTGCTCTTCATCCTTCCTGGGTCCTATTCTTTCCAACTCCTTGGCCAAGGGTTTGGTTCTTGCACTTAGGTAAATATAAATGCAACCTTTAGTTGCGCTGCTGTCTCTATCTTCTCCTTTCTGAGGGACCGTTATTAATCAATAATTATTATTCTATGCTTCACCCGTGATATGCGATTAAGTACCATGTGGTTATGTAATTTACTCTGCTAAATCTTTAGATAAACATTTTAAAACTTCCTGACTCAGTGGTTATTTCAGGATTATGTACTATAATGAATGTCACTCATTTTAAACTTCCCAATTAGCAAAGGATTCATTGGTAAGTCATTACTCTTCAATCGGAAGGTAATTGGTAGCAGGGATTTTGATAAGAGTAACAACTGATAAAACCCAGCGTAAGTATTAGCGTATTATGAATGTATGGGCCCAAGTGAGTATCTAGTGTATGAATGCTGTTTGCTAATATCGCGCTGGATCAGTGGCATGTCGCTTGAGTCTCTAGGCACAACGAGGAAGGCAAATATCACGATATCCACGAAAGGGGCTTGCGGTGTAAGCCTCTGCTCCAAATGCTGGCCTTCTTCAGCCTAGATAGGAGTCGGTGGATCCTTGACATTTTAGAGTTGTTGTAGTTTCTGCTAAGGTTGCCAGCCTGGAGTGCTCTTCCACCCGCCTCTTCATTTGTGGGGTGTATTTATGCAGCAGTAGGCAGCATACCTCCCTTAAATACATTTTTTTTTAAACTAAAATAGTGCCAGGCTCTTGCTTATGTTAGCAAGTCCCTTTCTTGCCCTTTTTGTATCCTTTTACTCATTCAAAAGCATCTCCGCCTGGTGCATCATTGTGACAAAGACAGTGGGAGATTAAGCGATTTGCCCAGAATCACAGGATGTTGCTCCGATGCCGAGACTCGGTTACAAATATGCTAATGCTGGGAAGATTGGAGACTTCTCTCCTGCATGCAAGCATGCTTCTACTTG
Source organism: Calotriton arnoldi (assembly GCA_963921515.1). NCBI lineage: Eukaryota > Metazoa > Chordata > Amphibia > Caudata > Salamandridae > Calotriton > Calotriton arnoldi. Next base: position 1,106,941 of record CAWUFW010005547.1, on the reverse strand, counting down.
GTCACTAAATGACAGGGTTTCAGTGCAAAGTAATTGTACAGTTATTCAATACCTAGCAACACAATACATAGGATAATGTGCTGCATACCTAAATGCTTATAAGGTCCCAAAGGCGAGACCTATTGGCTATGCCAATGCTTGTTATGCTTTGGTGCGGGCCTACCGCCCCAATGAATGGAGATTCTTCGCTTCGCCAATAATAAAGCTATAGCCACCAATTTCCGATCAATTACTTTTATCTTTGTTACATTCCCCAATAAACATACTTGCAGAGTACATTCTATCGGCTCCCCCACCATTTTTGTCAATGTGTGTGTGATCTGTACCCAGAACTCATAAATCTTTGGACAAGTCCATGCCAAATGTTGGAAATCTGCGTTTGGCGCACCACATCGTATACAGCATGCAGAATCTCTTAAACCATATCTATGAAGCTGTGCAGGTGTATAATACATTTGATGCAAATATTTAAAATGAATAATTCTAAGGTTCCCATTTGCAGTCAGCTGCCCTGTCAATTTGCAACACACTTTCCAATCATCTTCCGTCATTGGCTCAGAGAGAACAGCATTCCACTTCTCCAGTGGTCCTACCCCAACGGTTACTGCATCTATTTGTGAAACACTATATAAACGAGTGATAATTTTGGACCTTGTTTGCGTCATGTATATGAGCTGTAACGCTCCTAAGGTGGGCGGCTCCTCAGGAAAGCATGGGTATAGTGCACGTAATGCTGCGCGTAATCTGCTGTATATGAACATCAGCATTGCAGAGCCCCCCCTCCCCTCTACAAACTTCGAGACTCCGATAAATTTCCCTTCATGAAATATATCTCCCATTGTGTGTATTCCTGCTTCATGTAGGACCTTAAGCGCGCCAGCCTCACTCGTCACAGAGAGTCCAGTATGGTGCAAAAGTGGCATAGCTGGAGCGTATAAAGGGAGCTTCTGCGCCCTCTTCCCAAGCTCCTTCCACGCGTTGACTGTGCATTGCACCGTATCTATTTCTCCCTTTTCAAATATAGTGCTAGTGTTTACAATCATGGCTTTAAGCGGTATTGGAGAACAGCGCCAGCTTCCACTGCCACATGCGGGATGAAGGCTGGAGCCTGCTGCCAATAGTAGGCGTAATGTGCCTGAGCACAGAGATAGTATAATTGTAAATCTGGAGCCGTGAACCCACCCATTTCGTATGGAAGTGTTAACACCTCCCACTTCACTCTTGGTTTTTTACCTCCCCATGCGAGCGTGATTAGTAAAGTGCGAAGCGTAGTGAAGAAATGCTGTGTTAACCGAATGAGAATATTCATGAATAAATATAAAAACTTCGGGAGTGCATTAATCTTGATTAGCGCTTTTCTGTCTGCAAGCGATAATGGTAATTTTATCCATCGTGACACTTGTTCTTCAAGTCGTGTGATTGCCCTCCCATAATTGGATTGTATAACCACCTGTGGATCCTTATGGATCCATGTGCCCAGGTACTTTACCGGGTCCGTGCTCCATTCTAATGGATACCCAAGCTCTATGCGTGATGTGTTCTCAGTCAATGGCATTACAACTGACTTATTCCAGTTAATTCCTAGCCCTGAGTGCCATTCAAATCGGATATATTCCCGGATAAGTTGACCCAGATATACTTCAGGGTCACGAACATATAGGACCATATCATCTGCGTACATTGATACTGCACGGGGCCGCTGGTAAAAGCGCAACGCCGCCTGCGCATATCTCTGCCGTAATATGCATGCTAACGGCTCCAGTACAACTGCAAATAATAATGGCGATAACGGGCAGCCTTGCCGCGTGCCACGCCGTATGTGGAATGCACCAGACTTCTGTCCATTAATACGCAGTCTCGCTACAGGATCAGTGTATAATAGTTTGGCCCAGTTTGTGTACACGTAGGGCACTCCCATGCGATGCATGACTGCAAACTCCAGGAGATAGAATCCAGGAGATAGAATCAAACGCCTTAGCGGCGTCTAGCAAGACTGCCACCACAGGCAATGTTGGTTCTAAAATATGCAGTACTGCAAATAGCGTACGTAGATTGTGGGACGTGGATCGAGTAGAGCCAAACCCCGATTGGTCAGGGAGCACTATTGTAGGGAGCAACAAACGCAGTCTGGTGGCTAGCACTTTTGCCAGAATCTTTACATCCGTGTTAATAAGCCAAAGAGGCCTGTACGATTCGCAGCTATCAGGCGCCTTTCCAGGCTTCAACAGTGCTATGATCAACGCTTCCCGAAGCGTGTCCGGAAGGCGTTGCTCCTCATACGCCTCTAAGTACATCTCATGGAGATAGGGTGCCAACAAGTCAATATATTCTTTATAAAATTCTGCTGGCAAGCCGTCCGTGCCCGTAGCTTTTCCATTGGGCAACGCTGTGATGGCATCTCGAATTTCATCTATCGTAATTTGATGCATTAAAAAATCCTGCTGCCCACATGATAACCATACTAACGCTATATCTTCTAGGTACTGTGCAATTTCGTCTTCTGCTGCTGTCTGCCTGCCTGCGTAAATAGTTTGGTAGTATTGTACAAATGAGCTGAGTATCCCGGGCGTGTCATAATGGATAGTGTTATTTTCTGCAAGTGCTGTTAATATATGGGTTTTGGCCCAAGGTTCAGCAATTCTATTGGCTAATGCTTTCCCAGGTCTTCCTCCTTCCCCATAGTACCTGGCTGTACATCTACGCGACATATGACGCACCTCCTGATCTGCTGTCTTATTATACTCAGTGACCTTTGTTCTAATGCTAGCCAGCGTTGCCCTGTCAGGCGTGGCTTCATATTCCCTTTCAAGGCGTCCCAACTCCTGCTCAAGCCGCTTCATGGTACCACGTAACGATTTGAGCACTCCTGCTTGTAATCCTATACATAATCCGCGTATTGTTACCTTAAACGCTTCCCATAGCGTTTCCATACTCTGTACTGTCCCTACATTATTGATAAAATAGTCCGTTATGGCCTCTCTTACTCCTTCACGGAATACTTGATCGAGTAACGAGGAGGATTGTAATCAACATTGAAATTGCGAAGGTGTGTGTGTGGGTATAGTCATATTTAGTAAAACTGGGGAGTGGTCCGACAAAGTTCTAGGTAAATGTTGGACGTTAGTAGTCCATGTATTCACATCACTCGTGGCCAGCCAAAAATCAAGGCGCGACCACGATTGATGTACATAAGAATGGCATGTACCTTCCTGCAACTCAGGGTGCCTCAATCTCCAGACATCCAGCAAATTCACATCTCTCATACATCCCTGACAGACAGTGCAGCTTTTTTAAATGTGAATTCTGCAGAGGACCTGCGATCTACTTCGGGTACTAATACAACATTAAAATCACCCCCACAAATAATCACTGCCGGAGGCAATTTATGTACCTTACCCCATAGCGTCTCGTAAAAAACAGGGTCATCCGTATTAGGACCATAGATGTTTACAATAGTCATCAGCGTACCACATAGTTTACCCTTCGCCAATATAGAGCGCCCTTGTTCATCTTCCTCTACATGCAAAATTTCAAAGGGTACAGTTTTTTTTATTAATATCATAACGCCTCTCGCATAAGAGGAATAAGAGGATGCTAATCGCACCCCAGCCCATCTAGTTGCCACTGCTGCCGCTGTATGCTTAGTGAGGGGAGTCTCTTGCAACAGTGCCACCTGAACATTATGCCGATCTAAATAGGCCAACACTTGTCGAGTTTTCTTCGGACTATTGAGACCTCTGACATTCTACGTCACCCATGTTATTATGTTACCGTTATTACCTGCCATTGCTGTCCCCATCTCGCATCTCAGGTTGCTGATCTGTACCATCCAACTTTGTATGTATGATTATCAACAACTGCATCCTGTGCATCCTTTACACGTAGAACGTACCCCAACCATCCCCCCTCCCACTTCAGCATCCCAATTATGCTAAGGATTCCCAATCGAACTAAGAGAACATACGCATGCAACAGCATGCCTCGCTGTAAGTAACAACACCTTGTGTAGAGTCTAACCATAACCTGTAACCAACGTGGGGTGTACCCTCTTGGGGGGTCGCCAGTAGCCGTCTGACACCCACGTTGCAACAAGGGGGGTTGGGGCATTTATATTAATCACCCCCATCCAGCAGTATCTGAATGCGCCGGAGCGCAAGTGACCTCGAAGTCCCCGTACATTTTTAGAACCCAGATGCAACACCAGAGTCCACGGAGCAAAATCACAAACATCATTATCACATGTTCAGTATAACTATCACAGCACTTATGTGCTTAACATTCTTAGTGGAGCAAGAGCAGTATCTTCATAGTTCAGAAACAGCAATGTTCGCTATCTAAAATCATATATGCATCAGCCCCCATATTTGCCATTGCGTTCAAATATCCTGCTCCATGCAGTGCATGTGTTCAGTCTTCGATATCTACTTCATTATCGACGTGCAGTCGTGGTGCCTCCGTACATGCTAAGGCTTCATCACAGTACCAAAACTTATATGCAATGTTACAACACAACAGTGCAATATCCATACCACATGCTCTGTATACTGTAACTAAGATCGTGCACCAGAATTTCAGTAGCAGTTCATATAAACAGTAAGGAATGTCAACAATACCCATCTATGCAATCATCGTCAAGCTTTACCATCGCTACCAGTTTCAACGCGTTGTGTAAAATGCGCGCTCAGTCTTCATTGTCCGCTGCTCTCGAGGACTCTTGTCGCTCCACCTGGCGCACAAACTGCATAGCTTCTTTTGGTGATGTAAAAATCTTGGCTTTGCCCTTGTGCTGTATCCGGAGCCGCGTCGGGTACATCATGGCATATTGCATTTTCAGTGTTTGCAGCTTTTTTTTCACTGGATGAAATTCACGCCTCGCTTGTTTTACCGCCGTCGTGAAGTCAGGAAACAGTGCAACTTCTACCCCCTGATAGGTTGTGGTACCTTTTTCCCTAGCCAGGTGGAGCGCTGTGTCTCTATCACGATAGTTCAGTAGTCTGCCGATTATAGGGCGCGGCGGAGCACCGGGCACCGGCTTGGGCGCCAGGGATCTATGCGCCCTTTCCACAACCAGCATGGCTGAAAAATGCTCCGCACCCAGCATTTCTTTCAACATGTCCTCAACATAGAGCTTCATTTTGCCTGTGTTGGTTGATTCAGGCACTCCTGTGATACGGAGATTGTTACGCCGGGACCTGGCTTCAAGATCCTCATTCTTTGCCTGTATCACTGCCAGGAGCTTCTCTATTTGAGCACAGGATTCATTAATGACCCCCACCTGGTCTTCCGCGGTGGAGATGCGGTGCTCCGCTTCCGTTATTCGCGAGCCATGTTTATCAAGCTTTGCCGCCATATTGTCCATTCGAACGTTTAGGGTATCTATTTTACTGTCAATCGATTGCAGGCTGTGCTGCATAGCAAGCATCATGCGTTCTAGCTTACTACTGACACCTGCCTCCAGTTCTGTCTCAGTGTCTGACGCAACCTGCGTTTGAGACTTAGTTAATCGTTTGGACTCAAACGAGAGCTTGGACTGCTGCTTATCTGCTTTACCCATCTTTTCACGGTCAGAGCCCAACAGGCCTGCAATTAGGAGCCACAGGGGTGTGAACACGTTATGTTGAGCGCCCAGAATTGGTCACATCCCAGCCAGTTCGTTGACCTTTAATGCACACTGTAGCATCGCAGCCCGCACCTCCACCTCCACACACAGGACCACTGAGAATAGTTCTCTTTCTGTTTATCGCTATTTCGCACTATTCCAGATCCAGCGCGTCGTATTTTGACACCTATATCCTCCGATGCGGCCCTGCGCCAACTGAGTAATTGTTGTGCAGCCCCCCTGTTGGTGGATGTCAGGGACCCTGTTGTCAGAGCGCTATTGTTGAACGGCGTTGTGGCGTCACATCGCAGTGTTATACTGGGAGCTGCTGATTTCGCCAATTATAATGGAATGGGCACACTGCCACTCGCCTGAGTCCCGCAGGTTGTTGTTACAGTTCCGCAGCGTCACCAGCTTCTACCTGAGGTCCGCGTCTCTCGTGCCCCGTGTCATCTGCCCAACACCGACTAGCAGCCACACATTAATGTCTGTCCCAGCGTTCCACTGCACAGCTCTGGACAGCCCACGGGGTTTGGCACCGGTACTCGTGCACCTCAGACGGAGAGCGCGGTGCTTGGAAATTATTACTGGTCGTGTTACGACAAATATGTGCGCTCTATTTTACTGTAAGGCGGTCACATCATAACCCAAACAGTGTTGCTGCCTCCAATGTACCCGTGCGGCAGATCTTCACAATATAACCATTACCTGCCAGTATATTAGTAGTTAGTAGCCGACGCACTGGTAGGTGCACGCAATGGTGGCCATAAACGTGCTCACGGGCCCCGTCTGAGAGGAGGCCGTCGCCGCAGTCCCGCGCTGCCTCAAGTCTCACCAGCTGCGCGATCCACCACTAGACTTGCGCACTTTTCTTCAGTTTCTGGAGGTATTGGTCGGTGCAGCACGAAATAATTAGTTTATACGGGCATCCGCATTACTGCCTCATACAGGGCGTCACCGGGATTGCTGCAAGCATTCCAGGCCGCACATCTGCCTCACAGACGCGCGTGAAGGTAAGCCGCCATCTCCTTTATTACAACCGTGTGGCAGGCACAGCGTTATCACCGATGATCACAGGCGTGGCAGCGCAGGCAGCGACAGCTCCGTTGCACCTCCCCGGCAGCAAACACACCACCGGCCGCGCCACACTCACTGGACTGCACAGTGGGCCACCGGCCGTCCCGCAGTCGAGCTCACAACACAGAGGGTCGCACCTTCTTACCGCAGTCAAGTGGGTCCGATCGAGGCTCCCGACCCTTCCGCACTCACAATGCCTCTCCTTATTTGCTGCAGACGCAGGGCAACACCATCTCAGTAGCTTCTGCTGTCATGTGGCCGCGGCCCGCGGCAGCCGCCATGTTGTGCCCGTCCCGCCGTAACCAAAGAGCGCATAAATGGCAGCGCTAATCACAAAATCACCTTCTCTGCATGTAGGGGAAGCGATACGGCGGTAGTTTTTAACTGGATGGCGGCAATATTGCAGGATAAATGTCGGATTAAAGCCCCGACCAGCAGAGCAGCACTGAAGGGCGGCCATCTTGCTTCGGGCTCTCTTGCCCCCCCAGTTCAGCCTGGTATTTGGTTGGGCTGTCTGTGGTTCACGGCGTCTCCGTTTTTGCCGATTACACAGAGACCAGGTGTGTTCACTGTCTCGCGTATCCTCGAGCTTCTAGCCAGTACCAGACTCCCTTCACCATGTCAAAAAAATGTGATTGCCTTGGTACTCGATCCGGAGCTTCACCGGGAACAACAGGACCTAGTGGAGGGTTAAAGTTTGTAGATTCTGTGTCACCCCGAGGAATGACTCACGTTGGCGCTGCACCATTGCTGTGTAATCCGGATAGATCTTCACTGTTCTGCCCTCAATGTTCCATGGACCTTGCATCCTGACTTCATGGAGGATGGCATCTTGATCGCGGACGTTCAGCAACCAGGCTACCACCGCCCTCGGCGGGGGCCCCCTGCTTACCGGCGGCCTCCCAGGAACTCTATGAGCGCGTTCAACCGTGAACTGTTTGGAATTTCTTCCCTTCAGCATGGTGGAGGACAGCCATTCCTTCGAAAACAATTCCATACAGGGGTCCTCTGCCTTTTCATGGAGTCCAACCAGTTGAATATTATTCCATTGGGACCGACCTTCAGCATAATTGAGCTTCTCTGCCAGAGCGGCCACTGTTCCCTCCAGTGTCCGCACCCTGTTAGTGTAGTCCAGTCCGGCAAGGACGGATTCTGCCTCCGTCACCCTGTCCCTCAGTTTCTCATGGTCGGCCCGTAAGAGGTGGACGTCTTTGGCCACCGTATCAGTTTTCAACTCTAGGGTCATTTTGATGTCTCTGATGGCTGCCAATATAACCTCCATGTCTCCGATTCAGTGGTTCAGCGGAGGGGAGCTTGGCAGGTTTCAATCGCACCATTGTCTCGGTGCTGCTCCTTGAGTGGGTCACCCATAGGTGGTCATCAACGGGGGGTGTTAAAAGAAAAACTGGCCGGGGTTGATGACCCCAATCACGTGTTGCCACGGTGTGAGGCCACCTCCAGTCAGCGTTGTAGACCCCCTAGGTGGTCCGGTGCTCTCCAGCGTGTCCCATCAGCCCTCAGTCAGGCTAAGTGTCTCCCCCAGGCTAGAGTTGTTGGCAAGACCACCAGCACCTCTCCGCAGGAAATGACGCACTCCTCGGGGAGCAAATGGTCTGTCCAACGTCGCGCCCAAGATTGTGTGTTCTTTCTCCAGGGAGGACGGATTGATGGTGCGCTTGCTAGTATGCTCTTTGGGCCCTATCTGGGCCTCACTCAGTGCCCCGGCCTCACTCAGTGGCCCAGGCCTCACTCACTGATCCCGCTTCTCCAAGCGTGCCCCCAATGCGGGGCTCTATCCAGTGTTCACTCCTGAGGGCGCAATCCCCCTGATGTGGTGGGGAGGAATATGCCCTCTCCCAGCTTCCTTACAAGCTGGCCATCGTTATGCGTGTTTGGGGGGAATCCCATCCCTCCGGCGATCCTTGTGCCTGTTTTCCTATCTCTGGAACACCCGCTGGGTCGTTGCTGCCTTCCCCGGACTGATTTATGGGTGAATTAGCAGGATGAGTGTATGGACACGTTAAAGAATATACAAACATGTTGATAGATGGACAGATTGGCAGTTGCGTAGGTGCAAAAGCTGAATGATTAGTGGGCACTCTGAACAAAAGAGAGGTGCAGAGCCTTACCTTTAGAAGAAGGACCAAGGTTTTTGTCCCGTCCAATCAAAAGGTATCTCTCCTTCTCCCAAATAACATGATAAAATCAGTTTACGGTGTTGGTTTTGGTTCCCAGATTCATTGTCTGGTTGGAGATGGATTTTTCTGTTGTCTTTATACATCTGGAAATGAAGGTGTTGAAGCATGATAATGTATGACAAATGCAGCATATACATGGTAAAGAAAAGAGGGAACAAGGAGAAGCCCTCAGGGACTCACATTATACTGATCTGTTGCCAGGATGAAGAGCACTCATGTGGTTTTTTTGTCTTTTCTTTGCAAGAAAGGAGTTTATTTAGTCCAGGGTTTTGCACGAGACTCCCACCCATTCCTGCAGATGGTTGATTGAAAGATTGACAATTTCTAAAGTGTGTGATTTCCCTCTGGTAGTGTCCTGGTGCTGATAAACCTTGCAGTAGTGAAAGCGTAGCTAGAACCTATACGGGTGGGTTTTGAGCTGCTTCTGAAACAAGACTAGGAAAGAGAGAAAGGAAGAGACTTCCAGGTTTATGCTGTGAGGCAAGTAAATAATCTGCCATCTAATGTGACACTTTTGAATCTAGGGATGTGTAGCAGAGGGGAAGATGATGAGGGAAGAAGTCTAGTTACTGATACTAACTCAGAATATTTTGAATGAAGAGGGACCCTGTTTGACGGAAGGTGCGATAATAAAGACAGTCACTTGAAAATACGCTTTTCAATGGGAAGCCAATGAATAGTTAGTAAGTAAGAAGCCATATGGCTATCTTTTATCTAGCCTAGTATCACACAGGCAGACGCATTTTGATTGATGTGAAGGCAGTTTACCCAAGATTCGGGTAGACCCAGATAAAGAGAATTGCTGTAATCAAGGCAGGGCAAAATGACCGACTGGACTATTGTCTAATGAAACTGTACTGGAAGATATGGAACAATTCCATTTAGGAGTTTTAGAAGAAAGAAACAAGTGAAGACCAGTTTAGAGACTTGATTTTGGAAAGAAAGGTTAGAATTACGTTTTCCTTGAATTATTGGACTCTAAATGAGAACAAGGAACAGTATCTATATAGGTTTTGTTGCCTCTCCATTCTGTATTGTATGTAGAATCCAAAATCACCTTTAGGTTGTGGTGGCAGAAACCTTAACAGGGTGAGGTCCAACTCAATAGGCCACCAGTTAGAATTCCATACTGAAAGCGAGCCAAAGATATGAACTTTTTTTTGTCTTTGAAGAATTGAGGAGCAAAGAATTCGCTTTCATCCAACCAACACTTGATGACAACCTTTAAATTGAGACTTAAGGGACAGAATGTCTCCATCAAGCCTCTTGGTGAGTTGCATATCATCAGCATATGAGAAAAAGATTAAACGAGCTGATAAAGTAGGTAAAGTAGAGGTTAAAAATGCTTGGGCTGAGAGATGAGCTCTGAGAAAACCTCACATAATAGATTTTAAATCTGATTGAAAATGAGACAGTGTGATTGCCTGAGTGTGGTCAGAGAGAAAGGAGGAGAATCGGTGTAGGAGACAGCCACCCAACCACACCTCAGCCGAAAGCGATAGCAAGGCCGGGTGGTAGGCCATGTCAAAGTCAGAAGAAAGGTGTACGAATGATTAAAGCTGCTTCGCTGCCTGCCCAAGGCACATGTGAATATTGTTGAGCACAGTAATCAGGACGGATTCTGTGCCTAAAGAGTAGTGTAACCCAGATTGGCAGTGGTCAATGTATTGATGTGTTTCTACATGATCAGAGAGCTGAGAGTTCATGAAAGACTTAATTTAGGTGGACGCTACAATGGGAGAAATAGGGCAATAGTTTAATAGAATGCTAGCATCAGATTTGGGTTCTTCTAAAATGGAAATCAGTAACACTTGCTTTTATGACTAGGGGATAGAGGAAAGAGACTGTTTGCAAAAGGTGGTAAGATAGAGAGACAGCATGTCACTGTTTGAATCGAACACGCAAGGAAGGAAGGAAGAAATAAACTTGGAGAAACAAACAGGAAGGGGCTGGAATTTAAAGAGGAGTAGGAAGAAGTTTGTCAAATTTTTAAAATACTTAGAATTTTATACTGACAAGTGCAAAGTAATTGGGATGGGAGTGCAGGAGGACGTATTGGTGTAAGAAGGAGACAGACTGTTAAATATGTTCTTTTTTGGATGATTGATCAATAAGACTACAGTAATGTATTATTATGGTAGTATGATGTTTTCTTAATTCCCAAAGAGATGTTTGGTTACTGGTTTTGACATAGCTATACCAGGATTCACACCTGTTGCTCTGCAGCTGTTTCGGTGGTGTTTGGTGGCAAGAGTATACCAGGGAGCCAAAGGGGTGGGAATTGCATGATGTTACAGCTAGTTTTAAAAATGACTGCAACTCCAACAGTAGTGAGCGAGCAATCTAGTAGTCATTTTTTGTAGTCTGAAAGAATAGCAACTATATTGTTTGGTCATGAGTACTGTTTCAGCTGTGTCTCTGTTATGAAGGATATGTCAGTGTTATTGTCCACTATAAAGTCATTGTGAAGTTCTGTACTATGTTTTGGAATGTTTAGGAGGGATTATCGCGGTCACACAATATCTTGACCAGAATATCAAGGACCAAAATATTGACGTGTAAGTATTTATATATTTTCTATACTTAACTCTATATATATAGATATCTATTTTCAAGTTATGTAGATGTGGAGGTAAGAATAGTAAATCAATACCTCCCTCTCTGCACTTACCTTCTCGATAATTTGGTCCTAGATTTTCTGGTCATGATATTGTGTGACCTCGATATTCCCCCCTTGATTTTCAATTCTACAATCGTTCGTCCATGGATCTGGTGTTGATGAGCACACTTTTTGCTATATTAGGTGGGAGTATGGTGTTAGTTAGTGAATGGGAGAGAGCAGTGGAGGCTGTGGGATGAGGGCGCTGGCCCACAAGTTCTTTCAAGGGAGAGTTCGGTTGAGTTTATTAGGGAGCCATGTGGGAGTAGGGCAGGGTGGTAGGTTTTTAGGTGTGACATCAGCCCAAGTGGGGAGTGTGAGCATGGGCATTTTCTCTGAAGGAGAGTTTATTCTTTGTAATGTTATGTTTATATTATGTGTATTCGTATAGCGCATAACTCACCTGGGAGGGTATCGTGGTGCTGAATGCTCACCATATGAGCATATACTTAAGGAACTTACCCTAGATTGCACAGAATCCTGAGCCTGCTACCTGGCTGATGTGCAGACTGGATTGTCTTTGGCGCACCTTTGATGCACCGCTAGCATTAACACTGTGTATGTCCACACCACTAGCGTGTGCGAATAGGGCTGAGGATACGAGTGAGCGGTCGACAGCCTGCAATACACATCATCAGTAATAGAAATAAAGGGAATAGTGCATGCCAGCATAAAAACAGACCTGCACCCAGCAATGCCTGCCTAAGAGTGAAAACTATTGTACACTTTGGCTGCTGAGAACAGACTGTTAAATAAAAGAAGGGCGAGAAAGTTAGCACATGAACCAATAATATAAATGACTCAGCATCCGAGTTATTAAAACAGATAATGAATGGTAGGGTCCAACCAATCCCAACATACAACAAACTAAAAGTATGCATGAAATTCAATGTATTGCAAAATATGAGCAGCGAGGGGATGGAGTTAATTACTGAAAGATAATCAGAGGTGTTCACACCCGGTCCTGAGTAAATAGGGATGAGAAAAGGAGAGGGAAGGGCGACGGCCCGCAACACACCTCATTGATAACTAAAATAAAATGTTAAAACAAATTACGAATGATAGGGCCCTGGCAAACTCGACGGAATTAAAAGTAGGCATCAAATCAGATCTGGCAAAATATGAACAGATAGAGGATGCGGTCACTTACTGCAAGGTACTCAATACTAGAAATGAGATGTCATATATATATGTATGCTGCAGACAGGCGAGCGATGATGGGCTACTGTTTACTCTTCATCTAGAGCCCTGTGAAGTACCTCTAGAATGGTTGTCCATACAGTTTACGAGCATCTGACTGGACAGTCTGAAGCCCAACTACGAGCCACAAAGTAGTTTGTTGCCTTCCAGGTGCCCCTGCAGTTGTTTACCAAGTTTTATTCCTTGATCATACTTGGGTAGCACAAGTTTGAGCTCATCCAGTACTTTGAGGTGATCCTTGGGTCCAGCTGTAGGGGTTTACAAGAAGGAGCTAATAATTGCATGCTTAAGGACATCTGAAGTGTTTCCTTGAAGGAGAGAAGCTTTGGTCAAATTGGTGATATTGCGCCAGTCTTTAGAGGAGCGAAAAGAAATGTTTATATAAAGGTCCTGCAAACAGCAAAGTCCCCTACCTTGGCTCCAGTGATCCATTTTAAAGTGCGTCTGATCATTGTTCATGTGCTACAGTCCCTGTATTTTAGCGCCCTATTAGACCCCTACCTTGGCCTCTTGCATATAGAGCCCTGGTACCGGGGATACGGGCCGCTACAATAATGGCGCATACAATGAGCGGAGATACAGACTGTTTTACTGGGGTTGCCGAGTGAACCACAAGTGATCACTCTTCATTTATTTATGCCTTTCGAACTGCACCCACCCCTCCGGTTGTGCACATGAAACAAAGTATAGTAAAGGCCGGGTGGCACTCTACATCCCTCTCAACTTTTACTACAGTGAAACAATAACAGTTCATTCACTTGGTTGAGATGAAACATACGTGATATCTCAGTCTCTGGCTAACTGTGGGATTGCCCCGGGGTCAATACTTCTGGCTGCGACCACTTTCTCCCTGACTCATGCCTAGTCCATCACCCATGCCCACTTGAATAGTGGGTGTGTATCTGCTTCGGTCCTGCAAGGCCACCACCACAGGCTCTGGTCTGGCTGGTACTGTGTCCATGCGGGGATTGAGTGCGTCAGTGTCTGATTCGTAGGTGTCACCCGCTGCTTCTTGGCTGTCATCCGGTTCATTCACCGTGGACCTGACAAGCTTGATCCAGGATATCTTCCTTGATACCATGGACAGGCCTCGTTGAACAGTTACCATTGTCCCCTGGATGTTGGTGATTCACCAAACTTCTTTTTAGAATCGATTGTGGAATTTCCATCCCAGGTGTTGATTCTTCAGGATCACTTTGTCACCCACAGCGAGATCTGAGACAGCAGCTCTTCGGTCTTAGCTGGCATTGTCATTTATGGCTTGCCTCCTCTCTTGTGTGGCTTGGATGTCAATTACAACAGGGTTCCAGCTAGGCCCTTCTGGGATGATATCTCCAGGACACCTCCTCATTAATAGGTAAAATGGAGGACACCCTGTGGTGTTGTGTTGCGGTGCAGACAGCACTCTGCGTCTTATCCGCACTCCACCCATTCCTGAGTGCTCTGTTTAGGGTGTGCATGTAGTGCTATACCCCCCATTGGCCAGAGGCCACTACGGAGTCACTTTTCGATGACGTATGTTTGAACTGTGGCGATACAATTGGAATTCTTGTCCCTGGAAGGGGGGTCCGTTGTCTGTTTTTATTTCATCAGAAATCCCCAGCATTGCGAAGATTTTCTCAATCACGGGCTTGACATAGACGAATGCTGTGGATTGCACTAATTCCACCACAGGGTACTTGGTGTGGCTGTCTACTACTACAACTTTGAACCTGCAGTCGGGAAAACTGCCAAAGTCCATACTGACCCACGACCAGGGTGTTGCGCAAGCTTTTTCTGTGATTACCGGCGTGGCTTGTGGGTCCCCACTTGTGATGGCACAGGAGTGGCAGCCTCAGACTTTCTCATCGACCCACTTGTCCATGCCAGAAAACCACACCTTGTCTCTGAGCTGGGCTTAAGTCTTTGCGATGCCCTGGTGTGCCTGCTCAACCACTCTAGCCAAAGGCTTCTCGGCATCATGATTTGCCGTCCTTACAGCAGTAGCCCTGCGTCACTCGAGCTGAGCTAGTCTCTCACCCTCCACAGCTTGCTCATCGCTTATTGCTCATCAGCGGTGAGGGCCTTTGCGCCATCAAGGAAGTTGCACCATTTTCGTTTGCATAGTACATCTTTAGCTTTCGATAAGCGTGTGTCGTTTTTAATGGCTTCTTGGATCCCATCTAGGGACAGAGCCCTTGGGCAAGCCTCATGGATTATCATCCTTACGAATTCCTCTGCACCTTCGCCTTCCTCGATGGAGCTATTGCCAGAGGGTGTTGCCGGGTGCCTCGACAGGTAATCAGCAGGGTTGTTAACCCACAACCTGTACACAACTCCAAAGGAGTACGGTTGGATCTGTACGGCCCAGCGCTTGATGCGGGGCAGTCCATTTCTGGCAGTGGCCAAGAGGGGAACCAAAGGCTTGTGGTCGGTCACCACTCAGAACTTCTGCCCACACAGATACAGGTGGAAGTGTCGACAGGCCCATTGAATCGCCAATGCCTCTCGCTCGATTTGGACGCATTGTGTCTCGCTTTCAGTGAGGGTCCTGCTGCCATAGGCGATGGGAAGCCATGACCCTTCTTATTTTTCTTGTAGCAAGACAGCATCCAGGCCCACAGGACTCGCACTAGCTCTGTTCTGCATCGGGGATCAAAGTACGCCATTGTCTCATCATCTAGGAGCGCCTCCTTCACCAACTTGAAAGCTTGATCAGTTCTGCTGTCTCATTTCCATGGGCAGTAGTGCTTAGGGCACGAAGGGGTTCCGACAGCGTAGCCAGGTTGCAGATGAACCACCCACAGTTGTTGACCATCCCGTGTTAGGGAAGTATTCTAACAAGTTGTACAACTCTGCACCGCCCACGTGGAGTATCATGGACCTTTTCACTGTCCCGTCAATCTCACACGTGGCGCAAAAATAGTGTTGAAGGCACCGACTGGCTCCAGCATGAGGAGGCTGTGGTGGGGTCAACTAGGTGGCTAAATGGCGGCAATGCTGTGATGGGCGCTTGCACACCTCGTTGAGGAGCAGGTGGCGCTGCATCTTGCTGCTGGGCAGAAATTTTTAATGGTTTCTAGGGTGCCCTCTTCTCTTCCCCCAACTCAAAGTCACGCCTCTCTGGAGCCTTTATGCAGTGTGTGTAACGGTCTTGTGTTTCTCTGCAAATGTTCGTCGTGTGTCTAGCTCCCTTTTCCTCACAGTTTCCTTTAATATCAATTGTCCTTGCATAGAGTGTGTCTTTCCTTTATATTATTTGTTTTTTTTCTTCAAAGCGTCAGTTGCACACTGTTCAAAAGAGACCCAAGAGTGGTCTCTGGGCCAGACCTGCTGCCAGTAGGATGTGTCATGTGGGGGATGCAGGGGGAAAACACACCAGGTGGCACGTCTCGCCCAGACAGCCTTTGGATGCACTTATCGATGCGCGGTCTCCGGCGCGGGCCTCTTCTGGATCCAAGTGTTTTGGAGCGCCAGTATCAGCTCTGGGGGTGCGGTGCGGCGCTGGGCCACCAGGTAGTGCTGCGACCACTCAACGAATGGTGCAGCGGCCTTCTCAATGCCGCGCGCCGTGTTGTACTCTCAGACCGTGCTGAGACAGGTGAGGCGGGCAGCGACACACACTGGGAGTGCAGCAATGTGCTTGAGCTACACACCTCACCGTCGGGGCGCTGCAGCCTCCTGTCAGCAGGAAGTCTTTTAGGCAGGGCACACCTCGCCAGGTCGTAGCAGGTCTTTCGGTGCACCGCACAGGGCGGGATTGAGTCACCGGTGGTGTAAGTGCTTCTAACATACTTGGAGACTGTAGCGGGGGTGTTGTATTGCCTACTGGGCCTCAGATCGGGGAGATGAATAACTGACACAGCCACACAGTATGCAGGTCTGGGCCGGAAGCCACGAGCGACTTCCGCCCATTTATTTTATACTCTCTGTCCACGCCTGGCCAGAGAGTGATACAATGTGTATGAGCCCATCCGGGCTAAAGGTCTGGGGGCGATGCTCTCTCGGCATCTAGACCGCTACATCCCATCCCAAGTTAGTGTTCAAACAAAATAATCAAAATGAACACATAAAGTCTGTGAGTCGTTGACTTGGTCTTGGATTGGGTCTAAGGTCGTACCTCTGGTGACGATCTGCTCGAGTCACCTGAGTGTCGCTCGGTGATGACATGCTGGGGGTCACATTTGTCTCGACCTCTGTTGCTACAGGTGACGGTGGGCTCGCTACAGCTTGTTCTTCAGCCGGACCGGTAATAGGTCTTCCGCTGTTGCTTCTCCACCTTCTGCCCGGCTGGAATGCATTTGGTTTGAGTCAGAGTCCTGCACTTGTTTGAACCAGGATACGTTGCATGTAATGACCTCATTGCCTTTTTGAGCCTTGATGGCGGTTCCGTTGATCTTCAACACGGTCCACGTCCCAGGCTCATATGCTGGGCGGAACTTCCCTCCGCTGTGGCGGTTCCTTACTAATACTGTGCATCCTGGCACGATGATTCTGGTTTTGGCTCTCCTTTTCTTGTTGGCCCGCTCGTTGGTCGTTGCTCTTCGTGCTTGGGTGTTGGCGGGGTCATATGGTTCTGGAGCCCATCCGTCAGCAGCTGGTATGGTGTCCCGTCGGGGCCCAGCTAGCATCAGGGACCAGGGAGACCTTTGTATCGTGCAGTGCGGAGTCCTGCGGTATTCGCGCAGGAACTTGTGCAGCGCCACTTCCGGATCAGCCTGCTCGGAGACTGCAATTTGCAGGACCTTATTGAGGGTCCTCATGAAGCACTTCCCCGTTGGCTTGCGGCCATTGGGGAGTGATGCAGTGGTGATGAACCCCTAGCCGCGCCAGCATGTTCTTGAATTCTGTCCCCTGAAATGGGGGCCCATTATCGGTCTTGATCTCCTGAGGTAAAACGAATAGTGTGAATATCTTTTCCAGGACTGGTTGTAGGTCAGCAAAGGATGTTGACGCAATTACCTCGACTATGGGATACTTAGTGAAGGTGTCGATCACCACTGCAGTTACCCAGCCATCTGGGAAGCTCCCGAAATCCAGGCTTATGCGTGACCACGGGGACGTGGCTGGATCTTCTGTTATCACTGGAGCGGGGCATTCTTGGCTGCTGGTGAGCTGGCATGGCCTGCAGTTTCTTATGAATGTGTCGACGGCGGCTTCAAGTCCTGGGAACCACACCTTTTCCCTCATGCAAGACTTCATCCGGGTAGTCCCTTGATGTCCTTCATGGGCTAGGGAGGTGGCTCGTTCTTGCAGACTTGCCGGAATGACTAGTCGAGAGCCTCTCAGTATCACTCCATCTGCTGCGGTGCTTAGCTCGTCCCGCACCTTCCAGAATTTCCCTAGCCGGTCTCGGTCTGTTGCGTTCCATCCATGTGCTCCGTGCAGGAAGTCTTCCCAGGATCCCTTCTGGAGCGACTTCAGTACTGGCAGGAGCACTGCGTCAGTGCTGGTCTCTTGCTTGATCTCGTCGAGAGTGAGAGCTCATGGACAGGCCCATTGAGACACCATGTCGACGTATTCTTCTGTCTTGAGCTCTTGGTCGCCACTGTTTGCAGCTGCTTCTGGCGGGTGTCGTGAGAAAAAGTCTGCTGGATTTTTTGCTCCAGGACGGTATACCAACTCCATGCGATAGTGCTGCAACTGTATCGCCCAGCGCTCGATCCGCGGCGTGGGATGTGGTGCGGTACCTCTGAACAGCGGGACTAGTGGCTGGTGGTCGGTCACCACTCGGAAGGGATGTCCGCTGACGTATAAGTGGAAGTGATTGCAAGCCCACTTGATAGCTAGCGCTTCCCTTTCGATGTAGGAATACCGGGCTTGGGTTGGTGTGAGAGCCTTGCTCGCAAATGCAAGTGGGGTCCATTTTCTTGGTTACGTTTCTTGGGTCAGGAGTGCTCCGAGTCCTACTGGACTGGCATCCACCAGTAGTTCTGTCATCCGTGTGGTGTCAAAGTACGCCATGGTGGTTTTCCCGAGGAGCGCAGCTTTGATCTTTTGGAAGGCGTCCTCTTCTTCTTGGTCCCACTTCCAGGCTGCGTCCTTCTTCGTCAGGGCGCGTAGCGGTTCCGCTAAGGTGGCTAGGTTCGGTATGAACCGCCCGCAGTAAGTGGCCATCCCGAGGAAGTTTCGAACCTCTGACGCAGTCGTCGGCGCAGGGGCTTGTTGTATTGCTTGCGACTTCCTCGGGTCTACTCTGACCCCGTCCTGGCTGAATACGTATCCGAAGAAGTCAATGGATCTCTGGAAGAACGAACACTTCTCCCGGTGAAGGGTGACTCCATGTTCGGCCAGACGTTGGACCGTGGCTCGGAGGTGGCGACGGTGTTCTCCCATAGTTGCCGAATGATTAGAATGTCATCGCTGACATTTGGCACTCCCTGGAGCCCCGACAGTATTTCCCGGATGGCATTCTGGAATATCTCTGCCACTGATGAGATCCCAAAGTTCAGTCTTTTGTAGCGGCGCAACCCTATATGGGTCGAGAAGGTCGTGATATACCGGCTCTTCTCGGCTAGCCTCAACTGATGGTATCCCGCATTGAGGTCGAGCTTGGAGAACCAGCTGGATCCATTCAGGTCAGCTAGGATATGATCAACGGTTGGTGTCAAGTGCCTTTCACGTTTAATCGCCTGGTTGGGCAGGCGCATGTCGATGCAGAGTCTAATTTTGCTGGGTTGTTTTGGTTTCTCCGCGATTACCATGGGTGATACCCAGGGCGTTGGCCCGGTGACTTTCTCAATGACTCCTAGTTATTCGTGGTGTTGAAGTTCTTTCTCAACGAGCGGCCTGAGGTGGAATGGTATTTGTCTGTGTCTCAAGGCTACTGGCTTCACAGCCTTGTCAATGTGTAGTTTGATCAGGGCCTTCTTTATGCATCTGAGTCCCTGGAAGAGTTGTGGGAAGAGCTCTAGGATGTCCTCCGTCTGCAGGGCTTTGACTGCATTGGCGAACGTGACCAGACCAAGATCCTCGGCTGTGTGGCTCCCCACTAGGATGTCGGCTTCTCTGTCGACCACGTGAAACGTGGTGGTGACCTCGTGGCCTTCCGCTTTCACCTGGACTGTCATCTTCCCCTTGAGCGGCAGTGGTGTTTGGCTGCCGTATGTGAGGATTCTTACATGCGACGGGGATAACACTGGCTTTGGGTTGAGTCGTCTGTACTGCTGGCACCCCATCACATTAACGCATGCTCCTGTGTCAATCAACGCGGTGACGTGGGATCCGGCAAAGTTGATGGCGCATGTGGGTTGCAGGCGCCTCTTCCGTTTGAGGTCACTGGCGAATGAGATGAGGTAGCACTCGCCTTCCTCATCTGTGGACGAGTCTTCAAGATAGTGTCTTGGTTGAGCTGATGTACGGGTCATCTTCGGGTTCTCAGAGTCCGCAAGTGAAAGGTGTCTTACAGCCTTTGACCGTGGACGTCGTCCTCGGTTTCGCGGGCCTCCTCTGCATGCCACTGCGAAGTGGTTGGGAGTACCGCACTTGGAACATGTTCGCACTTGCGCCGGGCATTCTGCCTGTGGGTGCTCTTCCCTGCCGCAGTATCCGCAGCATGATCCTTGCGTGCTTCTCCCTGGCCTCCATCCACGGGTGCTTCTGATTTGGGTGCGAATGGCATCTGCCCTTTCTGTCTTGACCATGACTTGTTTCTCCGCCTGTTGGGTTAAGGCGATGTCCATAGCCGTCGACCTGGCACGGACAGGTCATGCGACCTGGCTAGAATGAGGATGTCTTCTAAGGTGATGCCGGGTTGGCGCAGAATTAGGGTCCGAAGGTTCTTATTTCGGCACCCTTGGATCACCTGGGCCCTCACTTCTTTGTTCTGGTCGTCGTCCGTACACGTACTCGCTAGCTCACGCAGCCGCGCGTGGAATGTGTCCATTGACTCCCCCTCCCTCTGGCGTGCCTGTCGCAGTTTGAACTTCTCATAGTCTGGGTTCAGCTGGGGGTCAAAGTGCGCGTTCAGGGCCGTCACTGCTGCGGTGTAGTCGTTGGGCGGGCCGGTGTTTGGTAGATGAGCAAACAACTTGTAAATTTCTTCGCCAGTGAAGTGTAACAGTAGAGACCTCTTTATTGCGCCATCCGTTTCCCGCGTCGCCGTAAAGTAGTTGTCTAGCCTGCTGATCCAAAATGTCCATCTGGGCGACGCTGTGGCTGGGTCTATGAGCTCGCTAAACGGAGGCAGTGCGTTAATCTGGGAGTGTTGTGTCGCTGGCTGCACAAGTGGGGGTCCAGGGTGCTGGACCTGCGGTATTTGAGGTGGCGCTGCGTGTGCTCCCTGTTCAGTCATCCTCACACGTGCACGGCATGCAGCTATTCTGGTGCGGCGCTGTTGCAGTACCCTGGGGTGTGCCCGGTGCTTGTCGTCTCACTCTACCCTGTGTTGTCTCACTGTGGGCTGTGTGCCTTGCTTTGTCTTTGCTTCTTGTGATTCCTCACTTACCCCTATGCTGTTTCTTTTTTTTTTTTTCCTTTTCTTTTGTCCTCGCTTCTCCTTTAATTAGTGTGCCTATTATTTCCTTTGGCCTGTAGCTCGTTGGCTCTGGGCGGTGGTATTGGGCGTGGGCGTGGGCTTGTGTAATGGAGGCTGGCAGCAGGCCCGATCCGCGTGTGCTCTGTCACTGGGGAAAACAGCAGGTGGCGGTCTGCGCATGCGCGCGCTACCGCAAGTGATGCAGCTGAAGGGACTGGGCCTCTCCTGGGAGCTCACCGCTCCGCACGGTTTCTCCACTAATGCGCAGGGCCAGGTAGGGCGTGCACTTGCACTTTGGTTGTGCTGCAGGCGCGAGAGCGTGATGCCGCTGGGGCTCCCACCTTGCTTAGAGACGGCAAAGCTGCCCACCGATCCTCACGGCCTGGGTTCTCCGCTGCTGCAGCCCTTCGCCCTCTTGCGCCGATGCGGAGATGTCAGGCTTCACACCACTGAGCCATCGGGCGGTGAACAGGTATTCAGCGGGCTGATGGGGTGAGCGCTGCTGCGCGGGGACGATGGTTGCCCACCTTTGTCGCCATTGTAGCGGCGGTGTTGTATTGCCTACAGGCCTCAGATCGGGGAGATGAATAACTGACACAGCCACACAGTATGCAGGTCTGGGCCGGAAGCCAAGAGCGACTTCCGCCCATTTATTTTATACTCTCTGGCCACGCCTGGCCAGAGAGTGATACAATGTGTATGAGCCCATCCGGGTTAAAGGTCTGGGGGCGATGCCCTCTCGGCATCTAGACCGCTACAGAGATGACCGGCCTGCCGCCAATGTAGGGCCCTGGAATCGGGGGTACAGGCCGCTACAATAATGGCGCATAGAGCATACAATGAGCAGAGACACAGACTGCTTTACTGGGGTCTCCGAGTGAACCACGAGCGATCACTCGGCATTTATATTTATACCTTTCGGACCGCGCCCGGCCCTCCGATTGTGCACATGAAACAGAGTATAGTAGAGGCCGGGTGTCACTCTACACCATCTCCCTCTCACCCCCTGCCGCCACACATCAACATCCCCTCCCCTCAGCAAACAGCTTGGAGGTAAGTTGTGGGTGATTCAGGGGAGGTGCGGAGATGTGTGTTCATTGGCAATTCAGTGCCTTAATGTAGCCAGCCAGGGAGTAAAAAGCGGCTGCTTTCTCAATCAATCAATCAATCAATCATGTCACTTATAAAGCGCACTACATACCCGCGAGGGTCTCAAGGCGCTGGGGGAAGAGGGGGGTGGTGCTGCTACTGATCGAAGAGCCAGGTCTTGAGGAGGCTTCTGAAGGCCAGTAGGTCTTGGGTCTGTCGGAGGTTGGTGGGGAGGGTGTTCCAGGTCTTGGCGGCGAGGTGGGAGAAGGATCTGCCGCCGGCGGTCGTTTTCCGGATGCGGGGGACTGTGGCGAGGGCGAGGCTGGTCGAGCGGAGCTGGCGGGTGGGGGTGTAGAAGCTGAGTCGTCTGTTGAGGTAGGCTGGTCCGGAGTTGTGGAGTGCTTTGTGTGCGTCTCATTGTATTTACTAGCTGTAGCGAGGGCGGCACATTTCTTTCAGCCCAGAGCGCAACTGGAGCAAGGGCACGGCTCTACAAAATGCTGGCAATTCACAGCTTGTATGTCAGGAGCATGGCGCCATTGTCTGTCTCACGTTTCTTTCTGTCGACATCAATATACTAGTCAGTAATAGATCTCTCTGTCTGAAAACTAAAAGCTCTGTCATTCTCCGAGGCTGCATTCAATAACATTCCTACGGACTTGAGGAAGGCCCCCTCATACATCACGTTCAAAGGAGGAAAGAAAGAACTCCTCACAGCACTAATTTTACCACTTAACTCCAACCCACTCCTTAGATATGAGTCTCGACTACGCTGCCACGACATCCTACAAATCTAAATTATCAATCACATTCCATTTCTGTAGGAAACACTCGTATCTGCTTGGAACATGGCAGATGCATATTTAAAGTATGTAGAGTGTTTGCTACTCTACAGTTTCAGTCCATTCTCCATGGCCAGCAGTATTGACTTTTAAAATCTTCAATTACCCGCTATTCGCCAGCTGGCCAGCAGGTGCCACTAAAGCAACAGCACATCTGTACGGTCCATTCCCCATCTATTTGCCATTTCTTCATTTTCCGTTACTAGGCCACGTGTTTTTATTGCTTTACGGAACACGAATAGGTAGCCTGGCTTTGACGCCTTAATTCTATTATAAAAGAAAGACGAACGGCTCTCGCCCCCAGGATTCTCGGAAATTGGCAGTAGATCAAAGCTTGTACTAACAAGGCACGCAGTGACTGAGGAACTGCAGACTCAACGTCGGTATTAAATATGCTCATTGATTGGGCACAGTGAATGGCAAGGTGGTGGCCTGTTTTACTACTCGACCGAGTGCCAATCATAAAAGGCGAATCTATGTCCCTGAGAGAGGACAGGATTTGAAGGACTATTACGTCACTTCTCTGCTGTGCTGTGCATTTTATGTCTCCCCTGAAGCCAAAGCATGCCATTTAACTTTGCACACCCAGTCATTTGCCTGGGGCAGCAAACCCATTCCTCCCGGAAAACACCTTCATCTCAGCCAAGGTGTCTTTTTTTCTGAAAGAACATATTCAAAGGTATTTGCTGGAAACCGAAACGATAGACAGAACAGCCCTAGACTTTATGCCAGATGTTGTGACCACACAAAAAGTTAACCCAGGGCCTGATTTAAAATTTGGCGGTAGGTCCGTCCTCCGCCAGGCGAATGAATAAATTATTCCTTTGGCATGGCAGAGGTCCCGACGACCAAATTTTTAAATGTCCGTCGGGCCAGTGGACATTTCAAGCATTGACAGGAGCCATCGTCAAGGCGGTCCTGCCAGTATATTGTAATTTTGCCATACGGCTCTGTCAAACATGACGAAGCCGTGCAGCAAAGTTACAGTTTTTCTATTTTCTAAATCAAAACCCCAAAGTGGGACTTTGTTTTTGTTCAACAAAATTTTATTCGTTTTCAGACAGTGAGAAATGTACAGTACGGACTTTCCAACATGACATATTTAAAACACTTCCAGTAATAAGTTCCACCATCCCCTGCTCCCTAATCCCCTCACTCCCCAACAGCTGGATTGACAGGGTGTGACAGCAGTTTTTACTGTATTTCAGTGTTTGGGTAGATGACACCATCTCTAGCACTTGAAATGTCAAACAGTTAATTAGCAGTAGATAGTACCACACTTGCTCGGTTATGAAGTAAGGCGTAGAGATCATAATGACTTGGGACATCCATATTCAAAATCCTTCCTATGTAAGTACTGCAGCAATGGGGCTCACATCTCATCATACCTGTGTCCCATATCAAGCAGTCGCCAAGACAATTTCTCCATTGCCAGTAGCATCCAAAGTTTCCCTGCCATTCGCGCACTGTCAGTATATGTGGTGATTTCCACTTAAGTGTTATGAGTTGTGTGGGCATGTCCAAGGTGACTGCGACGGACGTTTGTTGAGCAAGCTCCAGGCCGGCACAACATTACCCTTTATTACTGCATTCCTTCGCCCACTGTAATACCTCCCTACCTCCACCTTGCGACTTGTATGTGTCACATGCTACTGCTGCTCCTCAAGGGCATCCAGACACGAAAGGGCCTTGCCCCCCCACCGGTGGGCCCTGATAAGACTGCAGTGGAGGCTTGGAGGGCCTGCAGCGCTCAGGACTTTACCTTATGCCGGAGGCAACCAAGATATACGTTGACCTGCCTCACTCTATGCGCCTCACCTCCTGTCTTTTCCTTCACCTGTGATCTACCCTACCAGGCGGGGGGTGGATGACTGCACGTTAATTACCCGCGCATTGGACGCTGAGTCGACACCAGCCACTGCGGCCTCTCTGGGGTGCAGACATACAGCCCGGAAATCACTGTGCCTTTGCCTTTTTTAAATAGGTTGTGGCAGACATTGTAACTGCCATCTTTTGCTGTGCGGTAGGCGAGACCCCTTTGGGGGCCCTAAGACCCAGTGCCTGCTGACCCCCCTGAACCTCAACAATACCCCAAGTTCCCACGTACATCCACATGAAGGCTGGGCAGTACATACCGTACCTACTATCCCAGGGCGCAATCGCTACATTTGTGTCCTTACGAAGCCTTCTACAGGTCGGCCTTGACCTGTCTCTCCAAAAGACTACTCCGTGACATCTAGACATCGACCAGATGGGGAAACCTAGGACAAAAACAGCGTGGGTACCACCTGAGATAGAGGAGCAGTCCGGGGCCCTGTCGGGGGACATCGGGGAACCGACCGCTCCGATAGATCGTATCCGTCTCCACCTGGACAAAATCCTTGCAGCCATAGAGGACACCAAAACCACTCTCCAACAAGACACTGGCACAGTGTCAGTGGGCCTTGGCCTATTGCAGGCGGAACATCACAAACTGACTGATAGAGTTAAAGACGTTGAGACTTCGGTGGGGGAGCTACGACACTTACCCGCCAGATGGCAGAGCTGTCGGACAGAGTACAGACCCTTGAACACCGATTCAAAGATGCAGAAGGGCGTAATATGGGGAGAGGAGTTGGCCTAACGGCTAGGGCCGTCGACCTTGAATCTGGGGAACTGGGTTCGAGTCTCGGCAATGACGCTGAACATCCTGTGATTCTGGGCAAAT
The DNA here is from genome assembly GCA_963921515.1 of Calotriton arnoldi. Classification (NCBI taxonomy): domain Eukaryota; kingdom Metazoa; phylum Chordata; class Amphibia; order Caudata; family Salamandridae; genus Calotriton; species Calotriton arnoldi. Next base: position 1,081,115 of record CAWUFW010005547.1, on the reverse strand, counting down.
CACTTAATCTCACCCTGCCTAACAAAAATTAATGTCCTCGTGTAACGCAACTGGTGCTATGTAAAGCGCTCTGATACCCGATACCTGCGGGTCAAGTTCGCGCTATATAAAACCCTGCAAAAAAAAAAAAAAAATACACGTAATAACATCCGTGTGGTGGGCCTTGCTGAAGTAGTTGAGTGTGATGGTATGGTGTCCTACCTTGAGAACTGGCTTAGGTCAGACATGGTACCGACCTCTTTGCGTTTGAGCGCATGCATAAGGCTCTGAGTCGCCCGCCGGCTGGGGGACGCCCTCCCTGTCCGGTCGTGGCTCGACAGCTTCACTACAGAGACATCCTTCTACAGCGGGCATGTACTGGGGACCCATTCACGGTGGAGAACAGTAGGGTGTCAGTGTTTTTTCGGACTTTACCACAGCGGTGGAGTGCAAACGGGTCTCCTTCTTGGAGGTCAAGAAGGCCCTCCGCACTGAAGGTATACAATAGGCCCTGATGTTCCCATTCAAACTCCGGATAACACTAGATGGGACCACACACTTCTGTGATGACCCTGGGACCGCATGGGACTAGCTGGAGGCGTACAAGGCAGGGATGCCACCCCCCCAGCCCTCCCACAGCAGCTCATCCCAGACTTGACAACCCCAGACGTAGATCCATGAAGCAACCCCGCAGGACCTTGCATGCTAGACCACAGCGAGGACCATCTCCATCACAAACTGAACAGGAGAGAGCAGCTGCCCTCCAAGCGGTGGCGGCCCTTGGGGTGACCTGGGGGTCGGGCTCAGACACTGGCACTTCCTCTGGGCGCCGATCCGCGCTGATGGACTCAGAATCTTCCCAGGCGGATGGCGCTGGTCTCCCCAGGGTGACTCCACAGTCTGTGGAGGAACTGATATAATATTCTTTGTCATTTGAGTTCTGGGTGTAGGAGTACCTATTTGTTATGACCATATCTATGAAGTTTTTGGGTATCTCCACTTTTGATGTAATATGGCTATATCACCTGTTGCTTCTCCTTTAGGATCTCTGATTCGAAGTACATTATTGTTTGTGGATTGAGTTGGGCTTTTGCATTGTATGTGTAAAGAGGCTTCGCCTACCCACCTTGGCCTACCCCTCACAAATAGGCCCCTGCAAGGTGACGGGAGGAGACGTCCTATTGTCTATGCTTCAACGTTTTCAGTTTTGGTGGCTAGCCGTTTCTGGAATGCTCTTGGGTTGGGGAGTTTCTGCTTATGGGTTAACGTTCTTTTGCACAGGGATTGCACCACATGTTGAGTTTGCGGGATGGGGGAGGTCCAGGCGGTCTGTGTGGAACGTATACGACCTACAAGTAAATAGCAGATCAGCGACATACACTGACCTTTTTATCCTGGAATATTAGGGGGATGGTCTCAGCCTCCAAGAGACACAATATTCATAGCTGTCTGAAGAGACACGGGGTACACATGGCCATGATCCAAGAGACACATCTTACAGGGGGCAAGATAGATTGGCTCCGGTGTAGGTGGCGGGGCTAACTATATGCTACTGTATACTTTGCCTTTGCCTGGGGGACAATGACCTGGGTCTGGGCTGGGACTCCCTTTGAGCTTGTACACTTCCTCATTGACAAAAAGGGCCGTTACGTTCTACTTAAGGGTTGGCTGTTGGGGAGACAGGTGACATTGGGAAGTATATATGCCCCAAACCAGTTCCAGGTGACCTTCCTCCATTCCCTCTCTACACATATAGCGGGTTTACTTACAGACGGTCTTCTACTGGGTGGGACTTTAATTGTGTGGCGGACGTCCGGTTAGACTGTTCCACACCCTGCGCTGGGAGCGCCCGCACACAGACTTGCTGAAGGTCTCAGGGATTGGCTCGAACACTGAGAACTGACAGATATCTGGAGGACACAGCATGGGGAGGACTGGGACTATTACTTTCCCCATATCTACAGCCTTCATATCCAGATAGATAGGTTTGTGTGCCCTCGGAGGCTTGGCCAGTATGTGACACATACCGAATATCTGGGGCGTTTTCTTTCAGATCACAGCCCTGCCCTGCTAAAATTCCAGTCCGTGGGGGACCGGCCTTGGATCCCCACATGGTGTCTCAGTCCAGGGTCACTCGAGGATACTTGCTTTTGGGACTCCCTGGGGGAGGCTGTCTCTGGGTATTTCGCCCTTAATCATGGCTCGGCATCCTCCGGTTTAATTGAGTGGGATGCCTTTAAGGTGGGGGTCTGGGGCCACTGCCTAGGCCAATCCTTTGGTATCCGGAGGGAATTAAATGGGGAACTTCGAACCCTAAACACTAGAGTGCATGCCCTAGACAACTTTCTTGGTGCAGATGCAACAGCCCCATAGAGTCTTTGAGCAGCCCGGGAGCAATACAATGTGGTGTTGGAATGGTTGCGGTGTCATGATCACGAGCAATACATTGCAGGAGGAGGAAGGGTGACCAGGCAGACTACTGGCTTGACTCATTCGACACGAAGCCCGGGGAGGGTGGGGGGCCCTATAACACACATCCAAGTAGAGACCGGCTAGTCTCTTTATTCTTCCGAGGCCATTAATGCCGCTTTTCGTGAATATTATGAAACGCTGTATAAAAATCCAGAGCCACTCCAATAGGAGATCAAGGCCACTTTCTTGGCAAGGTACCAATACAGTGGGATTAAATTGGTCAAGCTGCTTTACACTACTCCAACTGCCTGGGTTAAAATGTGCGCCACCATCTCCCCACATTATAGAGTGCATAGGGGCACCAGGCAGGGATTCCCCTTGTCCCCTCTTTTGTTTACCCTGACCATTGAACTGCTGGCAGAACTAATACAGTGCCCAAAAGTGCTTCTGACTGCAGTGTTAAAATGTTGGAGATGCTGCGTCTTAAGAACTGGGGGGAGGCCTTTATATGCACCAGCATTGCCCTGGTGGGTTTCCCAAACGGAGACCCTCTTTCCTTTTTTCTTGCAGGCAGGCTGTGAGCCTGGACAGATACTGGACTTGTGACAGTAGGAGACTGTTACCAACAGGGTGCACTGTTGCCGTTTGAAGATCTGATGGCTCCCTGTGACCTACCCCCAGGCCAATTCCTGATTCACGAGACACTGACTAGAACATTCCAGAACCTGTGGGCTGGGGGACAACATGAACACTCAACCCATGCAGTGTTGCAACTATTGGTTTCTTTGGGTATCGCCAGACATCTGGTGACGTAGATTTACCGCTTTCTCTCCGAGATGGTCTGCCGACCCCTAACTGCATTACGGGGGCAATGGGAAGGGGTCCAAGGTAGAGACATCACAGACTCGGAGTGGTGCAAAATATTGGCATATCCAAAAAAGGTATCCAGAAATATGAGACCGTAGTACACCCAATTCAATTATGTTCATATAACATACATGACGCAGCATAAGATCTGGGTGGTTTATAGGGGAAAGTTGCGCCCATGCCCGAGATGCGGACATATGGACCTGGATTTTATCCAAATTATCTGGAGCTGACCCTGATTACATACATTCTGGGACAAAGTGGCTGACGTGCTAAATGCCACACTGGGACGCTCCCTTTCCTGCTCCTTGGAGACCTGTATATTAGTGCTGTTTACGGGACCACACAGACAAAAAGTGGGCACTAGATTGTAGACCTGGTTCTAGTGTGGACCAAAAGGCGAATAGCAATGGCCTGGGAATCGATTACTGGTCCGGGGTTGAGGACCTGGAGAGTGGATGTGACTCAATGGACAAGAGCAGAGGAGAAGGCCCTGCTTCGGGAGGATGCTAGAGGGGTACGACGACGCCCAATAGCAGGTCTGTGGACAGAAGTTCTAAAGGGCTTGGGAGCATCCAGAAGGAGAACCTGGTGAGGACACCGAGGACCAATCAGAACTGACTGGGGGAGGTGAGGAGGCCCCTTCCAGGGTTCCGCCAGGAGATTATGTCACACACTAAGTTAGAGGCACTTCCACCGGCACTGCCATAGCCCTCTAGTGATTGGGTTGAGTTACGGCCAGATTCTCCCCCACCTCATGAATTATTGTAGGAGCTTAGTCCCCACTGGTGAGGCCCTTTGTCAATGGCCCAGCGGCAGCTGTCAGGCTGTTTTTCTCCCTCCCTCGTCCCAGCTGGCCACATTTGAGAGTAGGCTTTACCTGCAACAGCAGTTGGGAGCAGATGTTTGCCTGAGTTAGCAACCATGTGCTCTTTTAATTTTTTTTCTCATTTCTTTCCTGTTGCAGTATTGGGCATTTTCAGTTGTCACAGTTATTCTCCCTTTATTTCTCTCATACATCATCTTTCACTTCGATGGACAGTCCAGTCTTGACACCCAAAAGGTTGAGGATTGTATGTTTCTTGTACATGGAACGTTTTATTGCTCACCATCGCTTGTATCTATCCTGGACATATGAAGCTTGAAATACCGTGATTAATGCTTTTATTTTCTGTGACTGTCTACATCCTCGGGTGTCTATTATAAATGCCAATAAAAAGATGTTTTTTTAAAAAAGTGTTATGAGTTGCTTTGCCGCCCCAGCGTCATATTTGTGATCAGTCTCCAGTACCTTTTGGATAGGCTTTTTAATACCAGGTGGGTTTATGTTGAGCACTATTGTTGCTGGGTGGGGCTGCAAGCTATTGCCAATTACTCCCCAGTATGACTGAGAATCTCCTTCCAAAGGGGCACGACCACCATACAAGTATCATATCTCCCACTTGTCCACATTCTTGCCAGCAGAGACTATCACCATTATCATCCATATCTTTCATTTTTGCCAGCATTATATAGTATCCCATCATTATCTTGTATAGTGCTTCTCTATTTTGTACACTTTTGAAAAGCAAGGGGATATCCACCCTCAGTTTTGGCCATTGTTCTACAGAAATTTGTAGGCCTAAATCTTTCTGTCAGTGCTTCATGTAAGACCACTCTGGCTGTTCCCTACAGTCGAGAAGATTGCATACATTTTGATATGAGGTCATTTGGGCTGTTATATGTAGAAAACTGTTTTTCCCCGGTCGTCATTTGTCTAAGTGCTGCAACTTTATTATCATAGTGTAGGGCCCAATGTCTTAGCTGGAAGTAATGAAGGTCCTTTAATTTGCTGGCACTGGTGGAAGGATTTAATGTCTGCTCCCTGAAATAGGTCCCGTAACATTCTACACCCCCCATCTGTCCAGCGTTCAAAATTCCCCGTGACTAGGCCCAGTGTAAAATCTATATTGGCCATCAATTGTGTATAGGGGGATAGGAAGGAGACTAACATCCATTTCCTCATGAACTAGTCCCATATTCTCATTGCAGGTTTTAATAGTTCAGAGTAATAGCATACTTGTGATCTCACATGCTTGGGTAACCATGGTATAGCCCATGGAACGCAGTTTATCACTGCTGCATCAATATGGCTCCAGTGTGGCTCTGTTTCGCAGAGTGACCATTCAAAGAAAATGTGGAGCTGGGCCGTCTGATAGTATTTCTTAATGTCTGGCAACCACATGCCACCTAAGTGTTTGTGTGCATTTAGTATTTTCCTCGAGACCCTCGCTTTTCTACCTGCCCATATAAAGGTATCAATCACTTTTTTGCAGGGACCCTACGCCAGATTCGGGAAGGATACGGTAGTGCCTGAAAAAAACAGAGAAATCTCAGCAGTACATTCTGTGTAATAACCGTCACTCTGTCCATCCACGAGATCAAGAGTTTCCTCCACTTGCGGAGGTCACTAGTAATAGCATGTAGTAGGCGAGGGTAGTTCACTGCATACAGTAAATGGTGTTTAGGTTTGATATAGATCTCTAAATATTTTATTTTCTTCTCTGCCCACTTCAAAGGGGTGCCCTCCAGGAGTTTGGCTTTTACCTATGGTGGTAAACCCATGCTTAGCATTTCAGATTTGTTTGTTGGCCCTAAATAAAGCCTGATAGTTTCCCGTAGGATTCCAACTCTGCCATCGCTTTAGGGATCAATCGCTCAGGTTCACCAATGTCAGAAAGACATCGTCTGCAAAAAGGTGAATTTTATGTTGGCCATCATCGAATGATATCCCCAGGATGTCTTGCTGCTGCAGGATCATAGCTGCCAGGGGCTCAGTTGCCAATACGAATAAGAGGGGGGAAAGGGGGCAACCCTAAAACGTCCCTCTCAACAAAGGGATAGTCCCTGAGCATGTTCCATTGACAGGACTTTTTCAGTGGTTTGGTTATAGCTAGCCGCTATACAGGTTAGCATATTAGGGCCCAGTCCAATCGCCTCCAATACTTGAAAGAGGAACACCCAACTGACCCTGTCAAATGCCTTTTCGGCATCTAAGAAAGGATCACTAAGGAAAGCCTAATGTTGGTTTTTTAAATCAAATGAAGCACTTGCTGTATATTATCCTCTGCCTGTCTCTGTGGAATGAATCCCGATTGCCGAGGGCTAATAAGATAGGGCAGATGGGACATCAGTCTATTGGCCAGTACGTTTGTGAGAATCTTGATATCTGCATTCAAAAGTGCTTTCGGCCTATAGAATTCACATTTGTTCTTCAGTTTGTCCAGCTTATGGATGAGAGCATTATGTGCTGCTGACATCATGGGCATGATGGTTCGTGATTGTAAGAAGGAATTAAATAGTATTACTAAGCGTGGAATTAGGTTAGGCGCTGAATTAAATAGTGTTACCAAGCGTGGAATTAAGTTGGGCGCAAAATATTTATAAAATCAATTGGTGAGGCCACCTGCCCCAGGGGTGAGGGGTCATGTCAGAACGCACAGCCATTATTGCATTCAGGACCTCTTCCCCGGTGATCAGTTCCTCTAGGCTGGCTACTTTAGCCCTAGAAAGTCGCCGGAGGTTAGCCTCTTTGAGGTAAGCATGAATATCAGTTACAGATGCAGGTTCAGAAGAATATAGGGTGTGTAATAATCTTGAAAGGAGGCACTTTTCAGACCATTTCCACTGAGAGGTTGGTCCTCACTGCTCAGTAAAGTCAGAATAGTTTTTTTTTTTAAAGACTTTATTAACATTTTGTAATAAACATAGAGATCTGACATCTTACCGCTTATTAGCCAGCTCTTACAATGAAGAGGAAAAAGGACATAAAAAAATAAATCTTGACAATCAACAACGCATCAGTACACAGTAAATAACTTCCACAGTGACCACACCTTCCCCACAATCAACAATGACAAGCAAAGTTGAAGACATAATATGCATTTTGTAAGCCGCTTAAATCATTCTGTATTGTAATGTAGACTTCCCGTCCCTCCACCATTCCAATTGTCTTAGCGATCCCCTACCATTCATTAAGTATGTCCCTGGAGCCCCTCCCCCGACTGTACCAAATACCTAAACCTGTATCTCCGCATCGGTGCGTACGGCTGTGTCTGACTCCAACGCGTCTCCATCTTTGGTCGCGAGGTAAGTCTTGCACAATGCCCAGAAGTTTTTGGGACGACTGCGCGTAGGGAGCAGCTCGCTATAATTTTCGGTCTGCGTGCTACAATACAACAAGTCCCTATGCCAGTCTGCAATAGTGGGAGTAGGGCCTTTTGCCCAGCATATCGCCACTCTACGTTCAGCTATTAACATGCTCATGTCCACCAATCTCCGCTCTACCTTGGGCAGTGGCTTAGAATACCCAGGAATGCCAGCAAGGGGTCTATCACTAGTTGCTTGTCTATTATGGCACCTATCTCTTGGAATACACTAGACCAAAAACTGGCAACCCCTGGACATAGCCATGCCAAGTGCATAAAGCCTGCCAGACTAGCACCACATCGTTCACATTGTGCCGTGTCTCGAAGGCCATATCTGCATAGCCTCTCTGGCGTGTAATAAACTCGATTCAAGAATTTAAAATGAATGAGCCTATGTCTCCCGTTTAACGACACCCTCTTCGTGTTCTCGCAGCAATATCTCCATGTCGTGTCGTCAATATCATGTTCCAGGTCAGCCTGCCACGCTAGTCTAGCTTGGGTGTAATAGTTTTCCCGGTAATTCAATGCTAATTTATACATTTTAGACACAATTTGAGTAGGAGAGGGAGCTTTGATCACATAGGAGAGTGGTACTACCTCTGGTGGTTCCTCCATATCGTTGCCCAGTATTCCCGTCAGAGCCTGTCTTGTTCTATAATATTGGAATTTGTGCAAAAGTGTTATCTTCAGTTCCGGTTTCTCCAACTCCTCCCATGTCTTAACCTTCCCTTCCATGAACAAATCCCCAATTGTCGCAACCCCTATGGACTCCAGCGCCCTAGTCACCCCGCGGTCAGTGCACGAAGGCAGCCAGCGGCACCACACCAGGGGGGAGTGCGGTGAGTAAAGTATCGCCCCTGCTTGAAGTTTCAGCAGGTGTTGCCATGCATGTCTGGTAGCGTTTATCGAGTCTAGGATCCCCGTCCTACGGTCCGTGGGAGTAAACAACAGAGCAGGTAGCAGGAGCGGTGTCGCTGCGACCCTCTCAATCTGTAGATGGGGAATGTCCGGGGGGCCGTGTATCCAATAGTAAGCATGGGCAGCCTGTGCCGCCCTGTAATATAAATCAAGATCCGGAGCACCAAGTCCTCCGAGACGGTAAGGGAGTGTAAGGACCTTCCATCTGACCCTAGCCTGTTTACCTGCCCACGCCAGCCTTATCAAAAGTGATGTTAGCGTGCGAAAAAAAGTGCCCGGCAGCACCATAGGGATGTTAGTGAACAGGAACAGAAATCGGGGAAGTACGACCATTTTCATTAGTGAGATCCATCCTACCAATGACAGCGGCAGACGGATCTAATTCTCAATGTCGCTCTCTAATTTACTAATAGCCACCCCATAGTTTTCACAGAAGAGCACCTCTGAGTCAGTGTGTATTTTGACTCCTAAATAGCGGACCGGCTCAGTGGTCCATTGTAATGGATAGTCCGGCTCAAAGGGCACAGTGGCAGGGGTGAGGGGGAAAACAATTGATTTTGACCAGTTGACGTGCAGACACGATAAAGATCCAAATTTAATCACCTCTCTCAATATAGGAGACAGATTGATGTCCGGGTCTCGAACATAGAGCAGAGTATCATCCGCATATGCAGAGACTATCAAATCGTACTCTGGGAATCGTATTCCTCAAAGTCAGAATAGTTCCCGCCACCTTTCTTTGCCAGAGCTGCCTTGGCAATAGCATACTTGGATTATTAGCATGTTCGTAGAATCTTTGCCAGAGATATAGAATCATTTTTTTCGTGGCCAGTAATGCTATCTGTCCCTTCAATTATATAATTTGACGCTGAGCCTTTAGGGAGCCTATTTGTCTATGGTACTCGGTTGCCATCTTAAGCACTGCTTCCAGCGAGCTTTTGTAGGATTTACCTACCTTATGTTGCTGGGGCCTTTCTACTGTACATGGGCCTCTAAATACCACCTTAAGCGTATTCCATAGCTTTCCGGGGGTAACATTGCCTAGGTCGTTCTCCTCAAAGTATCGTTTAATTGTCTCCCTCAATCCTTGTCGGCATGGTTCTTGAGGGGCCTTTCATCAAATATTCCGGTATTTGATCTACCCTTCTTTTTTTGAGTACCTCCCTCCCAAATTATCATTGCATGGTCAGAAATGGTTATAGCGCCGTGTACAATAGAGTTGGTGGTGTCTACCAGTGTCTGGGTGTCCCACAGGAGATTAATCCTCAGGTTATGAACATGAGAGAAGAAGGTATATTCCTTGTCATTTGGGTGCTTGGCTCTCCATAGGTCAACAAGGCCCATGTCTGTCATTAGTTGCTTCGTCTCTCGAGAGAGTATTTCCTGCGTAAATCTGTCATGGGGGTGCCTGTCTAATTGTACATTTGGTGGAATATTTAAGTCTCCCACCCGCAGAAGGTTTTAAGGGCCCCATTTCTTGACTTTATCAATAAGGCTAAGTATGTACTGTTCTTGTTCTCTGGCTCGGTACATAAGCATTGAGAATAGCTAGTGCGCGGCCCTGATATTTCCCCTCCAAATAGATATAGCGACCTTCCACAGTATTGCGTTGGAGACTCAATACTTCATAGTGGAAGTTCCATCGAATCCCAATCATGATTCCCCTTTTCTTACTAGCTGTGGCTGCACAGTACTGTGTAGGGTACATGGTGTTTCATGAGTGGGTATCATTTGTCCATAAGTGGGCCTCTCGAAGGCATTTCACCTCAGGAAGAGTGTCCTGAAGATCTCTCCAAATTTTGTGTTGTTTTCTCGGGGAGATTAACCCCTTCACATTCCACATGACTACTCTGACCATAAGTTGTTGAGGAAAGATGGGACAGTGGATCGTATACCCACTATTATATTCACAGCAAACACAGATTCGAACTGTTGTACTTCTGTTGTCACCCGCCCTAGTGGGTCCAAGATGAAAACACATTTAAGATTCACACCCTGGAGTCTCTCCATCCCCTCCCCAACACCCTCTCTCCCACCTCAATCAACCCCAATACAGCGGGAAGAGGATCGAAAGAGCCTGCTGCCCCCCTAAAATCCAGCTACTGCTCCCGGCCGGGGTGCGGCCCCTGTCACACCAATACTCTGAAAGAACCAGCAGAATGATCAGGTGCATTAGTCCACCAATTGAGCCTATCAGTTCATGATCGTCCCTCCGATGGTGGCTCAGGTTTGCCTGTGCTAGGAACTCGTGCCTCTGGAAATAAGTTTGTATTTAGACAAACCTGCATGTCCTGCTCTGTCTAGGTCTCACAAGGGAGTCATACTCATTGTCTCTCATGTGTCATCTGGCTAGCTGCTCATGGAACGCACATTCACAGTGTTTCTCAGAGTTCCTTTCTTTGCCTCCCCGAGTTCCAAAGTGTCCTGCCGGTGGCCGCTAATTTCTCCCACCTTGCTCTACATTTCCAGGGCTGGTTGTCTTCCTGTTAGATCTTCTCCCCTACTCTTCCAGAAGGCTGATCATACAGGCCTTGATAATCTCACGTCTAGACTATGGTAACTCTCTGGGGCATATTCTCAAGGACACATCGCCTAGTTAGCGGCACTTTATCGCAGCCAAAGTGGCGATAAATTTATCGCACAATTCACAAGCTGGTGTTAACAGCCCATAACACCATTTTACCCGCGATAGCAGCCGCAAAAAAAATCGCCACAGATGACCCCCCGCAACTATCGCTAATGAGATGCAGAGTAGGCGTACCAGTGCAAAAAGCCACGAAAACACCACTCCGCAACATTCTCAACGACCAGCCAGATCGGCGATAAGACCACAAAACAGGCGATAAGGCCCGTTAGCAGCAGGAAACTAACACCTGCTCTGACCTGGTGCAAAGTCGGACCACAGCCTGCACCACAAAATGGAGCCCAGCCCAGAGCCACACCTGAAGGGCAACAGATGCCATGGAGCCACAGATCATGCAGCTCGGAGCCCCAACAGGGCCACAACACCCACCGCCACCACCCCCTGGACCCCCAGCACCCCCCCCCGGCCAAAGACATGCCACATCAACTATACGGAATCATGTACCAAATAATCCGCCAGATGTCGCACAATCACATTTGGTGGCATGCATGTGTCGTCACAAAAATGAGCATCACACATCCACCTTCGATGTAACAAATGAAAATGTATTCAAAGAAACACAGAACAGAAATAAAGACTCATGGCGGCTCCCGTCGGGACAATCCGTAGGTCACAGCCTGCAAGACAAAAATCATGATGAGAAGGTGTGTCTTGCGCACATCAAAGGACAGAGAGAGAGCGAAGGAGAGAGAGAGAGAAAGAGAGGGAGCGAGAGAAAGACGGACAGAGAGAGGGAGCGAGAGAAAGACGGACAGAGAGGGGGAGCGAGAGAAAGACGGACAGAGAGTGGGAGCGAGACACAGATAACAGAAGAGATGGACAGGGAGAGAGAGTGCCCACAATGCGCACCCAGGCCACACTGCCCACTTGCTGCCACAGGTGTGTCTCCAACCACGTGCCTGTATGTAGTGCAGTTCACCAGGTCACACATCTGAAACAGATCCGTCATCTGAAACAGAGTCCAGAGACATGGATGGCAAAGTACATACAATTGCACAAGACATCATCGCCTGTCCGCCCCTGCGCACCCAGGCAGATGTACCCCAGCCCCTCCCGCCGCCCAGCGGTGCATGCACGCCCCTGCGCACCCAGGCCTCACTGCTCATCTTCCGCCCTTGGCGTGTAGTAATGATGGCCCACCACGTGCCGCTGCAAGCCACATGCCCGGGGCCCGCGGACATGGCACCCTCCACATCATGCAGCCCCGCTCCGCAGGCCACCAGGTCTCACATATGATTCTGGGTCTTGATTTCGCCATGGCAGAGGACATACCGGTGCACCGGGCATCATCACAGGCTACACACCCGCTCAGCCCTTGAGGTGCCACTAACTCTGTGATCTGGGATGCGGCGCCACGTGGCGATAGGCCCATGCTGGCTCTGGCCTACACTGCGGTCCAGCAGGGCACACAAATCCTGAGCAGTCCGGACAGCCGGGACGGGGCATCATCGCAGGCTGCACACCCGCTCAGCACTTAAGGTGCCCCTACCTCAGTGCACCCAAAGTCACCGCCCCGTGGCGGTGTGCCTGTGCCGGCCGCAATGTATCCGGTGCCACCAAGTCTGTGTCCCAAAGTCATGGACCCTTTATGATTGGGTATCGTGTTGTGGACGCCATCATGTCACCTCCGGTCCTGGGGAATGTGATGTTGCAGGGCCCGAGGCCCTCATGCCTACATTAACACCACACGGATGCACCCAGATAGAGAGTGGAAATGGCGTCGAGCACGTGCGCCCGTCCCTTTTCATTGGCAGGGTCACATGTCCCGTGACGCGTGTGCTGGATGGGTGTGGTGTGGGTGTAAACCAGCCGTGAGGGAGTGGCTGTGGCATGCTGACAACTAGACCTGTGAGCAGCAGATCACCACAGGAAAGACAGGGGACATGTAGCATTGCCGTCCCCCCCTGTGAGCGTAAGCGGAGTGGGCTGGCCTGGCGTATGCCAGTCCAGCGTAAGGGTTTGTATATGACCCCGGGCCCTGGGCGTGGTTCCGTACTGGGCTGGACAAGGAAGTAACTCATGCGTGTGTCCCTGTTGTTGTGTCAGCCCCACCCGGACTGCATTGGGCAATGTGTCACCCTGTGACCCCTATTCTACGACATGATCCACATGGACGTAAGAGGAGTCCAGTGAGCCTACATTCATCCATACTTCCACACTTGAAAGACCATAGACATGACACATGTGTGTGAATATGAATGTTTAATGCACATTCAGTGGAGTGTTGCATCTGGAGCAGTACAGGGCCATGCAAACCCCACATGATGATGTTGTCCCGTGGAGGTCCAGCCAGGGTCCTCCAGGGAATGACAAGTCCAAAGGAAGAGGAAGAGTACAGTCCGCAGTCTGATTGCTGTGACAATGGCGATCAAACAGCATATGGCAGTCCATGTCGAGGTCCAAGGTGAGTGTCGCAGAGTGCATGGGGGGGACAGTGGAAGGCGATGATGCAGAGGGCAGTACCAAGCTGAAGCCGGACCTATGGATGAGATGCATGCTGCTCCGTCCTCCTTACCACGAGGGCAGTATCATCCGCATCTTCGTTCTCTGCTGTTTCATGTGCCTCACGTGTGGGTGGTGGTGTTCTGTCTCCAGCACTGTGTGGCAGTGACACATCAGTGGCCAGAGGTGGAAGATCTGCCGCACTGTGTGGCACTGACACTTCAGGGGGCGGAGATGTGGATGGAGTGGTGGCAGCAGCATGCATCCGCGCCAGGCTTTGTGGCAGCAATGCCATGAGGAGGGTCCTGAGGTCATTGAGGAACCCAGCTACCTCTCGCTGGTGTGCAGCCGTGGCAGCCGCTCGTTCCGCATTTGCCCGCTCCATGGTCTCCATTAATCTCCACATGTTTCCCAACTCCCGTGTGACATCGCTAGAGCCACTCGGACTGGACAGTTGTACTATTCTCTGAGTCAGGGCTCCAGCGATGTCAGCCATGGTCCATTGGAGAGCATGGAGCGGACTGTGGGTGTCCGTTAGGGACCGTGAGTGGTCCCTGATGGGACTTAGACACCCACGTATGGCATCTAGTTTGTCTGCCATGCGGTCGAAGCCCACCCGCACCTATTCAGCCAGATTCTCCTGGCACCCCAAAACACGGCGTTGGAAGGCCATGTGTTCTCCGTGGGGGTCCTGGGAGGCAGCAGTGGTGGTGGGTGCTGCCTGCTGTGTGGTCTGTGCAGGGGATGGGGTCTCCTCATAGCAGCTGGGCTGCCCAGCTCCTGGAAGTGGGCTGCGTAGGCTGACCACGAGCAGTTGGAGGGCGTCAGAGTCAAAGCTGTGGTCGTCCTCTTCGTCTCCAGAGAAGAGAGGGTCGGGCTGCTCTGCAGGAGGTGTTGATTCTCCCTCTGCAATGTGAAGGGGAGATGCAGTTTAACAATGTGTCCACATGTATGTTGTCGCATTGTACATGTTTACATACAGACAGCATGACTGGGTACATTGTGGTTGTTTGGGAGGAGCTGCCTATTGGATGGGGGACAGTGGACATTTCGACAACAGACGTGTGTGTGTTTGTACTTGTACATTATCAACGCACATTTCCCTGCAATGCCAATTGTGATTGGCCAGTGTCTGCACCCAGGCAGCACCAGTTGTGTCCTGTGTTCTGTTGTAGGTGTTTTGCGGATTGTGTCACATTGTTGTCAATGTAGATGTGCTCTGCATGTGATGTGTGTGCTGCATTTTTGGGGAGTCGCCCCTGCAGCTCAGATTTTGCTGCCCCTTATCACTTTCATGAGGTGTGCCTTTGACTTCTGTGCTTGTACAGTGTTGACATGTTGCATACTTGGGTACGTTGGTCTCTTGGTGGGAGTTGGTGGTCTGGGGCATGGTTTGTCCGCAGATGTGCTCAACTTAATTGTGCATGTGTGCCATTGTGCTCATCTCCCACCGTCCCCCCAGGCCCTGGTCGTTACTCACCCTGTTGCTGTTGTGTCGGGTCCTGTTGAGCAGTGTCTGGGCCCCCAACTCCTGCCACCGTCTCCCCACTGATGACTGTGGACACCATTTCCTCCATGTCGTCCAGCTCCTCCTGTGGCGCTGGGCTCCCACCTCCAGTCTGCATTGCTGCCTTCAGGTTGTTGGCGAGTTTCAGCTTGGTTTTGCGCTTGACATCATTCCAGCGCCTCTTGACCTCGTCCATTGTCCTCTTCAGCACTCCGACTGCATTCACCTTGTCCACGATGGACTGCCATATTGTATTTTTTGTTGCCAATGACACAGTGGAGGTGACGAACAGTTGTTGATGGTGTTCTGTCACCTCCGTTATCAGGATCCTGTTTTCCTGCGGACTGAACTTCGTCTTCTTCTTGTCCTTGCCCTTCCCTGACCCCGAAGTCCCAGAATGGTCCTCCGGGGGGCTTGTGGGGTTCTGGCTCTCCTCCGTACTTGCTCCGGCAACGTCCATTGTGCTTCGCTGTTGTTTGGCATTTGTTTGTCTGTTTTTTTCTACTTTTATGGTGATTGTTCCCGCCTGACGCGTGTGGATTGCAGGCCTGTAGCTGGGTTTCGCTGATTTTCGTATCGCGATTGGCCTCATCGCAGCTTTTTTTGCGTTGGTGTTTCGCATTTTTGCGGCGTGGCATTGATTCTAACGCGGTCAGTTGACGCGTTATCTGGGGACTATCGCATGGTGCCGCCGTGTTGTGAATACTTGGTTAACAAGGCGTTAATTTCCCGCGATGGACTGCGATATGCAAAGTTGCGTTAAGCTAAATTTGCGGTGGTTATCACACGTTCTTGGGAATATGCCCCTCTGTATTTTGGATCTCCTCATTATGTATTAAAAAGGTTGCAGGTAATTCAAACTGCTGCATCCTGCCTCCTCCTGAACATTCCAAGGCCTGAGTCAGCAAAAAAGGCTTAGTGGAGCAGCGGGTGCAGTTCAAGGCACTATGCATTGCGCATAGAGCCCTTCACAACAAAGGCTCCCGGCTGTTACAACCTTTAGCCACACCCCACATTCCTGCAAGGCCACTCAGATCGTCCAATGCTCACGTCTGACAGTACCTAAAATTGTCAGATCAAGACAGGGAGGCCGTTCGTTTGCTCACCTGGCTCCCAAACTATGGAATTCCTTACCTAGCGGATTGTGTGAAATGGAGAACTATCTGTCAGGAAGGCTCTGAAACCTGTCTGTTTGTGAACTAGCTTTCTACCAGCCCTGGTGCAGATTTGGTGGGTGTTGTGTTGGTTTCTAGCGGTGGGAAGCCTCTGGGTAACGATGCATTCTACAAGTCCAACAGAATAAAATAGAATAGAATTTGTCTGTGGTAGCTTGGTGTTCTTTCTGCTGCTCTGGTGGATTGTCGTCTGGTGTTTTTGAAAGGCTTGGACTGCTCCTCGATGAACCCAGCACCGCCTGGGCATCCTCTAGTGTGCAGATCGTATATGACTTGGAGTCTAGCCGAAACCTTAGTGCAAAGGGTAACATCCACCTGTAATGTATTTGCCATCTGCACAGTTCCGCGTTCACAGAGGACAGCAGGCGTCATTTATTTAGGGTCATTTGTGAAAGGTCCCAAAAAAGGTTGAGGGTGTGCCCTTGAAAAGTCAGTTGGTCTATTTTCCTTGCTTCACTTATTATGATTTCTTTCTGGTGTAAGGACCACAATTTGGCAATGATGTCGCAAGAGCAGGTGCCTGCCATTTATGGTGGTGTTTCCACTCTATGCCCCTGAGTTATAAGAATGTCGTATGTGGGGCCCTCTTTAAGGATGAATTGTTAGAGGGCCTTACAGTACAAGATGACGTTGTCTTCAACCTCGCACCTGGGACATTTTGAATCCGTGATCAATCTTCCAGGTCGGTACACTTTTTCCAAAGTGCCTTAATTTCCTCCTCCATCTTAGATTGGGGATCTTGCATAGTCTCGAACTCCTGGCTCATGGCAACAATGTCATCTTTGTTCATCGCCACTCAGTCACCCAGGGAATTGAGTTCTATAGTCTCTTCCGAGAGACCAGAAGCCAGATCCGCTTTAAGCGCTTGCATTTGTGTTGTGACCATATTAGAGAGTTTACTCCAGTATTGGAACTTTCATAGATTCCCATGCTTGTATCATTCCCCGTCGTCGGAATGGGAGTCCCCGGTATACATAAAATAGCAATAGAAACTATCACCAAAACAGAAACTAGGCCTAGGCCCATTCTTGTTTTGCAACCTATCCACCTCTTTTTGTAAAAGAGACCAAAAAAAATGAACAACCAATCAGGTTAGCCTCACCCCATAGAACCTCCTGAGAGAAGCTCAGAACCTCAGATTTTCTACCGCACGTTGTGCTAGGGAGTCTCCACTGAGCTCTGCTCAGTTTTTTCCTATTATCCTTAACTCTACAGTTTTTTCACCAGTTTTTTCTTCAGGACTTGCTTGGACTTCGTTTCATAATGTCTGACAAGGAAAAGAAAGCTCTTTTTAAAGCCTGTGCAACTTGTGCTAAAAAGAGGTTGTATGTGGAGGACAAACATAAGGGCTGTATTTACTGTTTGTACCCTGACCACAAGGCATCAGACTGTAAGATATGCTGCACCTTTTCTACAAAGACTCTACAAGACCGTGAGGGACGTCTTTTGACCTGGCTTCAAAAGCTTAAGTCAAGGAAAGAACCAGTTTCCAGTGCCAGCTACGACACGGCCTCTGCAACATCTTCCAGAAGGTCTGCAAAAAGGGGTAAAGTCTCCCCTTCACCTTCTGAGGAACGTCCAGGTAAGGCCTTGAAAAAGACCTCTCATAGGTCTGAGGGTCGTAGTCCTGGCGAATTTCCTCACCGAGGTGTAAAGGAGAGGGAAGGACTGTCTAAAGGAGTGATGTTTGAGAGGAAATCCAGCTCGGTTCCTCCATCTTCTCCTCCTGCGGCTCCAAAGACTCTCAAGAAGCCCTCCTCACTCTCTTCTGAGGTGAAATCAAAGAAAAAAGCTCCCTCGTCGACGACACTGTCAACGACTCCATCGACTAAAGCAGCAAAGGTACAGTCCCAGTCTTCTCTTCCATCTATGACTCCGTCGACGGGCTCGTCGACGGTGAGTTTATCGTCGCCGATGCTATTGCAGAGTTCCGCGTCGACGACGATGGTGCCTGTGTCGTCGTCGATGGTGCTGACGACGTCGACGAGGATGTCGACGAGCACGACGACCACGTCGACGACGGGAGTGTCGATGGTCTCGACGACGACGGCGTCGACGATGTCCCTTTCTTCGTCGACGATTCTCCCATCATCGTCGTCGACGGCCCCGTCGTGGAGAAAATTACTATTTCTCTTAAAAAACGCCAAATTACACCTGACATGACATCCCCCAGGAGGGTGACTCCTCTACCTCCGGCACTCCTTCTGGAAGAAGAGGGATCTGAAGAAGATGATGGTCCTTTCGCCTATGCGAATAGCCCTTCTCAATTGCACGTCAAGTGCCAGGACACGGACTCGGAGGGGGATTACGGAGAGGAGCAACAATATGATCCTTCCTCAGATTATCAAGAGGACTACCAACAGGAGATGGTATCCATGCCTTCCTCCTTACTAGCGGACTTGCAATCTATGCTTGTGGACTATAGAAGGAGATTTGCGACGCAACCTCCAGTTCCTGTGGGGGTACCAGATACAGCTGTTCCTCCTGCTCAGCCTACTATTCCCCAATTGCCGACACCTCAACCAACACTTATGGCTCAAGACGCATCACCTGTTGTGTCTCTCGTTCACGATGATACCTCTAATGAAGACCAGGGCGCTGGTGCACTACCAGATCCTGACGCAGAATGGGATGACTGTGATCCCTGATCCGGCTTCTCCTACACCAGCACCGGTTGATTCCCCCCCTGCAGACATAGGGGGTTTCCATAAGTTGATGGAGAGAGCCTCGAGGAGGTTTGAGCTGCCCATGCACACGGAGCAGTCAGAATGCTTCCTATATGATTTCAAGGAACCTCACAGGAAAATGGTTCACTCAATTCCTATCGTTGGTCACGTCTGGGATGAGGGACTGAAAGTAATGAAGAATCCTGCTACAGTAATTCCGGTTTTACCTCGCCTTGAAACGAAATATAAGGCTCCAGACGATAGCCCAGCCTGCTTGGTCAGTCAGCCTAAACCAGACTCTGTCATTTCTCAGGCGGCCCAAAGAAAATCGAGAAATCCTTCAGCTCCTCTCACAACACCTCCAGATAAAGAGGGAAGACGCCTGAATAATGCGGGCAAGAGGTTTTCTTCCATGTCCAGTCTGTTGGTCAGAGCCGCTAACGCCTTAGCGATACTTGAGCGCTATGATCGCCAGATGTGGTACGATCTTGCCCCATATCTGGACCAATTACCTGAAGATGCGAAAAAAGAGGCTAAGAAGATTCTTCAGGAGGGAGAGGTAACATCGGCTGAAGTGATTGACTGTGCAATGGACATTGCAACCACTGTGTTCCGCTCCCTGGCGGGTGCTGCTGTCCTTCGGCATCAAGGCTGGCTGCGGGCTACATGGTTCCGCCCTGAGGTCCAGAACAAGATCCTGGATCTTCCCTTCGACGGCGAGGTGCTTTTTGGTAAGCACATTGATGATGCTCTCCAGGACATCAAAAAAGACACGGAGACCGCAAAATCCTTAGGGACTCTGCAGTACCGCAAGGTCCCCTTCCGTGGAGCCAGAGGGAGAGGTAATGCCACATATAGAGGAGGATACCAGCAACAACGGTATTCCTCATATGCATCGAATTCACAATCTTACCGGCCGAGTTATAACCAGCGGCAAAATCAAACCTCTTCTTTCTCTCGTTCGTCTAACAGAGGAAAACAAGGACGCCAGGGGAGAGACACCTCCAAGCATCAATAGCGGCTTGCTGGCTCTGTCTACTGTCCCTTCTCCTCCTGTAACATCAGTGGGAGGCAGAATCTCACATTACCTCCACAACTGGCAACGAATAACATTGGACCGTTGGGTGCTGAAGATCATTCAATGCGGCCATACTCTGGAGTTCGTCCAAGCACCTCCTTCCAAGCCCCCTCACGCCACTGTATCAAAACATCTCCGTCTTCTACGATCGGAAGTCCATCAAATGCTCCTCAAAGGAGCGATAGAACCGGTCCCTATCTCTCAGCGGGGAGAGGGTTTCTATTCCCTGTTCTTCCTGGTCCGGAAGACCTTAGAAAAGTGGCGCCCAATTCTAGATCTGAGGGAGCTCAACACCTATCTCATCAAACAATCTTTTCGGATGGTTTCTCTGCAGGACATTCTTCGTCTTCTCAACTCAGGGGATTACATGGCCACATTGGATCTAGAGGACGCTTATTTTCACGTACCTATACATGCAGCTCACAGGAGGTTTCTTCGCTTCACAGTAGCCAAGAGCCACTTTCAGTTCAAGGTTCTGCCTTTTGGACTCCGATCTGCTCCGCGGATCTTTACAAAGGTGTTAGCTCCGGTAGCAGCTTTTCTTCGAAAACATCAATCGGACTGACCTTCAACAGAGAAAAGTCAGCTCTCTGTCCCTCCAGAACAGCCAGATTTCTGGGAGCCATTCTGGACACGTCCATCAGCATGGTTTTTCCGACCCTGGAGAGGCAAGAAAAACTGATGGACATGGCCTCTCGGCTTTTAAAAAGACAGTCACTTTCAGTTCGCCTCTACAAGTCCCTCCTAGGGTCCATTTCCTCCTGCATACCTCTGACCCCTCACTGCAGGTTACGAATGCGTCCTCTCCAGAAAGAATTGGACTTGCAGTGGCGCCAGGTCGACAGATCCTTCGACGACAAGGTCTCGGTTACCGTGGCCATGAGGAAGGCCGCATCATGGTGGAGGAGCAAGGAAATCATTTCTCAGGGCCTTTCCTTCAGGATCGCCCCTGCTCCTCACATAATAACTACAGATGCCTCGCTGGAAGGCTGGGGAGCAGTATTGCAAGACCTTCATGTGAGCGGCCATTGGCTACCCCAGCATCGTCTTTTGCATATAAATCTACTGGAGCTCAGAGCGATTCGCTTGGCCTTGCAGGCTTTTCTTCCACGTATACAGCAGTCTGCAGTTCTAATACGTACAGACAATACGATGGCCATGCATTATATAAACAAGGAAGGCGGCACCAGATCTCGGCTGTTGTCACAAGAAGCCCAGACAATCTGGGCATGGGCAATCCAGCACAAGGTATCACTCCAGGCAGAACACCTTCCAGGTGTTCTCAACAAGGCAGCGGACACGCTGAGCAGACGGAAGTCGGTCAGCCACGAATGGGAACTGGACCACTCCATTCTACAGAAGGTCTTTCGCAGGTGGGGCAAGCCCTCCATAGATCTCTTTGCCACGCAGGAGAACAAGAAATGCCGATTTTACGCAAGCAGGCTTCACCATCCGGGATCGTTGGGGAATGCGCTTTCGATGGCCTGGTCAGGCGCATTTGTTTACGCTTTTCCCCCCATTCCTCTGATCCCCAGACTTCTCAGGAAGCTCAAAGCGGAACCCTGCAAGATGATTCTGATAGCTCCAGCGTGGCCCCGACAGTTTTGGTTCACAGAACTGCACCTTCTCTCCCTGGACCTTCCGCTTCCATTGCAGCCGATTCCTTCGCTGCTGACAATGTCCCAGGGCCAAGTCTGGCATCCGGATCCGCAGTCTCTACAGCTCTCGGCATGGCTCCTGAGCAGCGAGAATTTCTTGGTTTGACCCTTTCAACAGAATGTAGAGAGGTTCTCTCTCAGGCAAGAGCACTAAGTACCAACAAGACATACAAGTCTAAGTGGAAGCGTTTCTGCATTTGGTGCCAGAAAAAGGGTATCCATCCTTTTAAGTCGGAACCGCATGAGGTTCTTCCATATATTCTTTCATTGGCAAAATCGGTACTGGCTCACTCTTCCATTAAGGTGCATCTTGCAGCCATCTCTCGCTTCAGACGCACATCTTCAGGGCCGATCCTCTGGTCGGCAAGGATAATTAAACAGTTTCTCAAGGGCCTTTTCAGAGTTTTGCCTCCAGTCAAGCCTCCTCCTCCTCTTTGGCATCTTAACTTGGTTCTCGCCCAGCTCATGAAGCCTCCCTTCGAACCTATTCATCGGGCGGAATTGAAATTCCTCTCCTGGAAGGTAGCTCTTCTGCTAGCCTTGACTTCGGCTAGGCGAGTGGGTTTACTGCAGGCTCTCACCATTCAGGAACCTTTCCTCCAGTTCAAAAAAGGTACAGTGATACTGCGTACCAACCCAAAGTTCATACCGAAAGTGCCTTCAGACTTTCATTTGAATGAACCGGTTATACTTAAAGCTTTTTTCCCTCAACCGGCTACTCCGGCAGAAAAGGCACTTCACTCTCTTGACATTCAGAGGTGTTTAAAATTCTATCTCCAACGTACTAAAGACTTCAGGAAGTCTTCTCAACTATTTGTGTCCTTTAGTGACCCTCGTAAGGGTTTTCCCCTTTCCAAGCAGGGGATTGCACGCTGGATTACCAGCGCTATCCAGTACTGTCACAGAGCAGCGGGCAAGCCCCTGGAAGGGCGGGTCCACGCTCATTCCATGAGGGCGATTTCTTCTTCGACAGCCCTCTTTGCCGGGGTTCCTATCCGGGAGATCTGCAGGGCGGCGACCTGGAGCAGTACCCATACGTTTACAAGGCATTACTGCCTGGATTCTGCGACGCAGAGTGACACAGCAGTCGGCCAGGCAGTCCTGAGGAACCTCTTTCAGTAGTGGTGAGCTTTCCCTTTCATCCCTCCTTCCATGTTACTGTTTTTTCAGCTCTTGCACATTTTTGAACCTTATGTGTTTATATTTCCTAAGGTTTTCTAAGTAACTTATTGGCCATTGATATTGTACTTGTGGTGCATATGCTATTGCTTTGTTCTTGGTGTTATGATGGTCATGGTTCCAAAAATGTGCTGACAACTGCTAGCTACTCTGATACAAGCATGGGAATCTATGAAAGTTCCAATACTGGAGTAAGAAAACAAGTTACTTACCTATAACTTTGGTTCTCCAGCATTGGAAACTTTCATAGATTCCCATGCGACCCACCCTCCTCCCCTGGGAAAGCTCAGCCTCTTCCATTTCCAGTGGTGTGGTTACACAACGGCTACGAAAATCTGAGGGTCTGAGCTTCTCTCAGGAGGTTCTATGGGGTGAGGCTAACCTGATTGGTTGTTCATTTTTTTTTGGTCTCTTTTACAAAAAGAGGTGGATAGGTTGCAAAACAAGAATGGGCCTAGGCCTAGTTTCTGTTTTGGTGATAGTTTCTATTGCTATTTTATGTATACCGGGGACTCCCATTCCGACCTTCGGGGAATGATACAAGCATGGGAATCTATGAAAGTTTCCAATACTGGAGAACCAAAGTTACAGGTAAGTAACTTGTTTTCTTATCATGCAGGTCGCTTTAACAGCTTTTCAGGTCATCTTTTATTAGGGGGGTTGTTAGAAATTGGGTTTTTGGTTGAATGGGGTGTGAGCCCTGGTCAAGCAACAGCCCCAGTGGCTCACAGAGTGAACCACAAAAAGTCACGAAATTGACCCGTGCTTAACCCTGGCGAGCTTGACACAAAAGCAGTCAGGCTTGACCTAAAGGCAATGTGTAAAGTATTTATGCAGTCCACAAACAGTAATAAAGTGAAAACACAACACAAGAAAAAATTCCAAACCAATTTAGAAAAATAGAGTACATTTTAATAAATTATTTGACAACAAAATGACAAAAATCCAATCAGTAGAACGGGAGTTATGAATTTTTAATGTTTTTTGTAACAGCTAGCGCCTAAAAGATCAAAATGCCAACCGCGGACATCTAGTCGCGCGAGACCGGGTCAAAGTCGTAAAATATGGCAGACTACAATGAAGTGCGATTCAGATACAAGAAGTGGATTGGGCCCGGTCAGCGTTTACCTTGGGATGTAGAAAAATTCTTGAGAAAAATGTTCTGAGATTATAAAGTTCAGTGGGTCAAATCAGCAGGTGGTGTCCGAAGAGGGAGCGTCATCGCCTGATAGCCTTGGGTCGAAGATGTGGTGAAGATTTCTATGTTCCGACTTAGTCTCTGAAATGGAAGTCAAAAATCTCCTTCTGGATGAGGCAGAGGGCTGTAGCCGAAGACATTTCCACGAGGTTGGATACCCCTTCGGCGGTTGGGTGGGCCGGGTCCGCTCTTTGTTTTTTTTTTCGGTTCAAGTGTTACATGACGTCAGTCTCACATTCTCTCCTACGATTCTCAGCTTGGCTGCCAGATGGCTGCCGGCATCGCTTTCTCGGGAGCCGGACGCCCGGGCAATCTGCACCATCAATCAGCCTTGCTGACTGGCGCAACTAAACAGCAAATGCAGCCCGGTGCTACTGCCTCCCCATCTCCGGTGATCGCTATCCTCGGAAAGGCCTCTATGCGCTGCAGCAGGGCTGCGTGAGGTGCTCGGGTCGGGAGCTCATCACCCTGGTTTGCATATGACTGGGTGCAAACTGAGATTACATGGTGTGCAAAGTAACAATGGACTGGATGCGGCCCAAGTAATTACCATTGGCTGCGATTAATTCAAGCATTCCATCCATCAATGTTTTGTATCTAACTTAGGTGGGTGGCCATACAGGTCAGCCTCCGATGGCCCTTACAACATCGGTTCGTCGGAGGGGTGTAACTATGGTGGAAAAAGTGTAGTCTCTCTTCAGGACTGAAGCCAAATGTCCAGAACCAAGTGGTCTTGTTGGTTTTCTTCAAGGCAGTTTAATGCACTCTGTTCCTGTGCCCCCTTCTGTCTTCGGAGCCTTGGTAAGGTTTTTATGGCATAGAAGTATCTCTCCACGATATGGTCTTTAACTCTACATCAAATTCCTTTTTCCACTGGGTCTGTCTTTGGAATGTGAGCGACTCGCCACATGTTATGTTAATAAATTTCTTAAGCGCACAAATGCTCGCGGATGTCAAGGCGCTGCCTTCATCATGATACATGCCTGTCGTTGGATCGGAAGGTTTACCATGTGTTATTCCCCTAGTCTCTAATAGATCCTTATCTCTCCAACAGAGTCCTTTAATAACACCTTTTGATTCGGGGACTGGTAACTACACATCCTGCCAGAGGTTCCTGGGCTACTGAACTGGCTTTGTAATTCCTACATCATGAAGCAGAAATTAACAACCTTTCTAGAAATCGTATTTGTGACATTTGCACTATCAATCTAAGTTCACAAATAAACTTCCACTGCAGTCTCTAGACCAAGAAACGAAAACACGCAGTTGAAACATCTTTCATGCTTGGTCAATGAAAAACTGTCAACAGCCTCTACAGTAAAGTACTCTGGATGTTGTTACTACTGAAACATGCAAGTTTAGCAGGGCTTACATGTGTCACTTCTAAACATTAGGAGCCTGGGCCTTGAGGGCTTCAATACACATTTCAATGGTGACATATAATGTTAGAGAAAAGCTTAACGAATGGATGGCCTCAAGATGAAGTAATGAAGTAAATAGTTTATTCAGTGCAGATTGCACAACTAGCAAGACAGAGGCTTCTGGATGTAATGGTCACCAACTGTCTCTGCCTACTCAAAGATACACATTCTTCATTCTAAGTTATACGTTTACATCACAAGTATGCATGCCTAAGACCCAACACATGCACATGTCGAAAACTATTTTTGCCTGACGTGTTAGCACTGCAGCTTGGCCTGCACAACTACATAACCACTTCCAGCCCTGATACTGTGTTTCTACAATCCGACCTGTGGGTAGTGTAAAACCATATCTGATCCCACTTCCATCATTAAAAATGTATGCTACCTGCATACATTTTGCACGTATTTTTTTCATGGTCTTGCCCAAAAGTTAGATATGCTGATTGGTCTTTCCCAATTACACTCTACGGTTTCAGAGCAAACGCATGTGCAGTGAGAGGTATTAAACATGTTCTCACTTCCCAGAGATACAAAAATGCCTGACAACTCTGCTCATAAAAATATAGGGGGGGTGGTCACAGGAATAAGGATTCCTGAAATGTTAAATAAGGTTGGCAGATCCCTTTAGGGGGGCACAGGCAAGCAGGGGCTGCTGAGCGTCACAGTGGAGGCTATTGTCATTTGACTCTGATGTCCTATGGTCTGTCCTACTAAGGCTCTGCAAATTGGGTGAAGTACAAACCCATCAGCACTCACTTGGCTCTTGGTGGTAGCGATGGCAAGCAGTCACGGTCTTCTCAGCAAGTTGGTGTGGAGGTGCGCAAGCCTAGAACTCAACAGTCACCCAGCATCGCAATAACTGATTGTTCAATCCAGTGCTTTACTTTAGAAAAGAAAAGTACTTTAATCTTCATACTAAAAATACAGTACTGCACAGGACTGATAGCAGACACAATAAACACACACTGAGTTACAACACTTTGGATTCTGCCTATCCTGTCCCTCCTCTAAGTCATCTGAGGTTTAGCATGTCTGTTAGGCATGTATGCAGAGGGGCAGATTGCCTCCGTTCAGTATGTTAGCACTCGGTTAAATAGATTGCCCTTTGGTTTAGCCTTTGTGTAGTGCATGTCTCAGTGTTCTCTTTCGACAGCCGACAGAGATCTGCAGCGTGCATCTCTCGCCTCTCCTGCTTCTCAGGGGAGACGTGCCGGCTGTAGTCTCTGCCCACAATCCAGGAGGGCTGCAATAGAATACAGCAGCGGGGTCTGCAACCCAACATATTTGAAGACAGGTGCAGACACTGGATGGTGGCAGAGGCTAACGGAAGGAGTTGGACCCACTTGTGGGTCTCACGGTGAGATGCTGCAGATGGGCCGCCACGTGATGGAGTGTCACAGCGGCACAAGGGCAGCCACAGGCACACACTTCAAATGTGGCTGAATTGTCTGCCTCAAGCACTGTTCTTGATTGCAGCGGCAAAATTCATGGTGCGGCAGCGCAGTCCACCTCAGCACAACCCTGACCACAGTGGCAATTGCCGCTTCACCACAACTCAGGTCATAGCAGGGATGATCCCCTCAAGGGCAGTTCTTGGTCACAGTGGAAAAAACAGCTATTCGCGATCCCTACTTGGAACCAGAATCTCAGACAGACTGACCCTCAGGCTCCTAGGGATTGCAGATCACTCTCCACACTCTTCCTTCCCCTGGCAGGCCCTCACTCCACAAGGGTCAAGCAGCTTCTGGCACTCCCTGGACAGTAGCACCTCCTGCAGCGTTGGCAGGTTCCGTCCCTTACTCATCTGGTAGACTGGCTTCTAGGGGCTTAGGCCGAAGAACAATTTCTTCTAGGTGATGTCCAGTCACCTCTTAGAAGCTGGGCATTCGGCAGACATCAGCTTTGGTTTCACAGCAGTGCTCTGAGCATTCTGCAGAGCACTCCGTTACTTGGTCAATAAAAACATGGAACTGGGACAAGTGGGTCAATGGCACCCACTTTTATACAGTCAAAGCATACAGGACATCTGGATTTCAAGTCTGCAATTTCAGAACCGGTCTGGGGTGGTTCTTCTTTCAAGTGGCCTTTCCATTATGACCCTCACAGAAGGATGGAGCACCCACAGCAGAGGAACAAAGAGGTGTGAGCTTTCCGCTCATGGCCACACTGAACAGTGATCAAGCAAGAGACAATAGGAGCTGGCCTCAACTAAAGAGGTCCCTTTCACCTTGAACAACAGAGACTTCTCCCACCCTTTACCCCCACCATCTACCAAATTGCAGTGTTACAGGAAGACTCAACAGGAGCCCCTCTCAGCAAAAGGCCTAATGGAATTTCTAAAGGAGTTTTGTCTCCTCTGCCCCCATTTCAGAGTCTAGCTTTCCTCTCTCCAGCTTTAGGAATGTTATCAATACACTTCCACAGTCTGGGCAAGCAAACTTGCCTCCATCTTGTGCACAGGAATAGGACAGGGATTTCCAGAATGGAACCCATAGGCCTACATCACTCTGGCTCACTCAGAGACACACTATATTTACCATACAGGCCACATACACAACCACGCATAACATGCACTTGGGATTTTAATGCTACCATCTGGGTTGCACATAGAAGAGGAACTTTACACAGTGGGCCAGTAGGCCTCCACTCCAGTGACACAGATAAAAAGGTCTACTCACAACTACTCATTCACAAAACAAGTTACGCTATCACCACCACACTACTTGCTAACCCTCCGACAGAGACAGTAGTCCACTACCAGTAAAAGGAGGGCAAGCTTGGTGCGCCCTTCCAGGTCGTAGGGTAGATCCAGGACCTCAGTCATGTCAAGGGACAGAGCTAGGCCTCTGTGCACACACTAGATTAGTGTGAAGCTAGAGGCTAAAATCAAAAACCAGGATACAAGGTACTCACAGTCTGGCACTCAGGGCAGTGAAACACAGCTGTACACCATGCAGGGACAGTTCTGTCCCAACATTCATACTTTAAATGAAGGCTCCTTTATTGTCTCAGTCGTTCGCTTATTAGCAGTGATGATACCGGCAAGTACATAATGTACATGTGTGGTTTATGCAACTAAGAGAGAACCTGGTAACTTTGTAGATAACATCCACTATACGACTCCACACACTTGCACACTGTTTGAATGGAGGAAGGTCCTTGATATGGCTCTAGAGAGCATGCACCCCTGCCTTGTACTCACCATAGCAAGCTGTAGCTTTTTGACCCATACACACATCGATCTTATGTATGTGCTGGAGGTACTTTTGTGGCAGGGGTAGAGACCCAGAGTGGGCTTTGTAATCTAGAGGGGTCCTCCATGTGCACCCCCTTTGGGGAGTGGGACTACTGACAGTTCACCTTTTTCCTGGCCATGATGAGGAGTGTCACCGTCCTGCCACTACCACCTTTTTCAAGTTATTCTGCCAGTCCCGCGCAACCGGGCCATTCGTTCAACTATGTGGGGGCATGGATGCTGCATGTGTGCACCATTGGCCTGTGCAGAGGATTTGATTATGACACAGTTGGCAGTAGACACATTGTGATTCATTTTGTATTTGCTACCTTCAAATGGTATCTAAGATGGAAGGTTGAAGGGAAAGCCCACAGCGCATATGTGCATTACAGGGCTTTCCTGGGACATTTCAGGGATCTGTTGCAATGGGTCAGACTAATGAGTGTTAAGGAAAGAAGACAGAGGCCTCCGTTTTAAGCAAGGGAGTTTTCAACTTATCTTCATTGGCCCATTGTTCCCTGGAAGGGCTACCCCCGCAGGTTTACATGTAGTTAAGTAGGGCGACCTCCATTCTGCCCTTATTTGAGTCTCACCAGCCTGGAGACTACGCAGCTCTACCTCACCTTCCTGGTTACACCTTTTGGCTGGACCAGTCTGAGTGGAATAGGCAAAAGGCAGAACTAGTCTCAGAACTGAAAGCTTGGAATACACAACTCATGTCTGTTATTCTAGTATAAAGACGGGGCAGAGACTTCCACTCAGTGTGCCTAGATTTCTCTTCCAGGAATCTGGGGTCTGCATACCCAGCAGCGACCAAGAAACTCTGTATGCTACAGGGATGGTGTATCCACCACAAACTTTGCTTGCTAGTTTCAGAGCAAGAAACCTGGGGACTTTACCTAAAGCTGCCAGAAGGGGCTGCCTTGGCTCCACTAGGAAGGAGAGATCTTACCAACTGCTCAGGAACAGCAGGGAAGGTCTTGTCTTCTTCCACGAGTAAGATGCTGCTCATACAAATAGGGGGTGCGAAGAGGCCAAGGAGAGCTAAGCTGAAAGTGCCCACTACTGCATCAAAGAAAGACTTGCACTGCTTTTCGAGAGTGAGTTCTGTGAATTCGGAAGTAACCCTGCAAATGGGGGGGAAGGGGGGGTAAACTGTATCGCTGAAGATGGAGGGTATGGAGGAACTCGTTCATACAAATTCCACTGTAGAATTAAAATTGCAAGAAGCTACATGTTGATAAAGAAGCTCAGTATCCCCCAAAGAAGAACCAAGAGTACCAGAGGAGACCAATATCAAGAGATCGCACCCAGCGCAGGCATCTAGCTTGTTTGGGTGGTGGATTTTATGTCTGGGCCTAAGGAAGAACCCAAGCTGCGGGATCTGTTGAGTTATAAACATGCAGCCTCCTGAATAAGGTGCTGTGCCACCCGAGGGGAACCAAGGAAGGGAGAGGGAAGAGACTTCTACCAATGAGTAGGGAATCTTGAGACGCACTAGCCCACACCTTGGGCAGTATATCCTCTAAAGACTCTTCAGCTACCAAACCATTGTGAGGCCCCCCGCAATGACTGATCAAGGACTATTGGACAACTTTACCCAAGGACGTTGTCCCCAAGGAGCATCATTGGCTGCCTGTCTCCCTCACGCTTGGTGAAATATAGTAGTACTAACCAGTATAATTTGCTGCCACTGAGATTTCATGTACTCTATTATGTTGTGTGTTCTAGAGCAAAATGCTTATTTTTTTCCAAAGAACAATCAATGGCAAGACATTAAATTGGTTTGTATTGGTGAACTTGTTGAGTGTTTCTGATTCTCTGCACCACCTACCCGAGTAAGCCTTGGACTGCTCAACTTCACTATCCTTAGCATCAAGTGCTAAAGGGTGTATTTGGTGCTCAGTTTGGGGTTCACTAGTGGGTTTAATCCCTGGGACACTACTTAAGAATGGCTCTAATTGACACTATAATAGCCCAGTATCGTCTGACTGCCCTGGGGCACCAGAAAAAGTTCCCACTCATACATACATAGATACCTTATTATATCTATGAAGTGTACATGTACCTTCTTAAATGTATTTTTGTGTATGGTACCAGCTAAGGATGCATAATATATGTTAAATAACGTGCTTGTTTTCAAATGTTAGTGTGTGCGCTACTGGGTGTGTGGGTTTATGCATGCACAGGGAAGAGGAAGCGGTTATAGGGTACAGCAACTCTGGGCTGACACGGTCTTCAGCCCTTCCAGTTTTCACTTACTGTATTGTGATCTCTCCCTTCTCAGGGGTTCCTGTGTTTTTCTCTGGCGTTTTGTGTGGTGGTACAGGCCGCGCTTTGGAAGCAGGAACGTGGCTCTGAGGTGAGTACAAGGGCACGTTCCCTACCACCCATATGTCAAGCCCAGATATGCTGTCTTCTTGGGCCAGTGGTGTTTGGAAGCAGATGTACCACCACAAGACTAATTAACATACAAATGTACCAAAGGTTCATTTCAGTAGACAAAAATCTGTGTTATGTAGACATGTGTTCCAACATGCATTTTAAGGATTTGTGCGTGTCACTGGGTAGCCCTGTGCCACACAAAAAACAAAAGGATGCAGGTCTAATTCTTTAAACATGTCCAGAAGAGAGCGAGAGAGAGAGAGTGCATGTGTCAGGGTAGTTTCTATACTCCCTCTCAATGTTGGCCTTAATATTTGCAGACATTTTATTTTGGATCTCATTATACATCTAAAAACGAGGCCCCGTATAGAAAATCTGCACATCAATACAGCCCCCAGTATTCCTCTCTTTATTTGGTTTGTGACAGGGCTAGGTTCCACAACACCAAATGAATCATGTACATCCTTCTCAACCACACACCTCCTCACAACGTGCTTGATGCACGTCAAGCTCTTGGAACAGCTCACCTCGTCAAAGCTGCTCTTGCTGCTAGGCGAGCCTGAAGGCTTGAGTACCGATGCCTCACGTGGTAAATAGTTTGTATTTATTTAGCCTGAGCGGCATGTCTACAAAAAATACATTGAATGGTAACTAGCTATTCATATGGACGGTAGTGACTGAAGCGGAAGCCGAGCCACCCAAATATTTGGTATGTAAATTGCAAAACAAACATTGTAGAAAAAAGTGATAAAAACTTTAAATTTTTAAAAAGTGTGATTCTTTAACATTTGGTAGTGTTTCAGTTTAATACATTTGATTATCTCACTACCTTGAGTAACATTAATTAAAAGCGAAAATTGTAAACATGAACTGAAGAAACAGTCAAGCAATCCCCGCCTCCCTGGCACTGACCACAATGCCATGATTGACCCAAGATATAAGTAATTTGTCATGTGCCCTTACATATGGTCCATATGTCCAATATTGTTGTTAAGTATGGAGTAAAGGACTTCAAAATGCTCTCAAATGTGACGATCAAGGGAAATGAAACACGGTGAAGTAAAATGATTTGAGTAAGATCACACAATTTGGTAAAGCATGGAAACCGGGAATTGAACCCAGGTTTCCTAGTGGCACACTGCATTTTTGCCACTGGTTTGATATTTAGTTCTCTACTTCATTTAACATCCAGAACACTGTCCTTTTTTGTTCAATTATTTCAGGAGATAAATTGTGCACTCTGTTAAAAAAAAATACACCATTCCCATGTTACATGAATCTCACTCAAGATATCTTTCTAAATATTTTTAAAAAATCAAAGTAATGGGAAAGTTGTCAATTTTCTGCATGTTAGTATCACTGCCTTCCTCTGACTTAACAAAGACAATTATTTCATGAGCAGTTCAACACCTCAGTGAAGGCTCTCTAGTTAGTATTACAATTCTTCAATGAGGGACATAGAAGATGTAAGCTCGGCTGCAAACATGGTTTAACCATGGAGGTCGATTCACCAGAATTCCAGTGGTAGTAGAAGTGAAATTACATACCCTTTGACCTTAATGATAACCCAGAAAATGACATCATATGACTCTTGAGCCTTTATTTTTCCCAGGAAGTCAAGTCACATGACCTTAACCCTGATGACAACCCAATAATTGACGTAGCTGAAGTTCCATAATAACTGCGTGTTAAATATAACACAATACAGACAACTGTCTATTTTAGAAAACGCCTATATTAGGGTGCTTAATTGGTATTTTAAAGTTTGGGGCTGTAATTGTAGTGAGCTAGCAAAGCGAGTGAGCCAGACCTTTTCCAGGGGGTTTCTCCACCGTGAGTAAAATTTGAAAGGAATGGGGACAAATAGTACATTTTGAAGCATAATTTTCACATGCATTTGCTAAAAAGCCATAGGCTCCGAAGTGGGCACTCATTAAATATTCAAATCGATTCATGGTGTGCCTAGCCAATGAAACCTGATGCTTCCCAGGAGTTAATCCGAGTTTTCTCAAAATGTGCTGTGGGTGCCCCCGTATGTCACAAATTAGCTGCACTGTGCCAAGGCCAGCATTTTGTCAAGGGAGCCCCCATATGCCATGGATGGTCCTTATACCAAAAGTTACAAAAAATATGCCAGTGCCAGAATTTTGCCATTTGTGAAGTCCATATAACATGGGTGAACCTTATGTCTAACATTACCTCAGTAAGTCAGAGCCAGCATTTTAAAACACAAAGGTGATGTGAGGAATGCTTGCAATTTGTTAAATCATTGGCAATTGCTGATGGTAGCATTCAACTCATTGGTCTTTTGCCCACCATGCCACCTTTGTTTGGGCCCCTGACCATATTCAAATCAGTCTTGAACCTGCTGCAGTAGGAACAGTCCAGCCCAAACTACCAGGCCAGATTCTCCCTTAACCGGAACTTAAGCAACCCAAGACTGGTTTTGACCTGTTTGGGGCTTGTCATTTGGGTGTAGCTTGGTTCCAACGTCTGGCCATTCCCTTGCCACTCATGGCAGTATATCAAACACACAAAAGGTGATGGGAGGAAAGCTTGCAATTTGTCTAACCACTGGCAATTTCTCAGGGTAGCTTTCCAACCTATTGTTCTTTTGCCACCATGCCACCTCAGTTTGGACCCAGACATATGCAAATATGTGTTGACCCTGTTCTAATAACAATTCAGGCTAAACTACCAAGGCCAGGACCTCCCTCAACCGGAAGCATTATGTCATAGTTGTGACCCTCCTATATGTCACGTTCTCCTTTATGCCAAGGATTTCCTCCAGTGTGCTAGCACCAGTATTTTACCATAGATACCCCTATGTCAATAATTTTCTCATGTATTCCAGCATTTTTCCAACGGTGCCCCAAATTACCTCTAGAATGCCAGTGCCAGTATTTCACCATGTGCGCCCATTATGCCAAGAATTACCTCCAGTGTGCCAGTGCCAGTATTTTGTCACAGGTGTCTGTCATGCTAAGAATTGTCTCAAGTATGCCAGGGCCAGTACTTTGCCATGGGTGTCTCTGTGAGACAGGATTTACCTTCTGTATGAGAGGGATAATGACAGACTCACAAGCATAATTTCACATTCACTCACTCACACTCATTCTCACTTACACTCACTAACACTCTCTTACACTCATTCTCTTTTAAAAAATAATAATATTTGTATTGAGTTCTAAAACCAAACAAAAAACAAAAAAGAAACAGCATGGAGTGTCCACAACGATACTGTTATAGAGTGCATTTAAGGAAGGATCCAATGTATCAAGTCCATAGCAGCAAATCAGTGATAAATTAGAGAGAAGGGAAACAGAACTCATGGGGGTAGAGGTGGAGGCAATGTGAGACGAGTCTTCCTCAACCGCCATCTCACACGGGACCCTAACACAGAACACCCCACATTGACAGGACGATAATTTCCCCACAGGCTCTCAACTCAAGCGTCATCTCTGACCATACACTCCCTTCCCTGCATCATCGCCACCCAGACCCAGAGTAGCAGTCTCATCATCTTCATGTCCCAGATTATAGTAGCTCAGCCATGGGCCTCATACCTTTCAAACTTTTTGGGGACAACCTCTGCTCTTATAAGTAACCCTCTCCAACGCCATTTACATATCCATATCATCTTTCCACTGATGTAGCATGGGGATCTCCGGCACGCCCCAGTACCTGGGCACATCTCGTTACGCAACAATCAGACCTAAACTGCAGAACAAGAGTTGTGCTCTTGGGACGTCAATTTCCGTTGGGATACCCAGCAAAATATATTTTGGGTTTAGTGGGACGGCTACCTCTAGGATAGCCTGGAGCTCCTGAAGAATGGCTAACCAGTATATCTAAATGGTATAGCAACCCCAGAGCGTGTGCAGGAAGTCCTTCCTATCTCCCCTACATCTCAAACATTCTGGGGATGCTTCTCTCCCTATCCTATGTAGTCTAGCCTGATCATAATGGGCACGGTGGAGCACTTTAAACTGTACAAGTCGGAGTCAGGATTTGATTGCCACATCCCGGGGATGCATCAGGGCTGCTACTCAATCAGTGTCATCCATCTCCCCAATATCCACCTCCTATCGCTCTTGCAATGTACCCAAGGTATCAGGAATATTATTATATAATAGTTTTGTAGGTATAAGATATGGCCTTACTGCTGAGCTACTCCATAATTCACCTACACTCAAGCAGTGCAAATTCCAGTATTTCAGCCTCGTCTAGTCCCTCAGCCATCCAGGCATGATGGAGCTGAGCGAATTTAAAATATTGATTTAGATGTAATTCATAATCTTGCTACAAAGAGGTGAAGGGTATGAGGTTTCCGTTTTCCAACACATCCCCCACCCTGGAGATGCCAATTAGGTCCCATGGACCAAATCCACGCAGTTTCCCCATTTCTTTCATCATACCGCCTTCCCATAGAGGGGTTTACTTAGTAACCATTGTTGCCCATCCTAATGTTTTAGAAGCTCTGTGCCACACTCCCAGGGTCACCTGTGTTGCCGGTGGCAACCTACCCGAGCCAGCACCCCCATATATGAAATGGAGGGGGGAGCGTGGCAGGAACCAGGCCCTATCAAACACATAAGTGGGATGCTCCTGTGCCACGAATAACCAATCATTAATAGCAGTTGCAGCTCACACAGGTAAGCGCGGTGGGACGGGATAGTCAAAAGTCAATTAATAAAACCACTTACCTTGCACTCGCTGTATCGCTGACTCGGCGATGCGGCGAGCGCAAAGTAAGTGGTTATATGTATTTATTTACTTTTGACTATCCCATCATATGTCGAATTTCACTGCCCCCCACCCCGCCCTGCCCCCCTGCCCCACCACCCCACCGTGCTTACCTGTGCAAGCCGCAATTGATTAATAGGTAGCTGATGTGCGGCCCAGTAATAGGCCTGAATATCCGGCAGGGATATTCCCTCGTTGTAGGAATTCCACTAAACCATCCGAAGCGCCACCCTGGGGTGTCTCTCATCCCATTGCAGCAGCCGTACCTCTCTTTTATTGAACATCTCCTCCGGATTCAAATGATCTGTATTTTGGAGGCAATATAGCAGTTTAGCGAGGGTGATCATCTTAAAGATGGCAGCCCTCCCCAGGATCGTCAGGGATTATTATTCATTCTCAATCACTTGCAGTCACTTTTAGTCTCTTTCACTGGATACTCACTCACGCATACTTATTGACTTGCAATCTCACACATTCTCACTCACTACTTGTCACTGAACTCACTCACACATAAGCACATGTGCACACATACAGCCACACATGCTCACACATACTCTCTCTCACATAAACACGCTCTCACCCGCAAGCACACATACAACATACATTTAAAGGCATTTTGTACTTACCTCAGCTACCACCAAAGTCCTGTTCCAGCTAATTGTAATTTATTTTTATTACACTAAAACTATTAGTATAATGAACAATGGGCAGAAAATGTGGAGAGCGGAGCCGCCCCTGCATTCTTGGCTCTGATTTTGCCACTTCTGAGGCGAGGGGTCGCACAGGGGAAGCAAGGGGCAGACCAGGGGTCGCAACTGAGACCCCTGCTCAGGGCTTTAAGTGGCCCGGTCTCACCGGTGCTGAGCACCAGCAATTTTTTAAAGGGGGCCTCATAACGGGTCTCTAACGGGCTCTGTTTTGTGCCCTGGCAATTTTTTTCCGGACTGCAGTGACATCAGACTGCTGTCACTGCAGTCCGGAAAAAAACAGACCGCCTGTGCCAGGGCACAAAACAGAGCCCGATGGAGACCCGTTTCGAGACAGCAGGCACATCCTGTGCGCGTGCTCACACTGCTCTCTTCTCACTAGTGGAGAAGTTACGGCATGACGTCATGCCAGGTGAGTAGTTGTAGGGGAAGGGAAATCCTTTAAATAGAGTCATTTTCTCTCTGGATTTCCCTTCTCTTTTTGAAACTCAGGAGCAGCAACATTGTCCTGGTGTCACCACGGCTTAAGTGGAAGCTTTTTCAATATTATATACAAGCCATAGTTGCTGCTTATTTATCTTATGCAACTAACAACCATTGGCAAAGCCAATAGTCCTGACTTCTCGTAGGTATGATGTTACTTGTTCTATCATATATCAAGATGCCATGACAGAAATAGCAAAATACAATTCGGACGGCACAGATTTTTAGCTTAGGTGTTTTTAAGCCACGCCCTTAATTACATTGGCCACGCCCCTTTGAGAGACCCCCCCCCCAGTTTTTGCATCCCACTTAAAGCCCTGCCCGTGCTACTGCACCTGCTGCACTGATTACAGCTGTATACCTTCACTCTTTGTGCCTTTATCTCGCTGGCTAATTTTGGACTTTGTTAACTCGGTAACGGTAGGAACTGAGTTATTTATTACCTGTTTGTAAATTATCGTGAACTACATCCCATGGGTCTAGCCTGCTGTTCAGCATTTCTTTGCTCCCCAGCTGTGTTCACACTACACTAATACCACATACATATGTACATTTGATCACATGCTTTCCTGAGCCCTGACTAACGCTCCGACGCATTGACTGTCTTATTGAGAATGGTGCAACCACCCATTTTTAAGCTCTGATGCAATGAACCCCGAACCTTTCTCCTTCACACGGGTATATGCAACAGGTGCAGTAACCTACTGAGCTATCTCACCGGCTGCATAGCCGTTTCTGCGTAAGTGCGCTCCTTCTCTGAGTTGCACCTTATTCCGTGCTCCGAGCGCTGAAGCTGGGCTTGGGCTTTCTCTCGAGGCTTGCTCGTTTCAAGACTGTGAAGGGCTTTAATATGACGGTCACGCAGGCAATGCTGTATTGACGCCCTCGTCTCTTCCCCCTCAGAGTAATGCGACCTTTTCCTGACGGTAACCCAGAGAGACGGCGGCCCTCTGCAGCCTTGCGTCATAGCCCACGAGGAGACAGGAGAGCCATCGCTCACTGGCAATTAGAAGATGGATAACCCCGACACTACCTCATCCGCCATGTTGCAATCAGCGAAAAGGATGCTCTCTGCGGTTTATGGGTCCCAGGGACCGCCGGAACCCCTCCCCCCTCACTCCTGTGGAGCTGCTGCCCTCCATCTTCAGTTTGTTTACACTGTAGTGTACACTGACTAACAGAAGCATCAGAGAGCCAGCTGCACAAACGACGTAAAGATTCACTTTCAAACTAGATTCATTCACAATTAGAAAGGAACTGATGGAATGAAGGGAGAGCAGATACTGTCTGTAGGTCTCACATATTCTCAACCCTCTTCGTAATTCAAACAGTGGTATTTAATATGCAGAAGCGTTTCACTTTTGTACGTCAGATTGTCACTTCTTAAAACTGATAGTTTGAACTTAGACACATTCATTGCCTGACAACAGCGCCATTAGCGAATTAAGAGGAAAGTTAGCTGTCATAAGCTCCCTACAAGTGGCCTATTTTAATATTATGCATGGATCAACAGTATATCCTATTAAATCAAACATAAGAGCAATATTTGACTAAGATCACACAATTTGTTCAAGCAGAGAAACTTGGATTGAACTCAGGTTTTATGGTCTCACATTGTGCAATTAAGTCACCAGCTGGGTATCTTTTAATCTCACCTATCTTATATAAAAGGTGAATGTTTTGTCTTAAGGTCTTACACTGGGCGGGCTTTATTTATCCTGTTAAGGCTCATGGGGCAGGGATCAAATTACACAAGAAAAAAGAAAAAGGCCCCTACTTGCCATGTATTAATCATTAATTGATCTACAGAAAGAATTAAAGCAATGTGCAAAATAGGCATATTTCTTTTATACTTTTCAGTCAATTATTTAGTGTTAAAGCAATCCATGGACAACGCTACATAAATATATTGCAAAATATAACACACAACTACTATGATCCCCAAAATAACCCTTTCTAGACTCTCCCCTACTCTACCCCTCCTTGCATCATCTGACACCTCTTTTACTATACAAATTCCCCAAAACAAACCAATCTAAACTCTTCCCTCTGACTCTTCCCCTCCACAACCACTTTTTACTCATCCAAAAGCCTCCTCCTACTGCTATGACCTCCAATAAAAAAAATCTAAATCCTTCACTCTTCTATCCCTTCACTATCCTTTTCAATCAAAATAACAGACTAACATGTTCACTTCTCAAATTTCATATTCCACTATACTAATTCACCACTAATCCTTTATGGGTTCCAGAACAGCGTGGTACTCGCCAATAAAGCGCTTCAACACCCCATCAGGGTTACAAGCGCTATATAAATGCAAACCTTTTTCCATTTTCTACCCCTCCCCAACCCTTCTCAATCCAAATAACTGACTAACATATCCACCACTCAAATTACTTTCATATTTCACTATACTAATTCAACACTAATCCTTATGGGTTTCAGAGTAGCGTGCTACTCGCCAAAAAAGCGCTTCAAAACCACTTCAGGGGTAGCAAGCGCTATATAAATACAAACCTCTTTCCCTCTTCTATCCCGCCACCTACCCTTCTCTATCCAAATAACTGAATAACATATCCACCACTCAAATTACTTCATATTTCACTATACTAATTTTCAACACTAATCCTTTATGGGTTCCGAAGTAGCGTGCTACTCGCCAGAAAAGCGCTTCAACACCCATCAGGGGTAACAGGTGCTATATGAATGCAAACCTTTCTTCCCCTTCTATCCCTCCGCTATCCTTCTCACTCCAAATAACTGACTAATTTCCACAACTCAAATTACTTTCATATTTCACCATACTAATTCACTACTAATCCTTTATGGGTTTCCGGAGTAGCATGCTACTCGCTACAAAAAGCGCTTCAACACCCCATCAGGGGTAACAAGTGCTATATACATACAAACCTTTTTTCCTCTTCTATCCTTCTGCTATCCTTCCGAATCCAAATAACTGACTAACCTATCCACCACTTAAATTACTTTCATATTTCACTATACTAATTCAACACTAATCCTCTATGGGTCCCGGAGTAGCGTGCTACTTGCCAAAAAAGCGATTCGACACCTCGTCAGGGGTAGTAAGCGCTATATAAATGCAATTACAATACAATACAATGAAAATTAGCAAGACAATCACAAATATATATATATAAAAGGTCAGTGAAAGCAGCAAAATGCAAACAAGGTGATTGAAATATAATGGACTTACCAGTACATCTAAAATGTTGAAAATGTTCACTGACTTCATTTAAATAAGGACAAGCTAAATCCACTTGGATATGTACTTTGTGATCACGAGTCCTTGCTTAAGTATTTGAAATACTGTTTGTCCCTCCTCACTGTTGATAGATTGACTATTTAAATGTTGAACAAACGGCCACCCCCTCATTAGCATATGATTAAGATTCATGTTTTGGAGTCAAAACGCGTAATGCTTTACTATTTTGCCAGCATTAAAAAGAACATGTCACTATTGATTGGCTGGAGGGCCTGTGTCACGTAACAGAAGGTTGCAGTTCGTGTTTTCATTTGGAAAATATAAGGAGTGACGTTCCTGCACAGGCCCCGACCCGACAGGCAGGGCCGGACTGGCTACCGGGCGTTTTGGTGTGCTGCCAAGCTGGGGGCTGATTTCGTTGATGGGTACCTGAGTGTGCTTAAAACCATTCGTTTTGCTTTGTTTATTTTGAAGCACACGCAGGTCTCCATCAACGAAATCAGCCCCCACCGCAGTGAAATCAGCCCCCAGCTTGGCAGCACACCAAAACGCCCGGTAGCCAGTCCGGCCCTGCCGACAGGCTGGGCATCCTCTTCGTCAACTTTCATATGGATTTATGGTAAAAAGGGATGCCCGCCGGCTGCAGCTTTGAAAGCAGATGAAATGTTTCACGGAAGGGCCCGGGAGGCCCGCCTGACATGACCGAAAATTTTAAAGGCAGCCAGGGTTTGCAGGAGAATTCTCTCATTCACACCATCATGACGGAAGTGCAATGGAATGGCAAACAACAAAGAACTGAATTTCCATCGTATTGAGAAAGGGTGGCATATACCTTTGTGATTGGCAATTTGAAAATATGACTGAGCCATACAGGAAATTGAATTCTCCAAAGGCGTTGTGGAAATATTAATGATAAGCGCTAATCCAAAGGCACCGAATTTGTAACATTGAGGGGACATTGTTTTACTTATTCAACAACAAAGCATTATGGGCGCTGTAGTCCAAACAACAGAACTAAGGTCAGTGAAAACAGCAAAATGCAAACAAGATGATTGAAATATAATGGACTTACCAGTACATCTAAAATGTTGAAAATGTTCACTGACTTCATTTAAATAAGGACAAGCTAAATTCACTTGGATATGTACTTTGTGATCACGAGTCCTTGCTTAAGTATTTGAAATACTGTTTTTCCCTCCTCACTGTT
This sequence comes from Calotriton arnoldi, assembly GCA_963921515.1. Taxonomy (NCBI): domain Eukaryota; kingdom Metazoa; phylum Chordata; class Amphibia; order Caudata; family Salamandridae; genus Calotriton; species Calotriton arnoldi. Next base: position 1,039,795 of record CAWUFW010005547.1, on the reverse strand, counting down.
GATAGATTGACTATTTAAATGTTGCACAAACGGCCACCCCCTCATTAGCATATGATTAAGACTCATGTTTTGGAGTCGAAACACGTAATGCTTTACTATTTTGCCAGCATTAAAAAGAACCTGTCACTATTGATTGGCTGGAGGGCCTGTGTCACGTAACAGAAGGTTGCAGTTCTTGTTTTCATTTGGGAAAAAAAAAATATATATATATATATACACACACACATTACACGGTTACAGACACAAATAAACGATGTTCTTAAAGCAAACAAAAATACTCATCATAACCACTGTAGTCTGAATTAAATGAATGAGGTCCCAGATGGGGGCTTTTGCCTTGTCGATAGTTCCCAAAGCCAACAGTTCAAATACCCTCCACGGTTATCAAGCAAGCCTGTTTTTGAAGCACTCTGTGTGGCTGGGCTGCCTTTTTCAGATGAAAGGCTGAGCCTGGCATAAGGACGTAATGAAGGGAGCAGAAAGAAACTGTCTAACTTTCAATTACCACCTCAGGGAATTCCCTGGAGCAAAAACCAAGACAGAACATTTGCACAGGATGAAGGCTGCCTTTTACACCTGATTTAGCCTTTTGCAGTAAAAACAGAACAATGCCAGTGCAAATATTTTTGTGCAAATTTATTGCAGGCTATTACCACTTGTATTAAATTTTGCATTACATTTCACCACCAGCATATGGGACTAAAAACTTGAGCAAGCTCAGTTGGCACTCATCTCATAATCTTGAGCTAAAACAGGCACAAACATCAGATGCACCTGTTTTTCTGCTAACAGTAACTAGGCTGCATGCAAGCTATAAGGACTTGGAAGAGAAATCATGTACCCAACATTGCAAACACAAGGGCAACTGGGAGAGAGAACTTGGAACTGCTAAATGTTTAGAAGTTGGAAGATATCTGGTAAGGAATGATCTGAACCTGACACTGTAACGCGAACATAAAAATATAATGTAAAGTACCCTGCATATGGCAACGTTATATAGGGTGACCCACGTCCTCTGAAATATCCTCTTTCCTCTATTGACACTCACTTCCCAAAGTGAGTGCCAATAAAGAAACCTTCTTACAAAACACAAGAGATCAGCAGCGAGGTAAAAAAAATCAAGGCTTGACAAATAACATTTCCCAAGAATTGCCAGACTAGAAAGGGGGATTCTGACTTAAGACACAACCAATAAGACAGAAAAGTACAATAAAATGTGGATACCCTTTCAGGAATATAGAAGAAAAAAGACGAAGCCTGTCTGGTGGCATTAGAGCAGTGAAATTTATCAACCATCTTCAAAGGGAAGCAGACTTAGCACAGCTTGTAAGCACCCCCAAAAAGGGAATGCTCTTCGAAGAGTGGCAACAACCATAAAAACAAGTGTAAAGAGACTTTCAGAACTGACTGAGCACATACTTGGCTGGTGAAACCTATGCAATGTGAGTAAAATTAACTGATGGAAGTACATTTGCCAGAGTGCTTCGGTAGCACAGGGTAACATGGTCAGTGTGCAAAACGCACATCAAATCTGGGCTTCAACTCTACAATTGCTGCACTGCGTTCCTACGTCCACGAGGATTAGTTCATGCTTTAAAACTATGTGAAAAATTAAATAAAATTACTTTAAGCTTAAATTCATGCTGCTGGGAAGGATAATTACGATAAATGTTGCTTTCATGGTCTACAACGGCAAATGGCAATAAAGAAGCTGAACAAAGAAAGGCTGTTTTTTGCTTTTGTACAGTCCAGCTGATCCAGCACCAATCAGGGATCGATACTCGATAACACACAATCACTGGCCCATACTCATACACCCAACATAAATCCCTGATAGCACTGTTTCGAGTTTAATCGTTAAATCAGTTGTTCACAAACTACAGGCTCATCCTAACATACTAGATACATAATTGAACCTGTAATCAAACTCTCTTTCCTCTGGTCGATCGACCATTAGTTGAAGAGTTGATGGTAACAATTAGAAACTAACTATTGATCTATACTACTGAATAAAGCACAAACTCAGTATAAGGTTAATAGTATTTATCGCAAATAATGTGAAGGTAAATGCTCATCATGTACAGTTTTACCAGGCAAACAAAGAATAAATCACAAAGAGAGAACATTTGTCAAAAGCAAAAAGATATCAAACTTAATCACAATGATTAGAATGCAATGAAGGAGTGGATAGATGAAGAGACATAAGTTTCAGAGACAAAAATACTTTTGCAAATATTTATGCAAAATACAGGTTTAGCCATACTAACCTAAATATTTTAGTGGAAAATCTACCCCCTGGCCACGAGAATAGATGGGGGTTCCCCGAGAAAGATTCAGGGAACAAAGAGTAGGACAGGAACAGGAAAACAGTTAGGCCTCTATCTGCATACAGCAAACCGACGGACAGCGACGATCTCCCCTCTCTAGCTTCTTCAAAGAGGTACGCCCAAGAGTTCTACGAGCTGTTTAGCTAACCAGCCTAACCTAACACCTCCCAGACACCCCAGTTATACTCTAAAAACCTACATGTCCATCCCACCATTATAGCAACATTTTCAGAATCTTAGTCGCTCATTGGTCAATTTAGGGGGTGTTCTATCACACTACCATAGTCACGTCCATGGTTTCACAGCATTCATTGTTCAACAATACGTAATCCACTTTTCATGAATTCAGCTTCCTTTGATTCGTAACATGTTTCAAAACTCTACATTTTTATTGTCCACCTCTACAGCTGCGGAAGACATTTGTACATTTGCTCATGATCTCATGCCCATCCTTCCGTTACTTGGCAGACAAACAATGGATCTCGAAGGTCGTTAACATTGCCTTCTTCATTTCTCTCTCAAAGCTCGATTTTCAGCTTTTATTTGACTTTTGCTCGTATTAACCCTTGATTCGTCATGCAAACGATGTAAGCCCATGCAAGCTTCACTACGATGAATAAAACACAGACATTTATTAATTTAATTAAATATAATTCTCACTGTTTACCACACACCATTTGCACTAACCCAGGTTATTCGTCTAATAAAGCATTAACGCACAGAAAGCAGCATTATTAATATTTTAAATTTCAAGCAGAACGTGAATGCGGCCTAGTTTTTCATGCATTAGTCCACGCATTAGTGCACGCATGCGCACAAGCATTTCCCCGTGTTTTTGTGTTTTTTGCATGTTAGTTTCACCGCACACAGTTAGTAAATGTTACAGAGGAATTAATCCGAGCAGGTTTTACTTTCTCAAACCCCTGCTCCATCATTTCCCCCCTTTGATGGCATTTTTGAGCCATCACAAAAATCTCCATCAAACTAATTACCACCTTTTATCTAAAGGATTGTACTCTTTTCTCGTTTTGCCATTTTCTCATCTAAATTTTTCATCATTTCGTAGTAATTTCCCCTCATATCTTCTAGTTCTATTTCTTCTCTTCTTCTTTTCCTAGCTCTACGTTTATTATCTACTTCTGTCATCTCCTTCTTCCCACATCTACCCTTACGACATTTATATGCCATCATTATTAATAATGTCACTACCGCTACTGAAATAATTGGTATTAGTATTTTACCTAATAAACTACTCCCAAATGTGGAAAACCATCTACCTATAGAGGAAAAACTCTTACCAAGTTTCTCCCAAACACCATCAACCTCCAGTTGAGTCAAATCTTCATGTAATTTTGTAATAATCTTTATATATCCCGCCAGACTTTTACTTTTATCAGGTATACAAGTACAGCAGTGTTGTATTTTTAACATGCTACAGACTCCGCCCTCTTTTGCCAATAAAATATCCAGGGCAAGTCGATTTTGCAAAACCATTGATCTAATTGCAACCATTTCAGTATCAATCATTAAAAACCCACCAGCAGTGTCTGTTGATAAACGATCAACCACTGTGGACAATTTCCGAATTTTATGCGAATTTAGAACGACTCCAACTGAGGGTATCAGTGCACCAAAAATATCACCAATTATTTCTGAAAAACTTGCTCTCTTTTTACGTGTTAGTCCATGCTTTATTTAATTGATTTTATTATTTCTATCTACATGGTAAACTTTAGGGAATACGATGCCAAAATAACAACTACCATACCAGTGTGCTGGCAACCTAGAGTAAGCATTTTTACCTCACACATAATATACTCCAGGAAATACAGGATCAGTTCCACCTTTTAATCCCCATCCACCAGTTATCAGAAAAGTGTGTTCACACTCACTAGTACCAATGAAATAATTATTATAGTCAGTTTTTAGTCTAAGTAAGCAAAGCTTCCCTTTATGATACCAATCCAGAGACATCGTAGCGTAAGTCTCGCCTTTCTTATAATTTCCCTCTCTAAAAGCCCATGGTGGTACATGTGACTTCTGTTCAGCAGCTTTCCTTTGAAAATCCTGTCTTCTATCTTCAACCATGTTAATGAATTCTTTCTCTTCCGCCTGCAAACTACAAGTCAGATTATTTCTATGAGCATATACTGTATCTACTGTCTGTGTAATATGGAACAATTCTCCCATGTATCCTGCATTTCTATTACTATACACCTTATTCATATATTTTCTAATAGGAATTTCTGAAAACACTAAATCTGTATTTGAATAGTAGTACTGCAACTTCCCCGTCACGTAAAAAAGGCTTGTTAGAACACTACATGATACGCCATATGTTAAAGGAAGGTGATGGTAAGTCACCCCCTCTGAGACAGACGAAGGTAATTGCATGCACACGTAACAATCGCTCACATCCATTGTGTCCACATATTCTTATAACAATTTGGTAAAGACATTTAACAAGAAATCACTAATGGATTTATCATGATGATAAATGCTATCATCAACCTGATCATTGTTAGTTTTAGGGGTTTCTTTAGTCACAGGGTCCATTCACTAATCACATTATTAGTATTATTCTTGATGTTAGTTACCATTAGAATAGGTACAAAGACAGTTAATATTAACCATATTAACATTAATAGCAAGACATTACATAAGCAAGCTTTAATACATCTACGTTTAAAACTAGGTTCTTGATTTCCAGTCACTATATCTTCTGCCATTTTGTATACTAAAAAAAAAAGAAATTAAAGAAAAACCTAGCAACTTTCTAAAAATGTTTGACAAAGTTGTCAAAAAACCACCGGAAAATAGCGTATCCAACACTTCAAGAAGAAAGCTTCTTCTTTACCCCCTCTTTTTCTTTCTTTCTTTTTTTTTTTTTTTAAAGTCTTCTTCAGATCATGTGGAACTTCCCAAATATTTTCACTGAATTTTGTTGCACTTAATTTTTCACTGTTCTCTTTTAAGGCGGTCTCAGTTTGCTTTCATCAATTTGCTCAGGACCAGTACCAGCTTCTCTTTCTATTTGATCTGTGCTTTCAATTTCTTCCAAAATAACATATGTCCATTCGGGAGCTCTGTATTTCCTGCTTGGGACTCTTATTCTCTTTGTTCTTCGTACAGATTCTTCCTCTGATTCTTCTTGTTCAGTTTGACTTGATACTTCATTTATTTGTTCTGGTCTTCTCTTTTCAAGAGTGTATTTCAGTCTTTTTACTCCACTTGGCCAATTGTCACCCTTTTTTGCGCTCTTACCTTCAACCACTTCTTCAACCTTTCTTTCTGGTTCATAGGCTCTTTTATTTAGTCCCTTTCTTTGTTGAACTTGGTCTTGATCTTCTGTAACTTCCTTTTCTACTTGCTCAACAGCAGTCTTACGAGACCCAGTAGCTGGTGCCCACTCTACTTGACTTGTGCTTGGTTGTTCATCATCATTTTGCTTGTCAGAATCTGTCACTCTAGATTCTTTAGCTTCACAACCTTCAGCTTCTGGTTTCTTATTTTTATTCACAAGTTGCTGCTCACCTTCTTTTTCAAGTGGACTTGGGACTCTTCTGGTATGACTTGCATGGATCCAGTTTGGCAAGCCACCACACTTCACTGCTGTTGTTGTCACCAAAATAATCTGGTAAGGTCCATGCCACCTGGGTTCTAAACACGACTTCCTCACGTGTTTCCTGACAAGAACCCACTCTCCTGGACTCAGATCATGTGCTTGATCCGGCTGTGTTGTGGTTGCAATTTCTCCAACCTGATGAGACACAGAACGCACCAGATCAGCCAATCCTTTGCAATAATCAAGCACTAGATCATCAGAAATATTCATCAGTTTGTTTGCTGGTACAATCGCTTGTCTCATTGCTCTTCCCATCAGCACTTCATGAGGACTTAATCCAGTCTTTTTATCTGGGATACTTCTAAGACTCATCAATACCAGGGGTAAAAGCGTCTGGCCACTTCAGAGTTGTGGATGCACATACTTTTCCCAGTCTAGATTTTATAGTGCCATTAATTTGCTCGACCACTCCAGATGCTTCTGGTCGGTAGGCACAATGCAGCTACTGCTCAAACTGTAGTGCTGCACAGATCATCCGAATTATCTCATTATTAAAATGAGATCCCCTATATGTCTCTAAAGTGACTGGAAAATCGAACCTTGGAATTAGTTCTCTTAGAAGCAGCTTCGCAGCAGTCAAACTATCATTTCTTCTTGTTGGATAAGCTTCTACCCAACGAGAAAACAAGCAAACAACAACTAACACATATTTTAGTCCGTTACATGGGGAAAGCTCGATGAAATCAAGCTGGAGCCTCATAAATGGTCCTGTTGCTTTTCCAATTCGTCCCCCAACTTACAACTGTCTTTCTGCCTGGATTTTGTTGCTGACATGTAATACACCTCTGGCATAAACTCTCTGCAATGACCCTGAATTTAGGGTTATACCATGACTGCTTGAAGAGCCTAATCATTGCATCTCTTCCAACATGTGCAATTCCATGGTATACCCTTACCATTTGGGATAGTAAAGAATCTGGCATAACTGGTCTTTCATCTATATACACCCAAACTTCATCTTCTTGCAGCATGATTTTTTCCAAATTTCCTTTTCCTCATCACTTGCCTCTTCTTGTAACTGTCTAATCTCATCCCAGGTTTCCCAGGAGGAAAACATTAGGTGGCAATTAGTATTTTTCTTCTCCACCCCTCTGTTTATCGCAATTGAATTTTGTGCACAGAAACTCGCTACTTGATCAGCGTATCTGTTGCCGCTTGTCACATAATCATTTCCTGACTTATGTGCAGAACATTTGACCACTGCAATTTTCTTTGCAATTGCAAAGCATCCAATAAATCTTTAACATTTTTGCTATTTCTTATAGGAGAACCTGAAGAAGTCAGAAATCCCCTTTGCATCCATAACTGTCCAAAATCGTGAACCACCCCAAAACCATATAGACTGTCCGTAAATATGGTTACTTTCAAATTTTTGCCAATTCTGCATGCTCTAATCAGAGCTATGAGCTCAGCAATTTGTGAAGAATTTACCAATTTTAGACAGGATGCTTCCAGAACCGCAGCCACTGTACATACTGCATAAGCAGAACTCGATTCGCCTTTTTCATTCCTCAGACAAGATCCATCAACAAACTATCTGATTCTTCTAATGGGGTATCCTTAATGTCTGGCCTTGGTTTCGTGCACAAATCTGTCACATCCAAACAATCATGATCTGCTTTGTCTCTTACTTCCTCACAAAATGGACTAGGCAACAATGTTGCCGGATTTATTGTCGTACATCTCACTACTATCACATTTTCAGCACCCAATATTACTCTTTCATACCTAGTCAGCCGACTATAGGTCATATGCTGTGTACGTGTTCTTGTCTAAAGAATCTCAACTGAGTGTGGCACATATACTTTAACTGGATGTCCCATCACAATCGCTTCACTTTGTTCCAAGCTCACACAAGTAGCAGCTACTGCTTTCAAACAACCTGGTAACGCTGCAGCCACTGAATCCAAAGTAGCAGAAAAATATGCCACTGGACGTCGTGCCATTCCATGTCTCTGAGTTAAAACTGAAAGTGCACACCCATCTCTTTCACAACAGTACAACGCAAAATCCTTTGTATAATCTGGCATTCCCAATGCAGGTGTTCGACAAAGACTGTTTCGTAACTCAATAAAAGCATTCATGCTTTCATCGTCCAATTCAATCGGATCAGTCACATCTTTGTGTGTCAACCTCTGTAGAGGCTTTGCAATCAGTGAAAAGCCACTGATCCACTGTCTGCAGTATCCAACCATTCCCAGGAACATTCTCACTTCCTTCTGAGTTTTAGGAGGACTCATTTGTTGAATTACACTGATCCTTTCTGGTGTCACCTTTCTCACTCTTTCTCTATTTAGTGTCCCAAATATTGGACCTCTTGTTTACAGAACTGTAATTTTGCTGGTGACACTTTGTGTCCCCCTTCTGCCAGATAATTCAGTAAGGCAATTGTATCTGTCACACATGCCTCTCGTGTTTTTGATGCCACTAGTAGGTCATCAATGTACTGAACCAAAACCGATTTTTCTGGCATAATCAAAGTCTCCAAACATTTTTTCAAAATCTGATTATAAATCGATGGATTATAAATCGATGGACTCTCTGTGTGCCCTTGAGGAACTCGGCACCATGCCAAAACACGGTCTCCGAACCGGAACGCAAATAAATATTGGCTATCCGGATGTAAGGGAATCGAGAAAAATGCCTGACACAGATCAATTACTGTATACCATTCTGCATCACAGGGAATCTGATATAGAATTACTGCTGGATTTGGCACTATTGGACAACAGGGTACTACAATCTTATTTATTTTTCGTAAATCCTGTACTATCCTATATTTTCCGCTTGACTTCTTAATTCCCATAATAAGTGAATTACAATTACTGCTTAGTATTTCTTTTAAAATTCCTTGCTCAATCATTTGGTCAATCATAGGAATAACTCCTGCTGTTATCTCAGGACTCATTTTGTATTGAGGTGTGTTTGGAAATGTTGCACCCGGTTTCACCGTAACCTGAATAGGATCCACACCTTTCTTCAGGCCAATCTCTTTTCCTGAGAAATCCCATACATCAGATCTTACAGTATCTCTCAATTCTGCAGGCAAATCTTCAGTAAGAAGTGAAAATAGTTCATCCACTTCTGTCCCTGGCTTTGCTAACATCATTTTAAACGCAACATCCTCATCTGGTGTTTGAAAAGCAATACCATCTGGTGTATAATAAATTGTGCAATTCATTTTGCACAGTAAATCTCTCCCTAACAGATTCACCGGACTCGTATCACATACCACGAACTGATGCATGTCTCTGAATCTTCCAATATGAACTTCTATTGGCTTTGTTATTGGGGTTTTGATATGCTTATTGGAAACTCCTACGACTTGGATAGTTTCTCCCGAGAGGGGTAGGTTTGGAATTAATTTCTGCTGCTCTCACAGTAGAACGGGTAGCACCAGTGTCCACTAGGAATGTAATATCATTACCTTCCACTTTTCCATCAACAAATGGACCTGACTGATCTACCTCTAGAGTTGCGCCAAGCACGCACTCTTCCTCCCCCCTCAGGTACCGTCATTGAGATGAGTCTGATTCACTCACATTGCACTGCAACAAGTATTGCGGAATCATTTGCACATTTTGATTCTTACCAATTTGTTTACCCGCGTGAAATCCAGTGTTCGCACTGTATCTCTGCATCTGAGCATTCACATTATTTGGCATTGGAGCTTGTGGTACCTGTAACTGTGGAGTAACTATCTGCTGCTGCTGTTGCTGTTGTTGATTCACAGCCACCTCATTCTGCATCTGTGAATTTACATTTTGATTCAACCCATTATTTTTTTGAGCAGATCTACACTCGTTCTTCCAATGCCCAAATTTTCCGCACGCATGACAAGGATATTTCCTTTTCATTTCATCTTTATTCATGTTACCTCTACGACCACTCATTACTTGACCATTCTGATTCTGACCTCTCATCTGAAATTCTGTTTGGGAACCACTGTTTCCTTCTTGCTGCTCTGCTACCTTCACTTGTGCCCACATCATTTTCTCTTTTAGCTTCTTATGTCTCGATTCAATATCATCACTACAATACTTTGCATACCTCAATATCTCATCAACCGTTTTACTCTGCCAACAAATCAAATGTTGCTGAATCATGTTACTAATTTCTGGTTTTAATCCAAATACAAAACGATACACAAAATATCCCATATCTTTATCTCCAATATTCTCAAACCCACTGTACTGTTTGAACACCTGTTACAACCTTTCATAATAAGCATGTACCGACTCCTTTGGTTCTTGGGTTGTTCTGTCAATTTTAACCCAATCTGTTTCTTTCGGAGACATTTTTCCTTTCAGGTATGTAATTACCTGATGATATTTTCTCATCACCTCATCTGAAGGTGCACCTGTTTTCGGATCTCTAGGATATTCTTCTTTAGGCCAATCAACAGTAATCTTACACTCTGTCCAAAAATCTGCTGGAACAACAATCTCAAATAAACCATCCAGATCTTTCAACAAGACTTTTGAAACCTTCACAAACCTCTCTACTTGTTTGTACCATTCAACTGGTTTTTCCCTCAACCTAAGAAAGTCATGAGTAAAAGACAATATATCCTGTCTTGTCCAAGGAACGTGAACATATCCACCACCCGGAACTTCTCTCATTGGACACACCCTTTCAGCCTGTTCTGTTTCTCTCAGTGGAAATAAAGACGCATTTTTATTGGCATTCATTTCTTCTTTCTTTTTTGCCCATCTACCTTTCCACCGTTCTACATCTCCCCATTTCTTCAGAATATTCATTAATTCTTTTATTTGCAATCTTTTACCAGATGCATTCAAACTCTCTAAATCCTTTTCAGTAAAATCCAGTCTATATGTTTTCTGTAATACTTTTGACTTCTCTATGGTCCACTCCATATTCACAAGCAGCCTCTGTCAACTTTTCATGAAGATTTCTCGCTTTCCAAGAAATATTTTTGCATAGAAATAACAACTCTTCATCTCGATAATTGCCCAATCTGTCTGGACTTATTATACCAATAATCATTTCTTCCAAATCCACTCTCAGTTTACTCACATCTATATTCTGTGGTTGAGGTTTTCGCTTTTCCAGTCCCCTTATCCAGTCATCTAATTCATCTGGTGAGGGTCCCATTGAACTCATGATATCGGAGTGACATTCTGCACTAATCTCCTTGGATCCATTTGCGCACTTCTCTTAGGGGTTTCAGTTATTAAATCACAAACTGGCAAATCAATTAATGAAGTACTTGTCTCTGACTGTTCTACCTGATCAACTATCGTTACCACTTTATTCCTGTCTCTATTCATTGGGACTGTCAACGCATATGCTTTTGATATATTCTGTTTTTCTCCATACAACTGAACTACAGGTCCAATCGTTACTGGCACTGTTAATGCTTCCTCATTCAGATTCAACTGATTAATTTTCTGAGTCAACTCCTCTCTTGCCCTATTCAACATATCCATTTCACTCTCTTGTACTGCTCTAGTTATTACTGGGACTTGTAGAACCTGCGGAATTAGTGGGGTTCCCATTAATGGTGCATTTGGGACTGTCTCACTTGTGTTCTCTTGATAAGGTGGAGGTTTTTTAGTCAAAATGTCATCTAATAACTCATCATCAGAATCACTTAGGACAAAATCTATCCTCGATGTCTCTACATTTTTCTTCTTCGCTTTACATTTGCCTCCCGTCGCTTCTTCAGCAACTAAAACTGGATACAGACCCTCTGTTACAACCGCTCTCCTCCATCTTTTCATTCTTTCTCCCCGACTTTCAAAAGGATATCTAGTCATAATATTCCTGTATCTTCTTCCGCCCCTATACTTCTCTCGCTCATATGCCTCATATTCCCATTCCTCAAGCGCTTCATACTGAGTAGGTCTAGGTCTAGGTTCTAGAGAATTCATTCGTTCTCTCAGATTCTGTAGAATCCTTACATTAAATGTACCATGCTCCTGAAAGGTTAAAACACCATCATCTTCCGTGTATTTCACCCAATTCTCTAACCAAGTACACGTATGATAACCACATTCCAACATCATAAAGGAAGCAGCTGTTCCCGGAGGTGGAGTAAGAATTCCCTCTCTCGTAACTATTGGTTTGTCCTTTTTAAAGAATCTCTTTATCTTATTAACCAACTTCATTTTTCCCAAGACTTCTCGCTAAAATACAATTCAATAAACAAACAACAAACTCTTCGTACCTCCGCTTATTCTATTTGCTAACAACCCTCCAATACCAGCGCGACTCACACCAACAAACCAATCAGAACACTCCTATGTAATCAGTACCTTGACCAATACTAGCGCGGCTCACAGTAATCGACCAAACACAGCACTTCGAACTCCAGCGGCCTGACCAATGCCAGCGCGACTTTTTGTGACGTCAGTATTGCTCCTTTCTACTGACCCTCCCTTTACAAAGTAATACGGCAATGTTTTTCTATACTTTTCGCAATAAAACTTGTTAGAAAACAAACATAAAACAATGCTACTTTGTCTGTTCCACTAAATAAAGAGATAGTCTTCACTTCAAAAAGAAATATTCTTTCACTTCAAGTAAAATAACGACCAGCGCTATTCTACACCCAAACAAGCTACGGGAGGACTTGGTACTCCTCTAGGGATACTAGCCAAAGTTTCGGAAGAGGACTTTCACATGGAAAGAGGTCTTGGTACTCCTTTGGGGATGTAAGGCCAGAGTTTCGGAAGTGGACCCTTAGCTATTTCACACAAAATCTACTCTCAAACGAAATAGTCCCTAATATAACACCAACAGCCTCTCGCCGTTGAGTATTACGACAACAGACAAAGTACTTCTGCAGTGTGATACCTTATCCACACTATTCTTCTGCCTCTTCAGGCTAATACATTATCATCCCGGAATCTTAGGTAACTCCGTACCCGTACTTCAAGACAACATAGAACAAAACACTAACTTTTCATGTTAAGAAACAAATAATCTATAATTATTACCAAACTAATCAATAATAAACCCATCCTCTGCTACCAAAAACTGATCCAGCGCCAATCAGGGATCGATACTCGATAACACACAATCACTGGCCCATACTCATACACCCAACATAAATCCCTGATAGCACTGTTTCGAGTTTAATCGTTAAATCAGTTGTTCACAAACAACAGGCTCATCCTAACATACTAGGTACATAATGGAACCTGTAATCAATCTCTTTCCTCTGGTCGATGGACCATTAGTTGAAGAGTTGATGGTAACAATTAGAAACTAACTATTGAACTATTCTACTGAATAAAGCACAAACTCAGTATAAGGTTAATAGTATTTATCGCAAATAATGTGAAGGTAAATGCTCATCATGTACAGTTTTACAAGGCAAACCAAGACACACAGAGAGAGAACATTTGTCAAAAGCAAAAAGATATCAAACTCAAATCACAATGATTAGAATGCAATGAAGGAGTGGATAGATGAAGAGACAAAAATATTTTTGAAAATATTTATGCAAAATACAGGTTTAGCCATACTAACCTAAATATTTTAGTGGAAAATATACCTCCTGGCCAGGAGAATAGATGGGGGTTCCCCGGGAAAGATTCAGGGAACAAAGAGTAGGACAGGAACAGGAAAACAGGTAGGCCTCTATCTGCAAACAGCAAACTGACGGACAGCGACGATCTCCCCTCTCTAGCTTCTTCAAAGAGGCACGCCCAAGAGTTCTCGAACTGTTCAGCTAACCAGCCTAACCTAACACCTCCCAGACACCCCAGTTATACTCTAAAAACCTACATGTCCATCCCACCATTATAGCAACATTTTCAGAATCGTAGTCTCTCATTGGTCAATTTAGGGGGTGTTCTATCACACCACCATAGTCACGTCCATGGTTTCACAGCATTCATTGTTCAACAATACGTAATCCACTTTTCATGAATTCAGCTTCCTTTGATTCGTAACATGTTTCAAAACTCTACATTTTTATTGTCCGCCTCTACAGCTTCCGCGGAAGACGTTTGTACATTTGCTCATGATCTCACGGCCATCCTTCCGTTACTTGGCAAACAAACAATGGATCTCGAAGGTCGTTAACATTGCCTTCTTCATTTCTCTCTCAGAGCTTGATTTTCAGCTATTATTTGACTTTTTCTCGTATTAACCCTTGATTCGACATGCAAACGATGTAAGCCCATGCAAGCTTCACTACGATGAATAAAACACAGACATTTATTAATTTCATGAAATATAATTCTCACTGTTTACCACCCACCATTTGCACTAACCCACGTTATTCGTCTAATAAAGCATTAACACACAGAAAGCAGCCTTATTATTATTTAAAATTTCAAGCAGAACGTGAATGCGGCCTAGTTTTTCATGCATTAGTCCACGCATTAGTGCACGCATGTGCACAAGCATTTCCCCGTGTTTTTTGCATGTTAGTTTCACCGCACACAGTTAGTAAATGTTACTGAGGAATTAATCCGAGCAGGTTTTACTTTCTCAAACCCCTGCTCCATCACAGCCGCGTGTGTGTAAATGTGAGCTTTGGTTATCTTTCCTTACAGTGGAGGATGTTTGGGCTTCGTTGTTTTTTTTAAGTCCATTAGGATGACGAAGAGGGGCTGACGAGTCTGTGGGGAGTTGGAATGTATGATGAGGACCAGGGAGATGTGATGAGAAGTTCTGGTAGGAGAGATTGTAAAATGACCTGAGGACTGCGGGAAAAGATGGCATTTTGCCATTTATTACATGTTTACTGGTTGCTCCATTGCCTTTTTGGTCTTGATAATGATTTTTTTTTTTAGATAGAGTGGCATGAAATCCAGTTAACTAAGAATAGCTGAGCCTGTGGACGAGCCACTGAAAGCTCGTGCCACATGCAGAGCTTTGGCTCAGCCCAAGGTTCACTGTGGGTCTCGAGCCAAATGCGAGCTGAGCGAAGCCAACATGCCACCTTTGTACGCACTATCACATCATTCTCAAAGCCCACATGGATACGAGTGGAAGTGCCGGTGAGCATTGCTGGCTATTTGCATTTCCACAATGAAAAGGTAAAAGCCCAATACACTGGCCATTCCCTCTTCTAGCACACACCTAGTGCGGCTTTGAGAATGATGTAAAAAGAGAGAGTGGGGTGGGAGGGAGAGGATAAGGAAAAAGTAATGGAGCAAAGGAAAGAGAGGGCAGAAGAGAAAGCGGTGAAGAGAGAGGTAGAGGAGGAAAAAAAAGCAAGCAAGTGAAAAGTAGAGGTGGGCAAGCCAACTAATTTACAGCGAGAGCTTGGGGAAGAGTCGAACAGAAGGTTTAGCTCGGCTTTTAGAGCCTGTGCACCGCCCAAGCCCTGAAAAATGTTTGCTATGTAAATCATAGATCAAACATCACGTAAAATATGATAAAGTCTCTTCAAAATACAAAAAAGTGTATTTTTTTTAACATGTGGAAGGTTTGACATTAATACGTCACATTATAGCACTGAACTGAGAAGTACTTATTAAAAGTGATAGTTTTTAAACAGAACCAATAGTGAACTAAGAGGCATGACAGATGTCATGTAAAGTGTTGGACCTGGCCCTTTCTGCAGGGTCACTCACAAACTTTTTGCCTTCACCCCTCCTGTTTTCTGAACCCGTTTTTGTCGCCATGTATGACTCTGTGCGCTTTAGCACTGCTAAAGTGCTTGTGTTCGCTCCTTTAAACGTGGTAAAATTGACTTACACCCAATTGAAACATTTAATTGACCTATAAGTCCCTACTAAAGTGGTAGTACACGTACCCAGGGCCTGTAAATTAAATGCTACTAGTGGTCCTGCAGCACTTTTTGTGCCACCCACTTAAGTAGTCTTTTAAAACATGTTTCAGGCCTGCCATTGCAGCCTGTGTGCAGTTTTAAACTGCCATTTTCAACATGGCAAAATAAACTTTTTCCCAGGTCTAAGCCTTCCTTTTTGATACATAAAAGCAACACCCTAAAGTAGGCCCTAAACAGCCCTTAGGCCAGGGTGCATTGTTTTTAAAAAGCAGACCATGTGTTTTTAGGTTTTACATTTCCTAGTAGTGAAAAACTCCTAAATTCATTTTTTAATACTGTAAGGCCTACCTCTCCCATAGGATAATCTTGGATTACCTTATTTGATTTAATAAGTGCTAACTTTTGATTGAGAGCAGGTAGAAATATCATGTTTGGCCTCTAATGGATTATAATTTAAAATCCTCTTTAATGAAAAAGTTGGATTTTAGCTTACAATTTTGAAAATGTCACTTTTAGAAAGTTTGGCATTTTCTTGCCCTAAACTTTCTGAGGCCTTCTAGGAGATTCCAGCTGCCTGGGCCTGTTATTTGCTCCCCCATCAGGAATACGTATTGGGCCTGGACAGAAAACAATAGAACATGGGTGTGGCTGGGAGAAGCCATCCTGCCAGAATGAGGTGGGTAGAGCTGTTCCATGCCCCACTTACATTTCAAAAGGCTACTTTCAGTACACTCACAAAGGAACCTGACACCAGCTTTTTGTCATCTTAGACCTCTTGGAGCCTGGGCATGGAAAGAAAGGGGAAGGAAGGAACTTTCCAGAATCAGATGTGGTAGTGGACTAGATGTTTCCCCCGCTTCAAAGGGTGGCACAAGATATAAAAATTGGACCTTCTGAGCCACTCTTCAGTACACTCCTGGAACTTCTGTAATTTTTATATAGCGCAAACTCGACCCGAAGGTATTGGATTACTTTATATGAGCACTACATACATTACACAAGGTCATATTCATTGTTTATTGGCACAGGGAGATTAATTGATTTGCACAGGAAATTTGGCCGAGACTTGAACCTGCTTCCCCAGCTCCAAAATCGGCAGCTCTGGCTGTAACGCCACATCCTGGATAGAGGGTGAGTGGTAAGCAAAAGCCACATGAAAGCTCAACTTGTTATTGGCTCGAGGTTCCAGCAGGACCTCGAGCTGATCCAGAGCCAGGGTTCAGGCTCAAACTTTACTCAAGCTTTGGGTGACCCGTCCACCTCTAGTGAAGAGTGCGAAAAAGCAGAAAAAGAAAGAAACAGAGGAAAGACTGAGAAAAAGAAGAGGAAGAGAGAGAGAGAAACTGAGCAGGAGGGAGGGAGAGATAGTGAAAGACGGGAAGAAGGAGAGATAGTGAAAAACAGGAATAGGGAGAAAGAGAAAGACAAGGATGGAGGGAGAACGGCTGAAAGTTAAAGAGCATTCAAGCATTTGTACAATATTTGTTTTGCATTCTCACTTCGTGTTTTGGATCTTAGAGCCAAGTCTGGACCCTCGCTGGGCTCAAGCCTGGCAGTTCCCATGAATTCACTGGCTTGCCCACCTACAATTCAACCGTTCTACCCATCTCTTTTCTGTATATTTAAGTGAGACACTTGAAGTACAAAGTGTATGCCGAGAAGTAGATCCCTTACCTCACTCTGGCATGGACTCAAGCTGCACCTCACTTACGAGGCCCAACTAAGCGAAAACCGGCCTGGTGTTGCTAGTGTTCCTATCTAGAGGGCATATAGCCTGGCAGTTTCAGCTGCACTGTTTCAGCTGGAAGTAGACTCAAGAAACTGTTTTACATATGACTGGTTCTTGTCTATGGAGGCAGAGAGGGTAGAAAATCTGAAGGACTGGTTTGCAGCCCAAGCAATCATTATTTCCTGAGATAAATTTAAGCAGTCCTCCCACAACTTTTCTTTTTTCCCATGTGAACTGCCCATCAGCATAAGCTGTGGATATCACGTGACTAAACTAATGAGCATGTTGTAACTGTACAGTTATGATGACATAGGGAAGCAATTATAACTGTTATATATTGAGAGGTTTATACGTGGTTAATGTGTGTACAATCTAACACTTGCTATTGGAATACACAAGTAGATACCAACATTTGTGAAAAGTGTAATTAATAAAATAACTAACTGTGGAGTAAACAATTTAAATGTTGAATATTGTTATGCTGATGCAGCTTCAGGTGTACACCAGATCATGCAGTGATGGAATAGTGTGCTTTTAGGCATTGGCATAGGAATTGTGGAGGGCAGAGAGGATATATCCCGACCCACCCCCCAGATTTTGGAATGGGTGGACAAATGGGACAATATCCCTCCAGATTTTTAAGTGGAAACTGATTTTAAACAGTGGAAGACCATCTCTCTGAAGCCATACTGCACACCACCTATGTCTTCTTGAAGTGCTGTAACTGGAGTAAACTCTGTGGGGTCTCGATGACCTTTTTGTTAATTATTTAATTGCAGTCTTTGAGGTGTTGAGCCTCTACTAAAATTATTCGGCTGCCAAGATAGGCAAGCCGGCAGAGTAAGGAAAGGCAGGAGATATAAGGGATAAAGTTCCCCCGCCATACATTATAAGTATATTGCAAGTCACCAAGGAGTTCCATAACTGTATAGAGGAACAAGGCTGAAGTCTGAGTTTGTTTAAAACTAAAAAGCTGGAGTAGCTCAGAATGTGTAGAAACATGCAGAAAGATTGTAGCTTTTCTCTAACAATCTAAAGAGTGTAAAAAATAAACATGTTCTCTCTGGTTGTCATTGTAAGCTAGAAAAATAGAGCAGAAAAAAAGAAAAGCAATGTTCCATTTTTATTGCTTTAAACAGCTGCTTCAGTTATGCTCCATGGCCTGACCTGACTTTCATCTCGGCTGCTGGCTGTGGCACCAGTCATTGTGGCGTCAGAACTCGACTGCAATAACTTATAATAGTCGAGCTATGACGTCTTTTCTTTATAATCAGCGACTGGGTGCGTCACAAGTTGCCCATTATAAATAAATTTGGGAATGGCGTTTATTACAGGGATTACAGAATCCCATGTATTATAGTATTATATGTTAATGTTACTTCTAGCTCGGCATACTTGAGAAAACAAGCATTTTTAAAGCTTCTAGGTCTTGCCTATGGGACCTATTGGCTTTGTCAAGCCGGCTCACAGCAACCCAGAGACCAGGTGTGAGGGGGAGAGAGGGGTAGGGAAGCACATAGTGAAACAGAGCAACACAGAGAGAGAGGGCATAAAGAAGCCCATGACTAGACTGAGCAATACAGATACAGGTGAGAAAACTAGAAAGCAAAAGAATCTTTAACTTAAAAGAAAACAAGTAGCACCAAAAGAAACAAGCATTGTAAGGACACCGTAATGTGTCCATGCTCCAGGGGAGGGACAAACTCAAAATGGGAAAGCAAACCTCACTCCAGCCCTGAAATAAGAAAATGAGAGTGACAATGAGGCCAACCAACCAATGGTAAACAATGGGTGGGTTGTAAGCCCACCGTAAGCTAACAAAATATCTTGCAACAGGCAGTACACTGGCTGTCTTAGGCGAGACTTAAAACATTACTTTAAGAGAGGCTCAACACCTCATAGACCGCAGGTAAATAGTTGGCAAAAACAAAGAAAGTCCCCACGAAGTTTGCTCCTGTAGCATGATTTCAGATACGCATGGTCTGTCACTGCGTTTGATCTTCACTGACTGGAAACATTCCAAACAGAAAAGCACACCTTTAAATCTTATGATATGACTCCCCACATATACATGTATATAACTATATTCCCAGTTTTATTTAAGGTGTCATCAATGTATTTATTAAACTCTATATACTGTCACTAATTGAATAATATTATTTCAATAACTGAACACAAAGCACTGCCTATTGGTGTTAAATGGAAGAGAGAAGTTTGTAACTCTATAGTCTCTGAACTGCATAATATGTAATCCTGGACTCCAAACCCGGCTTCCCCACTGGATCAAATTGTGTGATGCACAGCCATCACTTTACATCCCTCTGTATCATTTTCCTTAATCATGCAGTTTGGGAGCACATTGGTGTAATTCAGTACAGGATCTGCCCTCTACAAAAACCATCCTTGTATATAGTTAGTATACAATGATCGTGCTTCACATTTAATAAAAATATAGATAGGCTAAGTATCATTCTAGAAAATATGTTAAACTGACACATTTTGGGTAACTCATGGCAAACTCGTCAGGTTATTGGGGTTATTCTTGAATGTTTCATTAAAAAAATCAATAAACCACATTCAATTTAATTAAGTAAACTTAATCGAGACACTGAGAAATGTTGAATATATATATTTTTTTCATTTACATCTTGTGATGGCTCGGCTCGTGCTTTGGCTCTTGGAGCCAACCCAGACCCCTGGCTCTGCTCTCTCCCGTAGGTTGCTCGTCCACCCACCCCCCTCTTCTACGCCCTTGCTCTTAGATGTTTGAGTGACCGCTTTTAGAAATAGCGAGCCTGAGTGTGCGGGCGCGCGCACAGGAGGCGGGTAGGGGGAACACCTCTGTGGCGAGCTGCAGCGCACTGCTTTCTGTCGTGCCTCTCGTGCAGGCCCACTTAGCAGATTGGTAATTTATTAGTCCGCCGGGACTGCTAAAGGCTTCAGACGGTCGCAGTGCGCAGTGCCGCCTGCGGCTGGGAGATGGAGGGAGCACGACTCACCGTGTAGCTAGCGGTGACGACATATCCGCGGCCCTGCGGCACTGCCTCCTCCTGTACTCATACATGACAACATTTTAGAAAAGGAAAGAGGGAGATTTATAAAAAAATCTGGAAGATCTATTTGTCCCATTGACTTCTATTGAATGAGGGGTAATTTCCGGTGGGAGACACCCAAACCAAAGCAAATTTTCCATGAAATATGGGGAGTTTCCCGCCGGAATCGGGTCTATTGACATGTACGTGTACTTGTTACCAGGGAAGTAATGATGCCCTATACCTGGGGCGGCTGCGTTGGAACAGGTGATGGCTCAGTTGGACGCATTGCATACCCATGCGTTGCCTCATTGCCCAGGTACTGTCTCCGGCCTGGCCTGTGAGAGAGCAGCAAACCAGTCTGTCTCTGTATACTGAAAAGGCAAGGTGGTCTAAGACTGTTTTAAATGGCCCAGTTGCAAGTGTTTCAAAAGTTAATGCCCTAATCATCGTACCCTGTTAAATCCGACACCAGGGGTTCTGAATTTTGCAATGGTTATCACCAAATTCAAGTTTTCTGATAGAAATGTGGAATGATGTGTGAATTTTAGGGGATTCTGGACCAAAATATGCATGTCCTGATGCTCACCTGGCCTTTATCGCTCAAGTACATTTCAGCAGGTTTAATCTGTTGAAATTTAACAAAGGAGAACTCAGAGGTCGCAGACTTTACTGCACTCAGCAGTTACTGAATATAGCAAACTATGCACTTCTTGTATTTGCAACCCCTGCGTTAACGAGTGTTAGGGCAGAGGTCACAAAATTCTGGGGTACTCGTGACTGAGCCCAAAGTTTTAGCAACAATCTGTGGGTGATACATGAGTGATAGAAACATGCATAGCTCCAAACTGCAAATTAACTCTCTCGGCGCTTCATCGTTAGCACCTCTTCAAAGAATTCTAACCATTTTAGAGAGCTATCTCTGCGTTAACCAAATGGCAAAATCCAATTTTAGTATTTCCGGGTATGACGGGCAGTCTTCTGTCGGAGGAGCCCTGACCATAGCCTCTAGTCACCTGGCAGGCCACCTGCCATACATACTCTCAATGATGCCCCTCGTGACTGCTTTCAGCTTATACACAAAAGATTTGTGTAAATCTAAGCTCAACACTCAGAGTAGTGGATTGGAGGAGGCTGTAATATATGAACAGTAGCTAATACATGTCTTTCTTTATAAATGAGAATAATATGCAGATTTTGGAGCTTAACGCACCAAAGTCTGAATGGTCCACTAATTATCAGGCATTATTTGTCCAGCCAGGCCAGGTCCCTAGTAAACCAGGCCATGATCTGATTGAATTACCACAAGAAGCTAGAGAGAAAATGTCAATTGCAGAACCAAGAAATCAATGCTTAGACATTGTGGGGAGGTGGAGCACGAGGTTCGAGATCTGGCAATGGATTGAAAAGATAAGTTTATAAAAAATTGGGGTGAGGTTTCTTTCCAGACCTGAAAAAATGTTGAATTTAACAATTTTATCTTGAGTCAATATAAGTGATAGAGCAAAACTGTAGAAAAGCACGAAGAGAGTAAAAAATACAATATTTAGTGCTATCCACCTTTTTTTTCGTAGGGTCATTGATATGTAGAGAGAGGCCCAGAGTTTTCTTATTCTCACAAGCAAGCATTTATAAGTTTTTTTTAGATATGGTAAATATACACAATATGCAGAGAGTAAGCAACAACTAAGATTACAAAAAAGGCAGCACAGGCAACACAGACTAAACATTACACAAAGACATCACTGCTGTAGTCTACACATAGGATCAGGAGGTGGGGATGGGTTTCAGGATGACCACCACCTAGCCATCGTGACTCCACAGTGTAGCAAGACTTGATATTTTCATGGCTCTTTTGAACTACACAGGCACTCTTGTTAAAGTGCCAGTTGATGTCTCATAGCTAGTCTTCTTCTTATGGAGAAGGGCTGCTCTAATGTTGTCACTAGAGTTCTTCCCTTAGCCGTAATCTAGAGTTGACAGGTTTAAGTGATTTAAGGATTTTCAAAATGGAGGTTAAAGCTCTTTTGCGGCCTGGATCCCACAAACCCCAGGCAGGACGCAGCTGCATTTTTCCCCTAGCAGGGAATATAATAGTCTTCATTAATACTTCACAAGCTGATAAGAAGGAATACGGTACATTACAACGACCGCATTGTTAATATGGAATGCATTTACATCGCAAGTCATTAGAACGACTTGCTGTAGGGGTCGCGCTGGACTTAGGAATAGTATTATTTACTATTCCTACTCCAGTTTGCGCAACAGTAGGGAAGGTGTTGGAATTCATTTCCAATACCTCAGCGCCCCCTACAGCAAGTCGTTGTAATGACTTGCGATGTAAATGCATTGCTTACTAACAACGCGGTCGTTGTAACAACCGCTTGTAATAGTCTTGCGATGTAATGACAGCGTTGTAAACGCTGTTTCCCGATAAGAAGTACCAGTTCAGAAGCCCATACTCACATTAGTCCTATCTTCCATAGTGGCCTTGCATCGGAAACTTCTGCCCCCTAAGTTGTTTTGCAAGTCCTAAAGCCAATTTCTTGGGGAAAGAAACGCTCATGCCCCTGGCTTCATCCTGGTCCCAAATTACAATGTTATAGCTGGGTTTTTTTTAGAGCGCACGTTTCACTTTAGCCCGAGTACAGAGCCTAACCATACACTGGTAGCACTCCTTAAATGGGTGTCAGTACCCAATTCAGAAGGCCATGGGGCAAGCAGGAGCTTCTGTGCCCCACCAAGGAGGTTGATGCTTTTACTCCTGATGTCCCTAGGCCCGAACTACTATGGATCCTGAGCAACTGGTCCAAGTACCCCTTCAGTACTCGACTCTCAGTGGTAGCACGGGTCGAGCAGTCCAAGGCTTCTCGAAGGGGAGGTAGACACAGCCGTGAACGCAGGCTCACAACTCAAAATACATTCAGCAGTGGCAATGAATTATTGTCTAGTCAACTACTTGCTTTTATGAAAAAAAGGAGTGTTTATATACAAACACAACGTAAAATATGACATTCCCAAACAATACCCACAGTCCCCTAAGGTCCGGGGTCTAGTGTTTTATAGGCAAGTCCCTAAATCCCACTCCCTTCTCACTATAGTCAGTGGTTATTCCCCATTTACTGTAGGTGACACTCAGGTTAAGCCACACTATTTTTCGAGTCTCAGCTGTTCCACTCTGACTCTTTATGAAAGTCAAAGTGTTCAAGTGCTGAAGCCCTATATGGCAGGCAAGTTCCCCCTGTGCCGTCCGGCCCATGAATCAGTCTTACCTGCTCCAGCAGGACATGAGCAACCATAGTCTCCAAGCGTGGAGGATTCTAAAGCTGCAGCGGTTGTCTCCGGTAAGTTCCTCACACACTGATCAGGAGGTGCAACATTGGGGTGTCCTTGAGCTCCTCACACGCGGTCCTGCGAAAACAGCTGTGAGTGGGAGAGGGGGGTCGGTCTTAAGTGCTACTTCGATGTTGGTAGGTTTCTTGAGATCCTTCCCACAGTGGGCGGTGTGGTTGCGATGCTCCTGGTGCTGGCCCTCTGTCAGAGGTAGGCTTGCCCGCGTCACTATGGTGGCCTCCTCATGACGACGGTCTCGGCCAGACCACACTCCTTCCCTTGTCCCGGTAGCCCCCTGGCATACGGGGTCACCGTCTCTACTCTGTACATAGGCTTCAGCACAGAAGCAATCTTTGTGGCGTCCCCACGTGGCATAGGAGATCACCAACTTAGCTCCGCACAAGGGCATTGGCACGGCCGCTCTTCTTCATGGTGGCCCCACCTGGCATTCGGGATCATTGACTTAGCTTCGCATAGGGGCTTTGACCCGATCGGCACAGCACCACTTATTCATGAAGGCCCCACCTGGCATATGGGGTTGCCAAATTATAACATGCACAAGAGCGATAACCCTATTGGTGCAGCAACCGTCACAGTTCATTTCACGGTGGTCCTTCTCCGACATACCGGAGTCACCGATTTTTCCCTGCACACCGGCAGCTGCCTCCTCACACCTCACTACAGGGATCCAATCAACAGGACCTCACTTCCTTCAGCGCACTCCTCTTTCTCACAGGGCACAATGGTCTTGACAAGAAGGCAGGCACTGGTGCTCCAGGGGCCGCTCAACTGGCTGCTTGACAGTTTTGGGGGCCTCGAGCTCCCCTTCTTACAGTCCATTTCCAGACACCAAATGTGATTTAGAGTCTGAGTCTTTGAAGTTTATGTTGGGGAACTGCTTCCTTTTGAAGTGATTTCTCCTCTACCCTGCCTCTCGAAAGCAGTCTGTCACAGCAGGAGCGACTCCAAATCTGATAGCCCCAGAACACAGGCCACAGGAGTGACTAGAGGTCCACACCTGGATGTCAGCCACAGTGATATGTGTATCAAAATGTTACCTGAAGGACTCTGCCCTACTCATTATGAATCTTTTATCAGCCCCATCTCCTTTCTGAGATGTGCCTGGGCTGCTTCTCAGTGACCTCTCTCTGAATCAAAGAGCACCCTTTTAAGTGTACTGAAGAGCATGCCTCTCCCTTGCTCCAATCTGTCCCTCTGGGCTCACAGAAATGCAGCTATCTACAAATCTGTCTGGAAAATTCCTCTGCATCCTCATGTTCTTCCAGGTAGGCCTTGGTCTTCCAAAAGAGCACACACAATCCTCCTTGTGCTATACCATTCATAGGCACACATACATGCACACACTGCACTATCCCTGTGCTGTACCATCCACAGGTACACTTACACCCAGCACATGCATAACACATGCGCACTCTGGAGCTCTCCACACCAAACCGATGTAGGCCAAGGGTGAGTTAAGCACACAGCAACGGAACTTTAAATGAGTGAGGCTGTAGGCCTCACTCCAGTGAAAGAGGTAAAAAGGACCTGTTCACTTCTACTGATCACTACATGGTATGCTGCTACTACCGCGTGCATGCTGCTTAACTCCTCACAATGGCAGTAGCCTTTTACCACTATGAGGGTAGTGCTTTGGGCGCCTCTCCCAGTCCAAAAAGACTACAATCCATGAGATAAGCCTATGTCATGGCGCACACGCCTGGTCCGTGATCGCCCATGACAACCAAAATCAGCACCAAGGATCCAAACATCATTACGTTTGGGGCACTCTGGGCAGGGGTGCATGTCCATCACCATACAAAGGTCCTTTTCCGTTGCAATAATGGGTAAAATATAAAATGGTGTATCTTAAAGTAGAGAGGGCCCTAGACACCACAGAGACCCTAGACCTATCCACACCTTTGATAAAAGTTAAGCAGTGTACTAGTGGGTTTTCGCAGTTGGTATTTCTTAACCGAGGTAGTTTCTTGCTTTACATGTTGGCCTTTGCCATCTTGATTTGACCAAACAACCTTTGTTCAGGCAGTCCCTGGAAAATTATACCACATTATGAGTTGCTAAGATCAAAAGAGGGGAAAAGCAGGAACTGCTGCTGCAAGTGGAAGGTCGTCTTTGGCCGTAAATGCATGGTCTCTCAGGCAAAGTACTGCAGTCATCCATTCGCCACTCTTTGGGCCTGATGATGTTTAGAAGATGTTCCTTTGGTAGCCCTAGTCTAGACTAATACTGTGCACAGCTATCCTCTGCACATCACAGGTTGATGGGGCTAGTTTTCACCGCTCTTACTTGCACTCCTGGGCTAGGATGGGGTGATTTGGATTACTGAGAGGGACATGGGTGGGACAATGAGTGTGCTCTCAGTACTAACTACCCATATATTAGGTGGAAGGACTGTAATTGACCGTGGCACTGGGTGTAGGGACTGGTTTCCGATCAGGTAGAGGGAGCAAGTTGTGGTCAAATTAAAACACCAAAGCAATTGTTCCTGATCCAACTAGTCATGTGGGAGGTAGCATAGTGGCATAGCAGCACACAAATCTGTACGTAGGATGGGGACTGTAGGAAAGTAGGATCTGCTTCTTATGGTTACCCCCACTTTTTTGCCCAATGTTACACTGTTTTGACTAGTCTGACTGGGATCCTGCTAATCAGGACCCCAGTCTATCTGCTTTCTCCCTAAAATGTTATGCCATGTACTTTGGTACACTCCAGATTGGATACTGGGGTACCCTTATAAGTCCCTAGTATATGGTACCCATGTACCCAGGGCATAGGTACCCCAGAGGCCTCCCATGGGCTGAAGCATGTATTATGCCACCCATGAGAGGCCATGCAAAATGGAACTACAGGTCTGCCATTGCAGCCTGTGTAAGCTGGTGCTTGCACCACTTACTTTAGATATAGTTTCACTATATCTATAGGTCACTACACTTAAAACTTATGTCACCCCTATAGCAGGCCTTAACAATCCTGAAGGCAGGGTGCTGGGTTGTACGTGAGAGGGTGCCCCTGCATGAGCAGAGCCCCTCTGCAGCCTTCGGAGACCATTCTCCCGGGTTGTCTGTGACTCAGCCAGACATATAGATAGAGGTGCATTATAACCTCGCGGTAAATGCTATCTCGAAAACGGCTGAAACAAAACATGTCGTGTTTTGTATCAAACACCTTGGAATCATACCTCCACACCGGTAACCGGTGTGAGAGGTATGATTCCACCCTTCTGAAGCGAGCTTCGTGGGGTCACTGGTCTTTCCGGTGCCAGCCTTCTCGACCCGGACAGCACAAAATGGATGCTGCTGACCAGAGACACATTTCTACCCTCCTGCTGCTGAGCCAAGCTCGAGCAGAGGAAGGCAGCACAATAGGCATCCTGTCACAGGGAGGTGTGACCACCTCCCAGACAGGTTTTAGTGTATTGGGGCTGGGTGGGTGCCCTTCCAAAGTGCCTGAAAGTCTGCATCTGGGGCACACTTGGTGTCTCTGTGCATAGTCCAGCTCAAACCAGTTCTGGGAGCCGTTGGCTCCTGCTCTGGCGCGAAACTGGACAAAGGACATGGGAGTAACCTCCCCTGTGTCCTGACCCTCCCCTAGGAGGGTCCCCTGAATCTGTCCAACCCTCTCCCGTGGGTACATGAGGGCTTACCTGGCTGTAAGACACTAGATTTTACGTGGACAAGATTCTGCAACAAGAAACCACTGACTGTCTGGACACTCTCGACTTCGCTGGACTTCGACTGGGCCAGACTTCGTCCCCCTCTCCGTCCAAAGCATCGTCTGTGCCCTTGCACCATACAGGCTCCGTGCAGGACCTGTGGAGCACTAAGGACAACTGAAGAATCTCCCTTGGAGTGAAGGAGTCACTTCCCTGCATTCGTAGGCACCGTCACACAACTGACCGGTCTGCTGATCCTGAGCTCCTGCGGACTCCGAAGGCTCCAGCAACACAGGAGGTGGGTTCCGAAGTTCCTTGAGGTCGAGCTGCCCTCTCACCGTGTTTGAGGCCAGTATCCCTCGTGGTGACCGCATAACCCGAACCCCTGTGCACAGTGTACTTTTGCAAGTGCATATGCTTGTTGGCAATTCCTGAGCTTGTGCATTTGACTCCGTGCAGTCCTGACCCTGAGCAGTATTTCCACTAAAGAACTCCGGCCTCCTCGCACCGAGTGCTCCGTGGGCTGGTACTTTGGGATCTTGCTCGAGGCCCCCTCGTGACTCCAGGTCCTCTTGAGGGTCATCTTGATTTCTATTGGGCTTCCCTGGTTGCTCCAGACGTGCCCTGACTCTCCATTGCTTGGTGAGTCCCCTGGACCTTGCTGGTCCACACAGTAACTTGCTTGACCTTCTTGCGTGGGTTGCTGTTGCCAAGGCTTGTTGGTGCTCCAGCCGGACACTGACCCCTCAGCACTCGACATCCTTCGTGGGACAGCTTGCATCCGGCTCCTGGTCGTCATCGACGCTTCCTGGACCTCGTGGCTGCAGGGTCAAGCATCCCTTCTTCGCACCTGAAGCACCCGACATCAGTGGGCATTCGTCTACTGAGCCCCTGGTCACCCTGAAGTGACCCAGACTCTGTCCCCTCTGCTTTCAGGTTCCTTCCTTCACGAATCCTCCCTTGGATTCCTACGGACACTTTCTTCCTTCCCAGCAGCAGCTCTTCTTGGAAGCCCTCCATTGAAAACGACGGCGGTTTCCACACCACTCCAGACCTATGCACCCGGCTCCTCTGGGATAGGTAACTCGGGTACTCCGGTATCCACGGGTGGGGTGGCTCTCCAACCTCCTAAGTTCCAAAGGGTTTCCTCGAAGTCCACCGAGAAGGGTCCTTAAACTTTAAAATTGTAACCGCGACTTCCCCATAGAATTGTACAGAGCCCGCGGTCGTGTTAGCACACTGCACCCGTCCTCCGTGGGGTCCCTTTCTACTCACCTTGGGTGGTTCCTTGGGGTCCCAGCGATTCTACGTGTTCTAGACACTGTCTCGACTCCAGTCGTGGTTCTTATACCACTATGTTAGTATATGGTTTGGTCTCCCCCTGGAGCCCACTGTGTATTGTGCTACTTACAGCTGTTTCTTTGCTAAAGTATTGTGTGCTTTGTGTTGCATCCTCGTGTAGAGGATACTAGAGAGTGTTCTATAAATAAATACATATTTTTATAACTGCTGTGTGGTTCTCCTTTCATTTAGTTAATACTAAAGGTGATATTCTGGTAAAACAAGCTGCTTTACATTCCTTCAAGATTAAGTCTGAAGGCTGCTCTCCACAGCTACTAGTAGGATAGCTTTCTAAAGGTTATCTTTGACCTCATACATCATAAGGGTCGTTTGGACTAGTGCAAGGTGCCCACTTTAATTAGTGGACAGCATATACCAGGCCAACTTCTCACAGGGACATTACCAGAAAACCCCACCCCCATCCAGTTTTTGCCCTACTCACTCATTGGGCTCAAGACAAGAAGGGCCCAGGTGTTAGTATTGTCATCCATCCTTCATCTCTACGGCTCCTCTCATCAGTGTACTCTCTCTCCCAAGCAAATCTCTTCCTATTCTGATCTGATTTTATCTGTTGAATAGATGGCGTGTAGGTGGCCTGTCAAGCAATGTAATTCCAATGGAGAATGTAGAGGTTTATTGAATATTCATATGTTATGTTAATTATGGACTCTCTAGGGCCATCTGCAGCAAGCAGCTACAAGTTACATCAGCAACATAGCAGAAACACTACCTGGCTGACTAATATAAAGCTGGAGATGAAACCACTCATGCACACCCTCGCAGAGGAGTAGATTCATGGCGTTCCTGACTCCACTCGCCAGTGACTATCTAAGAATGACCCCCGCCGCCAGGGGCGTCATGCAAGAGAGAAAGATAGGCTGATAGAAAAGGGAAAGGAAGAGATGGATGAGTGGATGTACAAGTAAGCAAGAGGATGGATGAGTGGTTGAAAGGGTGGGTGGATGAATTAGTCAGTGAAAGGATGGGTGGATGAAAGGCTGGATGGATGAGTCAGTTAAAGAATGGGTGCCTGAAAGAATGGAAGGATGAGTAGGTGAAAAGTACGGTGGATGAAAGGATGGATGGATGAGTGAGTTGAACGATTGGTGGGAAAAAGGATGGATGTGCGGGTGAAACAATGATTCTGGAAAAGGATGGATGAATGGGTGGTTGTGGGTGAAAAGTTGAATGTATGAATGAGTGAAAGGATGAATGGGCAGGTGAAAGTATGGAAGAATGAATGGGTGAAAGGATGGGTAGATGAGTGGGTGAAAGGATGGGTGGATGAAAGGATGGATGATGAGTGGGTGAAAGGATGAGTGGGTGGGTGAAGGTATGGAAGAGTGAATGAATGGATGTATTAGTGGGTAAAAGAATGGGTAGACAAGTGGGTGAAAGGATGGGTGAATGAAAGGATGGATGAGTGAGTGAAAGGATGGGTGGATGAAAGGATAGATGGATGGATTGGCAAAAGAATGGATGTGTGGGTGGATGGATGGGTGGGTGAAAGGATGGACGAGTGAAAGAATAGGTGGATGAGTGGGTGAGATGATGGCATGGATGAAAGGATGGCAGAGTAAATGGAAATCTGAGAGGGATGGATGGATGAAATGGTGAAAGATTGAAAGATGGATGAAAGAATGAATGAATGAGAGAATGTAAAGGTGAAATTGTGCATATCAGTGTGTGGATGGAAGGGTGAAAGGATGAATAGATTATTGGATGGAAGAGATAAGGGAGCTCTTCTAGGAAGATTCGGGCTCCCATGCCCACTGGATTGGTGGCATCAGAGCCTAGGTCCAAAGTGGTGGGTGTAGGGAGCTGGCTCTCTATATAGTGTACCAAAATGAGGTGCACTGCGCAGAGTCCAGGTATCACTTATTAGTGGACAGGGGCTTGCTCTAGCAATCCCAAGGCTCTTTTTTTGTGGTAGTCTGGTCGAGCAGCCCTAGGCTTATCATAGGGGAGTGTTAGGCATTTGTTGCACACAGAGTCAATAAATGAGGCGCACACTAAATAAGGCAATTTAACACCAATTTAGAAAAATAACTTATATATTTTTATACTTATGTAGACACGAGATTAGGTAAGTACCTTTTGAGTTAGCGATTTACAACCTCTTAGAAAATACAGCTGTCAGATTTGAGGCATGAGCCTCCA
This sequence comes from Calotriton arnoldi, assembly GCA_963921515.1. NCBI lineage: Eukaryota > Metazoa > Chordata > Amphibia > Caudata > Salamandridae > Calotriton > Calotriton arnoldi. The sequence continues at coordinate 1,008,860 of CAWUFW010005547.1, read as the reverse complement.
ACGCAGTAATGTTATTCTATAGGAGAAACATACACTTCATAGGGTCGCTTGCAAACGACTTACAGGACTCTTCTTCAGGACTTCAGGTTAGTAGAGGCCAAGGTCCTTAGAACCACCAGCAGTTTTGGGTTACCTGCCCAGGGGTGTCAGGGTGCAGAGGTGTTGGTCGCAAGGGTAGCCTTGAACGCTACCGCTGAAGTCTTTGGAGAAACTTGTAAGCAGAAAAATGCTGCAGTTGGGCCCAAGTCCTTCGGAACCCAAAGGGAGGCTCGGTTCTTGAGGGTCCCTGGGGAAGGGTGCACCATTGGTAGGCTCATATTCGGGCAGTGGGGCTCAGGAGCAGAGGTGTTTTGTCCGGCGGGTCGCTTTCGTTGGAGGCTCTCATTTCGGGGTCGACCTGGCGATAGGGACAAACACGACAGCAAGACTACCCTCGGTGAAGCTGACGTCCCTCGTTGGTAGGTCAGTCTTGGCAGTGGTGGTATCCGGGCTGGATACTGAACAAGCCTTGGTTGCTGCAAGTGGTCCAGTACCTTGGGTATTGGTGCGGGGAGGCTCCTGGAGGTCCTGGCATCTCCAAACTTGGTGGAGAGACGGATCTTACCTCCTGGAGCACGGTGACCTCTTCCTGGGCGGCTGCTTTTTCTGTGGACCCGGTAGATCGGTCAACTGGACATTGCAGTCGGTGCCTGCAGGCTGCAGGGAAGTGGCTCCTCCACTTTAAGGGAGATGCTGACAGGTTTGGCAAAGTGCTGGCAGCCCTCCGAGGCTTTTGGATGAGGCACAGCTGCAGGACGAGTCGGGTCTTTACAATTTTCGAGACAGGAGCAGGCAGGCAGGATTTGGCACCAAGTCCACAGCTTCAGTTCTAGCATTCTTCGGCTCTTCTTTGTCCTTCTTCTTGGGTCAGGTGAATCTCAGTTCCTGGTGTCAGGGGGCCACCTAAATACTGAATTTAGGGGTTTTAAGGGGAGTGAAGGGGAGTGAAGGGTAGGAGCCAATGGACTACTTACCCTTGGGGTTACTACACCCCCTATATGATCACTTCCTGTGGGGAGTGGGCATAACCCTGTTCCAGAGTTCCTAATTCCACCAAAAACAAGATGGTGGAATCCTTTTTTCATGGAGCACATCAGGCAGCCTACCTTAGGGGTGTGACTAGCCTGGTGGTGCAACACGCCTACTGCATAGTTAATGTCCCGCCTGTCCTGGTGCCAAATGGGCCTCATGGGGGTGGCATCCCCCAGGTATGGGGGAAGCCAGGGTTGCATATCAAAGGTGGCAAGGGCTTTGAGGCTCTTGGCCTTGATATGGTAAATCACTAGTCATCCTGCTGGAGGAGGTGTGAACACATTCCTCCGGAGCAGGCTTTGTTTCTGGCCTCTGAGAGTGTGGGCTGTCACCTGCAGGGGGTCAGAAACATGTCTGTGGTCAGGATGGACAAGGCCAGCCAGCACACTAGATAGTGTTAGGTTTTTCAGGGGCACCTTTAAGGTGCCCTCTAGGTGCATGTCATAATAAATCTTGTACTGACATCAGTACAGATTTATTAAGACAAGGTGTTTGATACCAAACACCATAGGTTTCAGTGAAGTCATCATGTAGCTTGGGAACTCGTAATGACTAGTGCCCTGTACATATACTTAAGATGGCTTCCCTGTTCACTTGTCCCATCTAGTAATTGACCTAGACATCACAGGGGCCTATCTGCTCATGCAGATTTGCCCTCCCATGTAATATATTGCACCCTGCCATATTATATGCAATGACTTTGGCATTGCACGCAGTGAGTGTGCCATGTCGTGTTTTCACTCATGGCTTGCACCATGACACGCAGTCTGCAGTGGCAGGCTGCATGCAATTTGTATGTGGGTCCCTTAGGGTGGCATAATACATGCTGCAGCCATTAGGGACCCTCTTTGGTACCCATACCCTAGGCACCAGGGGTTCCACTTACTAGGGACATAAAGGGGTGCCAAAGTGTGTTCCAATTGTGTAACAATTAGTCCATTTTACCTAGTTTTAGGGAAAGAGCACTGGCACTGGGGCCTGGTTAGCAGGGACCCAGTGGACATCAGTTGAAAAACATCAGTGCCAGTGGCAAAAAGTGGCAGTGACCATGATAAAAAGGGGCACTTTCCTACAGGGGGCATTTTCATTTTCTGGCCACTCCCCTGACCACCGCCCTCTGCAAGAAGCTATAACCAATGAAGAAGGCCATCTGAAATCACTATAAAATGGTGCACTGTCGCACAGCGTGTCCTATTTGCATGCAGTGTAGCAGCTACAGCAACCTTTCAGGCATTGCAATATAAAACAATCCCTAAGGGTCAAAGGTCCCAGATAAATTTCAAAACAATCCCACTCTACCAGAATAGGACATTATCAAATCCCAACTAAGTGAGATGGTCTTCTCCATCCAACTGACTACCGTTGTTGACATGAGCCACTGCAGGGATATGTGGTCTATAACTAAACATAAGGATCCACCTCTAAGGGGGGGTTCTCTTGACAGAGTTTCTTACTGTGTCAAAAAAGTGTGTTTTCTATCTTGGTTGGACACACACAGTGTTTGCTTAAATACCCCTCACACACCAAAAGGGCCCTTGGTGTCATGCTTCATCATAGGGGTCTTCCCGCCCCGCTGCGGGACGGGGCGTGCTACGACCTGCGACTACGCGGGAGCACTGATCTTCCAGTACTATGTCAACATGTTTCATACCACGGAGCCGCGGGATGGTGTTATCTTGAGCGAGGCAGTGTTGACTACTACAATACAGTGGTGACACCCTTCCCACCCGTTCTAGAGGCTCATGGAGCATTGTCTCCTACTCATCCTAACAACATTTTAGAAATACCAATGGGTATTGTATAAAGTGCATGATATTTTGCATTTTTCACCTTTTTGTTTATAGCACATAATCTCATCACAATTGATAGCAACATAGTGAGTACTGAAGGGATAATTTTCTGTCCTGATGAAGAAGCCCCGATGCTTCGAAACATGTTGACTTGATCAGGAGTATCCGCACATTACACGCAGGACATCTCCGAACCACCATTTTTTAACAGTATCAGCCTCAATGACCTATTAAAGTTTCTTAAGTCCATGAGGCAGGTCCTTTTTAAATTCACTTTTCGCATTCACTCTTGACCCTTCCTCTCACTACCCCTACACCACACATAGTACTGGAAGATCAGTGCTCCCGCGTAGTCGCAGGTCGTAGCACGCCCCGTCCCGCAGCGAGGCGGGAAGACCCCTATGATGAAGCATGACACCAAGGGCCCTTTTGGTGTGTGAGGGGTATTTAAGCAAACACTGTGTGTGTCCAACCAAGATAGAAAACACACTTTTTTGACACAGTGAGAAACTCTGTCAAGAGAACCCCCCCCCCCTTAGAGGTGGATCCTTATGTTTAGTTATAGATTCTTAGAGGAGGACGTATCCACCTCCAGTGTCCACGCAGGACACTACCTCTTCACTCCCTAATCTTGTTTTTTGTAGGGATTTGTGGTCTGCCAAGATGGTGAAACAAGTACTAAAACTGTATGGCCGAAACATCTACAATACCAAAATAATGGTTAAGCACTCCAACTGCGTAGTAGCCAGAATCATTTCAAGGAAAAACAGGCTTTGGTAATGCCAGTTGCTGTGGTTTATAACTGAAAATGCAAGCCAGATATATTGGCTTTGCCAATATGTGTCTCTGATGTGGACTGTGACTACTGCCTGAGTGGGGAGAGACCTACTCGGCCTGCTTGCAGTCATTCTCACCAAATGCTTTTAGGTCAGGCTAGAGAACTCGCCTGTGAGGGGTGCAAAAATGCCTTTGATAGTGTCTGTGCTGGGAGTAGAGCAAAACTGCTGGTATGTGAGGAATGTAAGAATTCTTTTGGTAGCGAGTGGCCAATTTTCTGTGCTGTGTCTGCAAGTGCACCTGGTGGCTGACTGGAGGTCTGCAAAGGGCGTGAGAGTGTTGTCCGTATTTTTAGGGTGTTTTGCGTTTCTACCATTAGGGGTTTAACCTTTATGCTCATGTTTTCATTGAGACCATGGCTGAAGATATGCTGTACTTATTTGACAATGGGCGAGTCTTACTCTTGAAACAATGCTGCAGCAATCGTTCTGAAGAAGAGTCCTCATCCTCTGCTTGCGAGCCTTGATATTTTGTCTTCCTTAATGAGGCTGTCCAAAGATTTGGGGGGCAGGGGCGCCATTAATGATAGAAACTGTCCTTTTATTTTTATTTAATGCGATTTTATATAGCGCGAACATTACCCAAAGGTGTCAGAGCGCTTTACAAAAGAACCAGTTGCGTTACATAAGGACTTTGAATTACATGAGTTACAAAAGAAATGCGAACATAGCGAACATTACCCAAAGGTGTCAGAGCGCTTTGCAAAAGAACCAGTAGCGTTACATAAGGACTTTGGATTACATGCGTTACAAAAGAAATACAAGCAGAAAAAAATTGCAAATGTACAAGTTGCAAAGTCACTCAAGGAAGAGATACAAACGGATAAACGCTAAACTCCTAGGAATGGTAGTAAGTACAAAGGTCTACTACATATACTAGTGGTTAGAGTTATATCTAAGCATATATACACAAAAAGTGACTTTACTCATGATTACATTTTACCAGCGATTAGGCTTGGGCAACTCAAAATTACATATTTACAGAGTGAACGGCGAAATGAAACATCAAAGGGGGTAGAGAGCGGTGGGGGTGGGAGGGGGAGAAGAGTCGGAGGCTGAGATTGGCGAGAGGGGGACCTGAGGGGGAGAAAGAGATAAGGCAGTCCAGCAAAGAGAAATGTCTGAAGTTCGGCACCCTCCCCCTGCGTCAGAGGGCTTTACAAAAGAACCAGTAGCGTTACATAAGGACTTTGAATTACATGCGTTACGAAAGAAATACAAGCAGGAAAAAAAAAAAGAAATTGCAGCAACAGTACGAATTGTAGAATCACACAAGGAAGAGATGCACACAGAAAAAAAAAAAAAAAAAATTGCAAATGTACAAGTTGCAAAGTCACTCAAGGAAGAGATACAAACGGATAAACGCTAAACTCCTAGGAATGGTAGTAAGTACAAAGGTCTACTACATATACTAGTGGTTAGAGTTATATCTAAGCATATATACACAAATAGTGACTTTACTCATGATTACATTTTACCAGCGATTAGGCTTGGGCAACTCAAAATTACATATTAACAGAGTGAACTGAGAAATGAAACATCAAAGGGGGTAGAGAGGGGTGGGAGGGGGAGAAGAGTCGGAGGCTGAGATTGGCGAGAGGGGGACCTGAGGGGGAGAAAGAGATAAGGCAGTCCAGCAAAGAGAAATGTCTGAAGTTCGGCAAAACGAGAGCTGGAGGTCCTCTTGAGGTCAGGCATAGTCCAGGGAGGGATGAGTAGGTAAAAGTTCAGCACGGGGGAAGGAGTCACCAGTGTCGGCCATGTTGGAGTCAGGCATTCTGGGCCCCTTTTCCAAACCGAGAGTGAGCCAAGTACCAGAGCTTTGTGGAAAGGGAAGGGTCCGCAGCCTCCACCTTGACCAGTGCTGCATGGCGAGGTGTCTGACGCCGTCTTACCTCCTTGCAAAGGCTGTTCTTCGCTCCGGAGTTTGGCGTGCACCCGCCTAAGATGGCGGCGCTCATCCCCCGAGGTTCCTTTGTTGGACAATGCCTGGCGGCGCAGCGTAGCTCAGCTGGAGGCAAGAAACCTCGTGCTGTGTCCGAGCACCTTTGCTGATCCCCGGCGCCGCGGAGGCTGGACGCCGGACGCTCCAGTGTCGACCTTGGAAGAGGATCTCCCTTCCCTGTCCGGCCGGGCCCGTCGGCGCCCCTGGCCTGCCTTGCGGAGCCGGAGAAGGGGACCCCTGGTGAGACGCGCTGATAGCTGGAGGCTTGGCCGCTGGTTCGAGCAGCGGTGTCCCGGGGCCTGCCCTTTTCGCCCACGACCGATCCGGTGCCTGTGCCCCTGGAGGCCCCGCCCGGCTGCTGCCGTGGCTACAGCTCCTCCTAGTCGGTGGCAAACACTTGACCACACCAACGCTGCTGTTATTTACCTTGACCAGTGACCGCTGGCAGGCTGCCCGCATCCACATGGATTTCGTATCCCTACATCATCTGCACATTCGGTTGTGTTTATCTTTCATCACCAGTTACACCTGAGAACAATCGCTGCATCCTACAGTAGCAGTTTCTAACAGTTGCTGCACATTGCTAATGCTTGTGCCAGTCAACAAACTTCAAGGCGATCCCAATTCCCTGCATTTGTGTACATATAGCGCACATGTGCAGCAAAGTGCCCTTTAAGTCTGTGTGCATGTATGGTACAATGCATTTGATAGATAGGAGCCCAAGGACCCTAAAGAGCCAAAGAGCAAAGTGTGTCCATGGAAACAAAGCTAGAAACAACTGTAGACATGAAAATGAGACCTGTAGTTGCTACAGACTCAGTGGACAAGGTACTCTCTCAGGATACACAGCTACCACTTAGCACTACTTCTTTATCTGCGCCTCCTGTTGTTGCTAACCACATAGGCCCAATACAGAAAACACAGATTTTTTTCTTGCCTAGACAGACTGGGCCCCAGACAAGGTCTGCTGCTCAAAAAGATATTGCTCTTGTTCAAGATGTATCTCAACATTTGTTGCATGAGGCTGATTTGCTACAGCCTGGCTCTCTTCTCTCCCAGTCTATCCTCACATGATTTCTCAAAGACAATTCAGTCAGCTAAGGATACATACCTGCTCTGGGAGAAGAAAGATAGGGTGAGCCCACTGTTACGCGCTGAGTAACAACAACCATCAAACCTTAATTAACTCTATGTCAGCTTGAGAGTGTTACCATTGTAAAAATTCTTGCTGGCATTAACTGCACTGGGACTACTTCATTTTTACAGGTTAACACAGTGAATACCCTATCTCGTCACGGCACCCATGTAACGCAGGAAACATTAGAGACTTTTTTTCATTATCAGATTTGTCCGATGTGGGTAGCCTCTTCTCCGCTTCTGGCTCAGACTCAGACTCTGAAGTAGACTTTTTGTCTGAACAGAACTGATTATGCCCCTACATAGAAACTTAACAAGTATATGTCAAAAAAAGGAAAGTTAGGGGTGCATCTGAGGATTGAGTTTCTGGAGTAGGATCAACTCATGGCCATACTCATTTGCATTCCGAAACACGTGGGCTTGATGAACTTTTATGGAATCCTGATGGCACTGCTCTTACACCTGCCAATGCAATGACCTCAGTTCAAGGGCAGACGCCTCGGCATGTTAATCTAGATCCAATGTTTACCCTCAATGCGCCCACTAACATCCACTATCATCCACTCCTCTACTTTATTACAGAATATGAGTTCTGAGAGTGAAAGTATAACAGCAGGTAGAAAGGGTGATAATCCTTCCTGGTCATTCAACTTTGGGCTAATTCAGTTGCACCGTGAAGAGTATAGGAAAGACTCCACAGCTTTAAAGACCTCACATTTAAAATCACAGGTCATTCTCTGCAAGATGTCAGTAAACATGGACATAATCCATAGTCGCCTCAATGACCTTGAATATCTATCTTCAGGCTCATTAAAGGCTTTTGATACCACTCAGAGTCAAGTTGGTGAACATGAGATTAAGGTAAAGAATATGGCCCCTAAGATAAAGGATATGGAAAATTGCATGTGGCGCAACAATCTTCAGGTGCTTAGCATTCCGGAAGGAACGAGGGGGGTGATTCCAGAGCGTATATATTACATCTGTCCAGATATTCTTTTCCCTCAGCTTAATGGCTGGGTGTGGATTGGCAATACAAAGAGCCCACAAATTTCCTTTCGTAAACCGAGCAAGGGTGGACCGGCACTATATCCACGTGCAATCCTTATTTATGTTGGGAACTACATCTTTCGGCAACTTATCTTTCAACCTATGTAACCTCATCAAATTTTGTGGGGTAGAGGTTTTTGTTGGATCAGATTTTTGTCTCGAGACTGTTGAGCGTGTTGGTGGCTCCATGAGTTGATACCTTCTTTTCAGAAAGTTGGCTCAACAGTCTCGTTGCTTGAGCGTGCAAACTTGAGAATCAATTATAAGGGCCACATTTTTTTCTATCAGGATCCTTGTAAAGCATTAGAGCTTCCAAATCGATAGAATGAACACAAGAAAAATTAACTGAATTTTGCCACTCCTGGATTAGTACTTAGGCTGAGTAGTTATCTTTGCCAATCTAGCAGGATTTTGAAAATAAGCTGTAAAGATTTTTTTGATTGCTTCAATATCTTGTTGATCTTCTTTATGTTTTCTTTGGCCTTCTTATTTTTTCTATTCTTTTTGCCTCTCTCTTTGCAAATTTTGGTCTTGAATAATTCCTAGATAAAGGATTACAGTCATTGTTGGCTATCGCTTTGGTGCCAACCACAGTAAGCATCATTTGGAAACTGCTAAATACTAACAGCATTAGGGTTACAGAGGTTCTATTCCTCTTGGAATTTGGACAGGAGGTATTGTCCCTTTGGGTGAAGGGCTGTGGATTGCACAGGGATGGTGTTTTGGTTGGATTGACACTAGAGTGTGACAAGTGTAAAGGGGAAAAATGGGAAATCTCAAACTTTTAAAGCAAATGTTGTGCCATACGTGTACGTTATACAACTTGTCAATCTAATTCTACCTATAAATAACCAGGACTTATATATACTTAGCTGGAATATTAATGGAATGAGATTACTGAATACAATTAAATTCAGTAAAGAAGAACTTAGCATACTTAAACCTCAAATTCTTTGTCTACAGGAGACCCACCTTACTTTACAAGAATCTCGTAAACTTGAAAATCTTTGCTATAAGTTATTAGTGGCATCCGGTTTCAGCAGGCCACAACATAGGGTTGCTTTGCTTTTTTTTTTTTATGTATAATTTTTATTGCCGTTCAAGAAACAATACAGCAATCATTAATCAGACTTCAAGTCCAGTTTACATCTCTTAATCATTTCGGAAAACCAATCCACTTTCCCTTCCCTCCCAACCCACCTCCACCACTCGGGACTCATAAAACGTGCAGGTGATAGTTCCTAAATCCACTTACATTGACAAGAGTGCTTACATATCAGTCTGGACGGTCCTGCTCCACCCCCCTATGAGAGCTTTTAGACCTGTGTATCTTCCACCATTGTCGTCCTGCGTGCCACGCATGTGTGCAAATGTTTTCAACCTATGGCGGTAGTTTGTCCGGTGGTGTTAACAATTCAGTGAGCATCGCTGCCCAGGCCCTGACATCCTCTTCTAACTTTTGATCCCTACGTGTTAGTTTCATGTGACAACCCTGGGCGGTTACCCATTCAGCCATATCTTTCAGCCAGTCTTCCACTTTCGGGACTCTAGGGGATAGCCACCCTATTACTATTCTACGTTTGGCCAGTACCAACCCTACAATTAAAAATTTCCCGCTCAGCTTTCTCTTCTTACAGAACGGAATGAGCCCTAGGAGGCAGGGATATATCCCTGGGGACCTCCCAGCCCGTCACCAATTGGAGCTTTTGGGTGATGGATTGCCAATATCCATCCAGTCTCGGGCATCCCCAGATCATGTGCAAAAACTCATCACTTTGCTCCCCGCATCTGGGGCACCCCGCTGATCTCTCCGGGTTGATAGTTTGTAGCCTTTTGGATGTTAAATATACCAGATGTATCATATTATATTGAAGCAACTTGAATCTGGAATTGGTAGAGGTGGATTTGACCCCTTCATGGATAGTTTCCCCAGGTGCGAGCGTCAGGAGGCGCCTCCAGCAGGGATTCCCATTTGTCTTGCACAGCCAGTGCGGACACGAGCGTATCTTCCCTAAGTGCCCTGTATAAATGTTATATCAATCTCTGGCCTCCAGCCAGAGTTAGCAAAGTTTCAAGTGCGTGGGAGGCTGTAGGAGCCTCTGGGAAACCCCGCCAGATCTCCCGCGCTGTTGAAACTACTTTTGCGTACTGTAAGAATTGCCCATGGCCCAGGTGAAATGTCTCCATGGCATCCTCAATAGTTATGAACCGATTATTGGGATATAGATCCCCCAGTACCTCACATCCACCGTCCCTCCACTTACGCAGGGACATGGTATTGTATATATTTTTGAAGGGGATTAGTGTCCAAATATTCATATCCCTGGCAAATGGGGCATTTTTTAACACTGACTTAACTGTCCGTTCCCAGGCTCCACTTACCATGCGGACTATGTGAGGCAACCGAGACGGTGCTTTAGCACCCATCATTAATACCTCAGGAAGTGAATATGGCACGCATGCCTCCCCTAGAAGTCTGTGTGTTTCCCCAAATTCAGCCAGAATTTTAAGCATGATGGACACAGAGTATCAAGGACTTCTCAGATAAATGAATGCATCATCTGCGTAAAGAGAGACCACTTGGTTGGTTTCCCCAAACTGTATGCCCCAGCCCCCCAACCTAGTTCTGAGATGGCAAGCAAGTAGTTCCAAAGCCATCGCAAAGAGAAGTGGAGAGAGCAGGCACCCCTGGCGTGTCCCTCTGTGCACTCCAAATCTTTTCGACACAAATCTCCCCACCCAGACCCTAGCCGAAGGTTCCCGATATAGCAGTTGGACCCATTTTATAAAGGCCTCTCCCATTCCTGCTTTGCGGAGTACCTCCCACAGGAAATCCCACGATAGAGAGTCGAAAGCTTGTCAATATCTAATAAGGCAAACGCATATCGACCCGATTGTAGGTTGGGGGAGTGTAGCACCAGGGCCAATCTGCTTAAATTGAGCTGGGTATTCTTATTAGGGATAAACCTGCATTGATCCTCAGCGATCAACTGCGGTAGATATGACAGTAGCCCTGTAGCCAGGATTTTACTTAGAATTTTTAGGTCAGCATTTAACATGGAGAGTGGGTGGTAGGAGGAGACCTCTGCACTGTCCCTATCCGGTTTGGGTAGCATGACTATCAATGCCTCCCTCTTTGACTCCGGAAGCAGTTGCCGATCATATGCCTCATTATAAACTACCAGCAGTCGGTCAGCTAGGTCCCCTTGTCTAGTGTGGTAAAATTCAGCTGGCAGGCCATCCCCGCCCAGAGCTTTCGCTGTTTTCATCGTTTTCATTGCCGATAGGATCTCTTCTCTAGTTAAAGGGGCATGAAGGACATCTCTGTCCTCAGCGGATAGCATCGGCATATTTATTTTGTCGAGGTAGGCCCTCATCTCCACCATGTTCGGAAGTGCAGGGGCTGCGTACACCCCCTGCAAATGTTATGCAAATACTTCAGTAATACCCACTTTAATAAGCATAGAGAGCAGACAGCTCGCTTTGTCCCCCTCTCTAAGCAACCTTTTCCTGTAATTGGTGCGTGCAAATTTATCGAGTCTGTCCTATGTTTCTAAGGCCTCTTGCTTGCATACCTGCCATGCCCGCATCCTAAAGGGATTTTCAATTAGCTCTTTTTCCAAGCTTGTCATTCGTTCTTCCAGTTTAACTAACTGCCTATTAAGTTGCTGTCTAACTCCGTATGTTATCTTAAGGCATTCACCCCTCAGCACAACCTTTATGGCGTCCCACTCCACCGCCCTGGACGAGGTGCTTCCCCAATTGACATTGAAATATCCGTCTAATATCCGGGAGACCTCGTGTGCGAATAAATGATCAGATAATGCCTCCACATTCATTCTCCACAATGGCACCGCCGGGAGTTGTACCTGCACATGAAGTGTAACCAACAGGGGAGAGTGGTCTGAGATGTAACGCGCTAAATATGAGACACTGCTGACCCACTGTAGGGCCAGATCCGACATCAGACAATAATCAATTCTACTGTATGTGCCCGCAGCAGGTACATGGCAGGAATATTCTCTGCTCTGTGGGTGACACGTCCTGTAAACCCGCACTCTTCATCATTTCCCTCAGTGCCCCTGTCATTTTTGGTTTGATATTATTTTTAGGGGGATATTGATCCATTGTCCCGTCTAGCACACAGTTTAGATCTCTGGCCATTATTACTGCCGCCCGCATGTATTCCATCAAAACCTGAAGGACGGAGCCATAAAAGGATGGATCGTCCGCTGTGGGGGCATAAACATTCATCAAGCTTATTTCTCTAACATCCAATAGCCCGAGACTATAATATATCGCCCCTCTGGGTCTAAACTTCTTTAGCAACAAAAGGGACTTTTGGCACCACTCAGATCAAGACCCACGCTAGCATAGCCAGAATAGGAAGTTACGTAGACCTGTCCCCGCCATCTGCGGCGCAAGGCTGACAGACAGGGGCCCCATGTGTGGGTGTCCTGCAAAAAGGCTACTGACACACCATATTGACATAAATATGAATGTACCCTCTGTCTCTTGACAACCTGACCCAGACCTCTAATATTCCAGGACATACATTTCCAATCAGATGCCATCATTAGCCTAGATCTTCAGCGTTCAGCCGGCAGAGTGGCGCACTCGCCCCTCTGACCCACATTTCAGCCATAAAGTTTCTCCAGCTGGGGGTCAATCACCTTGCCGCACAACTCGAATCCTAACTGTCCCTTTTGAACAAAAACTGTGCCCAAACCATGGGCAACTCCCCCCACCCTCAGGCACCGGGACCAAACTGGAAGGCCGTCCCTTTGGGTACCCCCGCCCCAACCCCTCCGCCCCCCGAGGGGGCAGCCACCTCCCCTTGAACTTTTGCGTAAAGCTGTGAGCCTGACATCCCTCAGACAACGAGTCCGAAAGCACTCAGCCTATTCCGTAGGACCGTTATCCATGAAGAGCTCCCCACCGACCTTGACCTCTAAACGCCATCTTGACATATCTGGAAGGAATTGAGTGTGTCGTGTGATCTGTCCACTCCCCTACCCCTACAACCACATTAAATGATATTTATATTGCAAATTACAATCTCCCAGGTACAGAGGAAGCCATGCAGTAAAGTACTAAACCGAACACCCCCTACATCTGCACGAGTAAATTATGCAGTCGCATCTCTCATATAAAACATCCTATCCGCCGCTCCCTTCCCACGAACGTTAGTGTGTAGACGAGGCGGTAGAGGATCATGCATGTCCGGTATACAATTAGAATCAGTTAGGGTACCATCCGGACATCCCAGGATCCTGCCAGTGCAGCCACCATTTAATTGTATCCGTGAGTCCACTGAGTGCCTGTGCACTCGTGATCTCTGACTGTGAGACATTGGAGTTTTACGAGGCCAATCCCAGGGTGGGCGAGATCTGCCGATCCCTAGTGTGTCCAACCAGTCGTCTGCCTCCGACGGGTTCGTGAAAAAGTGCACTTTCCCATTATACTGCACCCTGAGTTTTGCCGGCTACCTGAGGCTGTATCGAATGTTATTGTCTCTGAGCCATTTTTTCGTTTCCCAGTAATCATTTTGCAGTTCTTGGACCTTGCGGGTGTAGTCCGGATATATCATTATGGGGAGACAGTTGAACTTAGGTGCACTGTTTGCCCTTGCATGCCGTAAAATTACGTCTGTCTCTGAAATTGAATAGACGGGCTATGATTGCCCGAGGTGGTTCTCCTGGTCTGGGGGGGGAGCGAGTGCCCTGTGCGCCCTTTCAATCGTGAAGAATTTCGAGAGTCTTTTAGGGCATAATGTTTTTGTAATCCATTCTTCCAAAAACAGCTCCACAGATTGGCCCTCAGATTTCTCCGGAAAGCCCACTAACCGTATATTATTTCTCCTAGATCGCCCTTCGGCGTCAGCAACTCTCAATTCCAGCCTCTCGGTATGTGCCTGCAACTCCGCTATAGTTTTTTGAAGAGTGGTCACTTCTGTTTGTAAGGTCGACACACCTTGTTCCGCATCTGTCACCCTCTCAAAAATTTTCCAGACATTGGTACGGAGCAGCCCCACTTCCAGCTCAACCGTGTCTATCCTGGCAAGGGTGAGTTCTCTGGAACCTTTGATCTCGGCTAGTATCTCCGCCATCGTAGGAGGATTCTGTTCTCCCTCCGTCGCCAGCGTCTCAGACCCCCCATTGCTCCATCAGCATGTAGGGGCATTGCATAGTTGTCTATATTATTGGTTTGCACTGCCTTCACACCCTTATCTTTCCAAGCAGGGTGTGCGGTCCGTGGTTTGTACCTGGCTCACCTCCTGTTATCGTGCCAGTCAAGATGTAAGCCTAATTGGCCCTCCAGCCGATCCTCCCAGTGAGTGCCTCTAAACCATTGTGAATTCGATCAGGGACCGCACAGCACCACAGGGGAGACCTTCAGGCCATCACACACCACTGTCAGCACGGGCTTGCGTTGCGTGCTTCGCCACCCGCGATGATTCAGGGCTGTTGCGTCGTATCACAATGCCTCTAACCACATTCAGTCACCACAACACCCTTATATTGGTGAGACTCCTCACATGGGCTGATCCTACCTTGGCGTGGCCAGGTCGTGAGTCCCCCTGAGTCACAAAGCACGCGCCCAGCCAGGAATTTACACTTGCCGCCTTGTTATGTTCTTATCCGGGCTGAGATCGGGAGACTGCCTCGCCCTTCAGTGCCCCCAGTGCTGCTGATTAGTTGGCCGCCGAGTCCTTCCCACCTTAATTACCCATCCTACCCGACTCAGCAGTGGTGGACTTCGCTGACCACCCGTGGCACCCGTCTGTTGCAGCCACCGGTGTAATTGTCTCAACTTCAAACAGACAATCGCTGCGGGGGCTGCCTTCCGCAAGTACATGCAATTTTTTTTATATCTTTCAGGTTCTTTGCGCCCGCCGGGTTTTCTCGGACTTTGTTGCAGCGTAGCTCTGCAGCTAACCGCAGCTCGAGTTGGGCGTGGTCCGGCGCTGCAGACCTGCCAGATCCGCCCAAGCAGTCAGGCGCCCGACTCACCTCGGCATCAGTGTCTCCAGGCCAAGGACGTCACCATCGGCCTCCGCTGCCCCGGTGACCGATCGAGGCAGCCAGTCACCCTCCACAATCTTTCAGCTGCTCCGCCCAGCCGGCCTCGTTGTAGATCTTGATCCTGCCGATGGGACTCCAGGGGGCCCACGAACACTCGGCCTCTACCCGGGCAGCCCGTCTGCATCCGGCGTGCCCCAGAGCAGGATTCACCGGGCCTCGGCCAACTCCCCCGGACTTCACGGCCTCTGCAAGTGGACAGGGCCACCAGGTATGTTCCTTACTACTGCAGTCTCTCAGAATGGCCCGGCGGGTCGTTATCCTCACTCCTCACTCCGCGTCCTCGTTGGGCCAACGCATGCACTGTCACCGTCCCACCAGGCCGCTAGCAATCGGCGGTCTGTACGGCGCCCCAGTCGCCTCCTCCTCCTGTTTTCTTCGGTTCGTTGATTGTAGGGCAGTCTGTCACCACTCTTACAGCGTTTCTGTTTGGTGATGGCGTAGGATTATGCAGAATTTATGCCGGTCGGCGGGAGCTCCGGGGGAACACGTCTAGGCAGCCATCTTGCCTGGCCGAGGTTGCTTTGCTTATTGATAAGGAAGGGGTTAGAGTTACTATCTATGCCCCAGATATAGATGACCCTGCAATATTCAACATTTTACTGGGAGAATTATATCACTAGCCAGAATCAATTTTGTTGTATGGGGATTTTAATTTAGTTTCACAATCTGGTCTTGACTCTACATCACTAGAAGAGGTTGGCCAATTGTGTATGAAGAAAGCAAGACTGGCTCTGAGACAACTCATTGAATAATGTGCCTTAGCAAAATTATGGAAAATATGCCACTGATTTGAACACAGCTTTACATTTTTTTCTGTGCCACACCAATCTTACTCTTAGATAGATATGTTTTTAGCTAACCATTCTCTTGTAACTTAGTCCATTTTACCTTTGCCTCCCCCACCCCCACTTTTACCCATCCCATGGTTCGGTCCTTCTGACTAGAGAAGATTCTTAGAAAACGTTGACAGTTGTTGATATGAAAAACTTTCCTGTGGGGCAATTCTGAGAAGTGTGTTCCTGGAGTACTTCAACAGTGAAATACAGAAGATTGTTTTACTTCATTTTAGATTCCAGTGTCTGCTTTGACAACAAATTCCATCATCCCATACTTAGATATAAAACTTAATTGGGGGATCATTTTGGATCATAATGCCTTATTACTGTATATTATGATTGATTATTTTCAAAGGCCTGCTGCTCCATCTCGATGGACTTCCGATAAATTACTATTGGCTAGCTCCTATATTAGCTTTATGGAGGGCTGTCTTAGAGAATTTTTCAACCCCAATGCTGGTACACTGGCAATAACAGTAGTTTGGGATACTTTGGAAAACTTTCATCCGTGGTCAGACATTGAGCTTTGCCATTCATCAGGGTAATGCAGATAGAGAAATAGGAGCATGCTTATAACCTAAGCTTCTCCAGCTAGGGCTTGAGTACAAGCTTAGTATTAGAGACAAATCATGACTTAGAGCACACCTCCTATATTTGATCATTTAATTACAACGTAAATGCTGGTGAAAAAAGGATATGGAATAGGGCCTGTCAAAAGACACAGCCTTATCAGAGCTCTCGTTTTGAAAATAGTGAAGAAATAGGCCATTTACTGGTGTTTCAAGTAAAGGACAGAAATAAACAAAGTTATTTCAAAATTGGCAGCCGTCAAAGCAGCTGGTCTTGACTTAGGGCCTGATTACGATGTTGGTCGGAAAGCCTCCAACTACTGGTCGGAGGCTTTCCGACCGACATGGTAGGTTTAAAGTCCAACCGCCATATTATGATGTCGACTGTCGGAGTTTAAACCGGCCGGGGAATCTTACGTGGTTCCGACGGGCTCAAGGAGCCCGTCAGCCAGTCGGAAAGCCCTCATAATCGCTTAAGGACGGCATTTCCATCATCGGGATTATGATGTTGGTTTCCGACATCCAATCCGTGTTGGCCATTCCGACATGGATTGGCTGTCAGAAACTGACTTTGGCTGCCCCTAGCAGGGCCCCCTTCCTCCCTGCCCCTCTGCATTTGGCCCTGGGGGGCACCTGTTGTGCCCCCCTAAACATCTGTGTGCGGTGCCTGCCACAGCTTGTGCTGCGGGCGGTTTCAGCCCACTGCACAAGCTCCCATTGAATAATGGAAGTTTGCGACCGCACCATGTACGGTTGCATCCTAATTGCGTGGTCGGAACCGCCGACCTATGGTCGGTCGATTCCTTCCACGAAACGGTGTCGGTCGGAGACAGCTCCCACCGAAATCGTAATTAGGCCCTTAATTCCTTCAGAATTTTAAAAAGGTTTTCTCTAGAACATTGACTCCATTGTTGCTTGATCTGTTTAATTCACCAGCATTTCAGGATGCCATACCAATTTCATGGGGTGAAAAGCAGATTTGGGTCTTCCTAAAATAGAACAACAATCGTTTAGATTGTGGATCATATCAGCCAATTTCACTTATTAATTCAGATTCTAAAATCTATGTGCAAATTCTTTCAAATCATCTTGCTTCCATTATTACTTCACTGGTTTATCCCATGCAACATGACTTAATTTCTCAAAGTGACACTGCTTTCCATATCAATTTGGCTATATCAGTCCTGGAGATTGTGGACAAATTCGCTGGATGTGCCCAGATGATCCTGCTGGATGCCGAAAAGACATTCAGCAGGTCTCCTGGCGAATCTTGTGGACTGGTATTACACTCATGGCCAAAGGCCCTAACTTCGTAAATTACATTATACTCTTTGCCAAAGGATTGGATAGCTTGTATGGGAAACCTTTCAGATACTATTCATTCAATCGTGGAACAAGACAATGCTGCTCATTATCTCTGCAGCTTTTTGCCCTTTATTTAGAGCCATATATACAAGCCCTGAGATTTTCTGCTTCTTTTCTTTCATTACTTTTACATAAGCTAGAAGTAAGAATATTAGCATACGCTGACGGCATTGCTGCACTATATTCATCCCCATTAAAAGCCCTAATAGCAATAGAACAACTGGCCGCAAAATTCGGTTAGGTTGCTGGCTTGAAGCTAAACTCCGAAAAGATTCAAATAGTTGCTGACCTTCCTCATACACCACAGGGCTCTCGCTTTCTTAAATGAGCAACTTAATTGGGAGTTCAATTGTCTAGAAGGATTGAGAATACCATCAGACTCAATTATGAAGCGTCGTTTGTAACATTTATTGCAATTTCTAAGACATGGAACAGATTTAGCATGGGCCTAGTTGGCAGATGTAATGTACTTAAATTGGTTATTTTGCCTTTTTTTCTTTTACGTTTTAGATCCATTCCTCTCTATCTCCCCAAATTATTCTTTAACAAAGTGTAGGCTAGCTGGCAAAATTTAAGCTGGCAGTACAAAAAACCTCAATGTGCTATCCATTTGCTAGAACTACCTCGTAGCTGTGGTGACATGTCACTTTCCACACTTTCATTTAGTTCCTCTTTCATTTTTTGATTATCTGCAGTTATGAGTAGCTCAGAATGGCCCTTTTCGAGCCTGTACCCCAATCATAAAAGCTGTGTTTAAGTTATAATACCCTGAAGAGGTCTGATTGACATAGCCTACTTTAAGCATGCTAGATTTAAAACACTTGGGTTATATTTTAAGCTATGGCAGGCACTTAGGTCAATCTGTAATATCTCATGCTTCAATCAAGAGACTTCTCTCAGCTATAATCCTAATATGCCTAACATGAGAGTTATTTGAGTTGTTAGCAAGAATCGTACTTAGAAATTCTAGGTCGGGTAGCCAGGGATGGTTTTATACTATCATTGGAGGACATACAAGAAGAGTATGCAATTCCCAGGCATGGGTTTTTAGATACTTGCAGCTGAGGGATTTTTACAACATCTCCCAATTAAAGAGATAAACATAACACGCAATGAATTTCCGGAACTTTTACTAAGATACCCAGACAGGTGTTCATCTGTATCTCTTACCAGTTATTGAAAAATATTATGAAACACAATTTTGACCACTTGGCTGTAAATGTACAAGGAATGTGGATATTGTTACCTCAGTGGAAGACAATAATTAACTAGGACAATTGATTCTTAATGTCTCCTGCCTTAAAGTTCACCATTTTAAAATAGTTAACGATCTATATTATACTCCTTACATATTGTACAAATGGGGGTGTTTTTGCTGCAATTCCAACAATTCAGACACTATCCATAGTTTTGCTTCTTGTCCCAGCATTATACCATACTGGTCTCAGGTATTTAATCAACTTAATCGACTACCAAGGACTCATATCTGCAAGGATCGCAAGTGATAATACTTGGTCTCTCATCTAGGATTTTCTCTTCTGAGTTAGGTATTTTATTTTTTGCTATCACTGTCGCAAGACTCGGAATTGCACGTGCATGGCTTCTAATGGATCCACCGGATCATAAAGCATGGTGGTATGAAATGTATTTCATTGAGACTTGGAAATTACAATCATTCAAAGTAGCTCACAGATTTGGGATCCTATTATAGATTGAATGCTCCCGCTTGCTCCTAGTTATACCACAGAAATAATATGAGCATAACGTTCTTAATGACTTTCGGACAGAAATTAATTTTATTATACTATCTTTTAAGGTATGATGTACGATACATAAGAATTTTTTCTCTGTATATATGATGTATTTTTGTAATTAAATATGGATATATTTACCTATTGTTATCTGTTTTTTATACTTTTCTAATAAAAATAAATAAACAATTCAAACCCAACTATTAAACAGAAAATTACGAATGTACACAACTAAAAATCCAAGCAAAGTCCCTTGCAACTGTATTAAAGAAAACATCTGCATTAACAATGTCGCTATCAGTTATGTTCAATTGAACTATTTCTTAGGGTGACTAACACAACTGCTATGCACTCAAGATTCTGTAAGGGGCTCTCTATATATTGATTTTAAACCTCATTTTTGTGTGTACAAGAGCTCTGGCAAATGGTTGCGCTGTCAAGCCAGAGCTAGATATGGGCTTGTGTTTACCTTTTTTCATTTAACTGAGACAGTTCACCACCTGCTGTTTCACATTCATCCTTACGGGAAAATGCCTTCCTGGTATGTAAGAAAACCAAAACCTTGAAAAGTGATGTAGACACTCACATACTCCATGGCAAACCCACTCCCTCATCATATTCGTGACAGCATTCAGGCCTAGTGGGACAGAGAGTTGGCAGTGGTTCCTCAGCTGTTAACAAACTTGTAGTAGTCGCTGGTACCTAGGAAAAGATAGACCTAGGTCTGAACGAGATAGAATTGGAAAGCAGCCCAACACTTTGCCTGGAGGGTTACGGATGAAAACTCTGGAGTTGAGGATGAAGCCAGTGTAAGTTTCTCTCAGAACCTTTCAGTGGGAAATATAGGTTTTCAGACTGCATGCTAATCCAATTCATTGCCTCTCTGCAAAGCGAACCGACGTCATATATGTGCTAATAGTAATGACCATTTTATGGGAAAGTGTGCAGCAGAGGTATATACAAATCCTTTCCAGTGCAGAATCAATTAATACAGCCTCTACAAGCAAGTGTGTGTGTGTGTGTGTTCATGCGTGCGTGTGGTGATATCAGTTGATATTGACTGGAATTGGAGGTGAAGTTGGGCCACTTCGTTGCATGACCTGCTTAAATTTGGAACTGGCACGTCGTGGCATGTCTAGCATAGCCACAAACAAATGCATAACGGCATAATCGACGTACAGGGCAACAGTGACAGATCATAGCCTGTGTAACCACCAAAACCCCAGAGAAGATCTGGGGAAGGGAACAAGAGGCACGGGGTGCTAGGAGTAGGCAGCCTCCACCATATAATGTTCAGCACAACTGGGGCCGCTCCCAGTTAAGTGACCTAGGTGCTACAGTTTTTATTTCGTGAGTGCAGGCATCTCACAAAAAGTGAAGGACTGGTCTCACACACCACCTGGTGTCATGCTTCATCATTGACCTCTAAAAACTTGGTTTGATAGAGGGCGGGCATACACCTGACGACAGGGATGCACTTCTAAACTAAGTGGAAGCCCTTACAGACAAAAAGTGAGTTTAAAAGGCCATTATAGATGTCAAATTAATTTTAATATAACTGGCATCTATATGGTGATTAAAATAAGTGATCAGTGTGCTGGGGATTCTATTGTCCCCCCACTGTGGTCAGTGTGGTCGACATGTTTCTGCCAGTTGGCCCAATAGGGTCCATGGCATTCATCAGGACCTAAGAATATGAAAACGAGCTCCACTCTTACCAGACTATGGTGAGAGGGTTCCACTGTGTGGGGTGATCTAGATCACACTCCACTAGGATGCGGCTTGTGCGTATTAAAGCCCTAGATATGGGATCGGTTGCCCCATAGGCGGGTGAGGAAAGAAGACCCCTTTGGTCAAACGTATTCCGTGGTGCATCCTCCACATCTGCGCCTACATGTGTACTCCTCCCCTCCTCAATGATGAAGCATGACACCAGGTGGTGTGTGAGACCAGTCCTTCACTTTTTGTGAGATGCCTGCACTCACAAAATAAAAACTGTAGCACCTAGGTCACTTAACTGGGAGCGGCCCCAGTTGTGCTGAACAGATCATAGCCTGCCTACAATATCCCATAGATGGGCGCATCATGACGTGTCTGTCCGGCATACAGTGTAACATGTTCACTTGAAGAGATGAATAGCATATCACGAAGAAGATACATCATTCCATTGATTGCATGTTGCTGCACCAGGGCACACAATGGCATACCCAGTTTATCAGAGGGTGGAACAATAACATATCATTCACTGAGTGGCTGGCAGTTTTGATGCAGCGTGACATGGCTGGTGTGTTACAGATACTTGGTCACATAATAACATAGAAAAAATAGTTACTCTGACATTAAGCAGTAAAGGTCAATATTTTTTCAGAAAATGACAGGCTTGTATTGGAAAATCAATATGTAACTATATCGTGCTAATATTTAAATAAAAATTCATGTTGCTTTGGACACAATAAGGCCCTGGTTACGAGAGTCCCATATTTCCAGATGGGACCGATAAATATTACCTGTCCCTTTGGAAATGATGAGGTTTGCAGAGTTACCTCAGATGTCTCATGTTTCCCCCGGTCGTCTGGTGTGCAACGCAGGAAACATCTCTGGGTGAAACTACACAGAAGAATGAGGAATTAAGGAGATAAATGGATCCAGAATTACCGAGTCCTCTGATAATTAATCGTTCCTCAATGAATTCAGAGGGTTAAACTTGGATTCCCTGTCAATTTCAGCCCCACCCCCCCTCACCCCCTGGGTTACTGCTACACCCGGTAGCATTAACTCACGGGTTGTGGAATTCACTTCCCCTTATCCAGAGCACGGATAATAATGCCCACCGTGAAGGTGAAGGTGCAGTAGCATAGTTCTCTTGGTTCCAAAGAAGCTTACTTGCTGCTAATGTGATTATTTCTTAACTCACATGAAACCATTTGAACATCTGTACTGCAAGGCTCTTATGATATTAGCATGCTTATATATAATTGATTTTTAGGCATCAGTATGTAATGTTGTAACTTAAGAGATGTATCTACTGTCAGAACCTTTAAATTATCTGCGACCTGAGTAGTAGCCACTGTATTACGGTGCTTTTTCCATCCTGATCCCAATCATGTGCATAGTAGATTTTAGGACTGAAAGTCAAACCAGAAGAGTCAGGCTGTGAAATGGATAGCAAGTTGAAGGTAGAAGTGAAGAAAGATGGTTCTACTTTTTTTCTTTTATAAAAAGACAGCATTGCTTGTCATGTTTCATACCTACAATAAATTATCTGTCTGTAAAACCTTTGGCTTTCTAGGGAATTTCTTAGACAAATTGTGCTCTAATATGCGTCATTGGGTTCCATCATTAGGTCTTGCCTACGCAGCGCGCATGCGCTGCAAAGGAAAAAGACCTTTAGTCATCGGCACAGCTTTGCGGGCAAAAACGTGCACGCGTTGCATTGCTTCCAATGGCAACGCGTGCACGTCTGGCGATTCCCTTGCGGGAGCGAGCTTTTTCGCCATGTGTTATCAATTATCTCTCCTGGCGCCGCTCGCTCCCGCAAGGGAAACGCTGCCTGCTTCGGCCGCACCCCCCCCCCCCCACTTGCGCGAGGCGCGCTTGTTTTGTTTGCGTCAGCGCGACCAATCGTTGTTGGCACACGAGTTTCCTGACTCTGCCGTGGCGCATTTTTTTTCCATTCACGCATCGCAGCGATGACGAATTCTACAACCAACGGGAGAATCCTCACAATGAGGAACTTGCGCGTTAATCAGCTCTCAGATGCACAGACCTGACATGCTACTGACCTTTCCCCAGCACTGTGACAGTCTTTCAGGGGCACTGGCTTGACAAGAGACACTTGATAATGGGTTAGGATGTGTTTGGTCTAAATGACAAGCCATGAGTGAGTGCGGGGTAGATAGAGGTGCTTCAAAGGCCACTTTTAAGCGGGGAGGGGCTTACGTGAACCAGGGAGATTAGAGCCAGGCTTTCATACTCCAGGCTGTGGTGGTGGGGACAACACAGCTGGGGCAGCTCCCCGCCCCCTCGCAGAGGCAACCCTTTCATCCTTCCAGGCTCTAGAAGACGAACACCGTGAGCTGGCCAATAGCAGTGCAGCAAGATTCTAAACTGAGTCCTTCCTCTACCTCTCAGAACCCACCTCAGCTTTTCATAGACTTTCATCTTCCAAGCAGGGTGAAGGGAAGGCTAGAAATGTTCTTGTTTGAACAATAGTCATGTGCACTTGAGTCTCCGTAAGCGCCTAGATACCGGCAGTTTTGGCGCTGTGAGCACTATGGGCTCCAAGATCACATACTTTCCCAGAGCCTCCACATCTATCTCGTGAGCAGTTGCAGAACTCATCACCGCTCTACCCGTCCAGAAACATAAGACTGTTTCTCCCCGGTCCAACGTGAAGATTGCTCTCATTTGCACAGTTATCCTCCCACGGCTGGACAGCTTCAGCGGCTCCTCCCAGGCCCGCTCCTGCACACTGCAGCTGCTCCAGGACACAGGTCCCAGATTTCTGCTTGACCTCAAACTGCGAAACTACATACAGTCTCTCTGGCAGCTCCACAGGCTTTAAAAAAACAAGCATTGGCATAGCCAATAGGTCTCGCCTTTGGGACCATATCAGTGTTTAGCCATGCAACACTTGATGTTGTTGCACCAAGGATATTGTGCTGGATAACTAAACACTTATAAGGTCCCAAAGGCGAGACCTATTGGCTATGCCAATGCTTGTTTTTATTTTGTTGTGGCGTTTAAACTCCTCAAGCTCCCAAACATTCACGCACACCTGCAGAGAGGTTGGCCTCACTCAACAGCAAGAGATCTTTGGGATAGGAGGTCCCCTTCAGAGCTCTCTGCAAAGCTTTTGGCTTTTGGGGAGTCATTGCCTTATACATTGCACTCTCTGTCCCCACTTATTCAAATTCTGCTCTGGAGGGGCCCGCTCTTCAACCCTCTTTGGTGGAAAGGGCTTGCTTGCTTCTTGTTACTTGACTCGGGTAGTTACCTCTCTTCCGAGTTTAAGGGTTACCGGTTGCCTCGTCGTCCAGCTAGAAGTATGGCTTTATCTAGTTCTCTTAGATTTCTCTAAAGGCGTGCTTTGGTGTCTTTGGACGAGCCAAAATATCACATGTTTTTAACACATTGTAAGAGCTTCTTTGTCAGCGTTTTTGTGCTCTGCTCTTTAGCAGAGTTATGGTGCAGGCCTTTTGATCAGACACGTTCAGTCAGGTTAGCATTTTAAATTAACCTGTGAGCCAGCGGTGTACTAACAACAGATACTCTACTACCATATACTCACCTGGGCCCATAAACACTTTTACAAATCCAAGTAGACTGCTGGGTTTTAGTTTATAATTTCCACATTTCAGGTTTGGTTATTACTTGTTCCTAACTAACCTTTCACTGATCAAAAAGTTCTTTCTAATGGACGATGGACCATTAGTTGAACTAGTTGATGGTGATAATTAACATAACTTATTAACTATTCTATATTTAAGGAAATAACCACAAACTCGGAAAGTTTAAAAATCTTTATCTAAATTATGAATGTGAACCATCAAAATTACAGCACAGTCACCCTTGACCTCAGAGAGAGAAATTCAATCGTATTAAACATACAATTCAGACTCATGCAATGACTAATGTTCTGAAAGGGAGAGGATAGAGAGAAAAGAACATCTATAAACGAACAATGAATAATAATTACCCAGATTGGTGTGAAGACCAAACCCCCTGGCCAAAGGGCTGGAAAGGGTCCCCCGGGATAGATCAGGAGACAAAGACCTCAGGACAGGATTCAGGACAGGATACTTAACCTCTCTAGAATACCGACGTCTGCGTCGCACCCCTCTCTGACACTCTCTTCCTCCTCGAGATTCTTCCGCGATCTTCTTCTAACCCAATCAAATCAAGATAGATGGTTCAGCATCCAATGTCTTCATCAGCATCAGCAGCACCGACAGCCTCCCGAGCTCCAGCATATACGCCTCTCTCCAATTCAGCAATTCAGGAACTCCGCGCTAACTAATTAACTAAAGTACCTCAATTATACCCTTCGTTGGCCACGGACCACCCACTAAAGTTTCAATATCGCAAAAATACTAACTCTGATTGGACAAGCAAGGGGGGTGATCATCACACCACGCTTATATGTCATCT
The DNA here is from genome assembly GCA_963921515.1 of Calotriton arnoldi. Lineage (NCBI taxonomy): Eukaryota > Metazoa > Chordata > Amphibia > Caudata > Salamandridae > Calotriton > Calotriton arnoldi. Next base: position 983,278 of record CAWUFW010005547.1, on the reverse strand, counting down.
TAGTCTATCATCCCATTGTTCATAAATCCAACCCCTTAATTTTTTATTCATAAGTTTTATTCCCACCCGTATTCACATTTTAATAGAAACAATTGTTTTTATTTTTCGTAAAATCCATTCATCCAGAGGTCTTCAGTGCTTGTTCCCAGGGTATGTAACTTTTGTGCCCTTGGATCGCATTCAAGTGCATCATCATGCTTCCGGCTCACTTCTTAACAGACATGCACGAGGGTCACGTGCTTAGCACACTCTGGTCACACACGAGAGGCCCAAATGCGCTCTAATAATAAAGTGAAAAGAAGAAATGTTACTTTCACAAATAAATGATTTCACTGTATACCACCCATCTCTACTCTAACCCAATATACTTATTAATGCCCTTTCTGCATTAGCATTAGTAAAATAGCTTATTTTCTATTTAGCTAAGCAGTTGCCATGCATGTGAGCTTTCAAGCCGCCATTTTAGTGCCTTTTGCTCACGCGCGAAAGTTTTCCCTACAAGCATTAAACGTCATATTACGTAGATGCAGTTGACGCCTGCGCAGTAAAGATTCCCCAGTTAAAGCGATCTTAGTCCTTCGTTTATATTGTTAGCGTTAGTAAACACTTATGCAAGCTTCTCTAACCCGTGTGTCTTCTGTTTTTGCGTGTTATTATTCACAAGACGTTATTAGTAATTCGTTAGAGGGTTAAATGAGAGAATCACTTCCGAGCAAGTCTCTTTTACGAGTCCTTGCTCCATCAATCCCCTCTCTGATGGCATTTTAAGCCATCACAAACTTACCCATCCCATCCCACATGCCAACTTTAGCACATCTCATTCTCTATTTCTTTTCTCATTCTTTCATTTGTTACTTCTTTCCCTTCTAAATCTTTCATCTTCTTATATATCTTTCCTTTCTTCTAGTTGTATCTCATCATATTCTCTTTTTTTGTTTCTTTCCTTTTCCCTCTCTTTCTAAATGTGTTTTCCCTTTCCCTCTGTGTTTACAACATTTATATGTAATCATTATTATTACTATTATTGTCATCATCACAACTATTGGTACTATTATTTGACCTAGAAAACTTTTCGCAAAATTGTTAAACCATTTCCCTATTGTTGTTATACTCTTTGTTAGTTTTCCCCACACACTGTCAACCTCCAGTTGGGTCAAGTCCTTATGCATTCTTGTAATATTTTCAATATATCCTTTAATTTCTCTGCTCTTGTCCGGAATATAAGTGCAGCAATGTTGAATTTTCAACATACCACAGACTCCACCTTCTTTTGCTAACAAAATGTCAAGAGCAAGACGGTTCTTTAAAACCATAGACCTGATTGCAACCATCTCTGTGTTAATCATTAAGAATCCTCTTGCAGTGTCTGTAGAAAGACGATCAACTATGGTTGATAATTTACAAATTTTCTGCGAATTTAGAATGACTCCAACTGAGGGTATCAATGCATTAATATATCTCTTACTATCTCAGAAAAACTTGCTCTTCTTCTTCGTGTTAGTTCATTAGAATTTCCACTGATTCCATTGATTCTGTCCACATGATATATTTTTGGAAAAACGATTCCAAAATAACAGCTTCCGTACCATCTTGCAGGTAACCTATAATAAGCATTGTTCCCACAGACATAATAAACTCCTGGAAATACAGGATCAGTTCCCCCTTTTAGTCCCCACCCTCCTAAAATCAGGAAGTTGTGTTCACACTCACTGGAACCAATGTAATTGTTATTATAGTCTGTCTTTAATCTATGGAGGCAGAATGTTCCCCTTTTTACAAAATCCAGGGACATCGCAGCATAAGCCTTGCCCTTTGTATATTTTCCCTCTTTTTCAGCCCAGGGAGGTACATAGGACTTCTGTTCAGCAGCTTTCTTTGTTAAATCCTGTCTCCTTTCTTCTACTAAATTTAAAAACTCCTTTTCTTCCTCAAGCAATGTACAAGTTAAATTATTTTTGTGTGCTTGAACTATATCTATTGAACTCATTGTTAAAAAGAATTCACCCATAAATTGTGCATTTTTACTACTAACTACTGGATTCATTTTCTTTCTAATAGGTAATTTGGAAAATACTACTTCTAGATTTGAATAGTAATACTGAAGTTTCCCTGTAGCATAAAACAAAGTTGACAAAATACTACATGATACACCATATGTTAAAGGTATATGATGATATGTCACACCTTCTGATACAGATGACGGTAATTTCATACAGACATAGCATTTACTAACTTCCATTGTATTAATGTACTGAAATAATAATTTGATAAACACATTTGAAGACGTATTATATTCTGACTTATTATGATAATTCGTCTCATCTTCTACCCCTATTTCTATTTTAGTTCCCTTTACTCTATCTAGTTTTCCATTAGTGATAGTATTATTTTTATCACCTTTTCCCATTAATAAAGGTACTCCTACTGTTAGAAACAACCATACTAATATTACTAATAAACTACTACATAAACAAAACCTAAAACATTTTCTTTTAAAACCTCGTTTCGGTCTTTCCGTGACTTCAGTTTCTGCCATCTTAAATCTGAGAAAATTTCTTCTCTCTCTTTTCTTTTCTTTTGTCTGTTATATTTCTTTCTTTTAAGGAGGTCTCAATTTGCTTTCATCAATCTGGGCAACATGAACCCTTTCAGTGTCTTCACTTAAATCTAAGTTTTCAAATTCTTCAAGTATAACGTAGGTCCACTCAGGGGCCATGTATTTCCTGTTTAAAATTCTCAGTCTTGGGCTTCTTCGAGTGAGTTTCACTAAAGTTTTCTTGGGTTCTGTTTGACTTGTAACTTCGTTTACTTGTTCTGGTTTCTTTTCTACTTTTCTCAAATAATATCTTAATTTCTTCACTCCTTCTGGCCAATTATCTCCTTTCCTAACTCTTTTGACCTGAACTGCACTTTCACCTTCTTTATCTTCTTCTAGAATCCTTTTATTTTCACTTAATCTAGGCACAATCTGTCCTTGTTCTTTATTTTCTGTTCCTGAACCTTCTTTTACTTGCACCTGTTCAGGTCTTTTTACAATTTCTTCTTCTTCTTCTTCTTCCTGAACCTGTTCTTCTAGATCTACCTTATCCTGTTCAGGTCTTATTTCAGATTTGTTGTCTTCTTCTGCCTGAACTTGTTCTTCTAATTCTGCCTTTCCCTCCTCAGGTTCCTGAATGTCTTTGTTTATTTCAACCTGAGTGTGTTCTTCTTCCCCTGTCCTTCCCTGTCTACTTTCTTGTCTTTTCAGTTTTGTTATTCTTCTCATTTCGACAGCATCATCAGGTATTTCAATTATTGGTATCCAATCTTCCTGACTCGCACCTGGCTGTTCGTCATTCAGTTGTCTTTCAGAATCTATCACTCTAGACTCTTCAATTTCACAGCTTTCAACTTTTGACGTTTCAGCCTGCTCAGTCAGTGGTTGCTCTTGTTGTTCTGATGGGCTCGGTACTCTTCTGGTATGACTAGCATGAATCCAATTGGGCAAACCTGCCCACTTCACTGCTGTGTTAGTGACCAGTATGACTTGACGCGGTTTATCCCACCTCGGTGCTAGACATGACTTCCTTGCGTGTTTCTTCACTTGCACCCAATCTCCAGGATTCAAATCATGTGCTTGGTCTGGCTGTCTTTCAACTGCGTCTTCTCCAACCTGGTGAGAGACAGAACGCACCATTTCAGCCAATCCTTTGCAATAGTCCAATACCAGATCATCAGTTATGCTCATTAATTTATTTCCAGGAATAAATGCTTGCCTCATTGCCCTTCCCATGAGAACCTCATGAGGACTCATTCCTGTCTTTTTGTCAGGAATACTTCTGAGACCCATCAATACAAGAGGTAATGCATCTGGCCATTTCAGCATCGTGGATGCACACTCCTTCCCTAGCCTTGACTTGATTGTGCCATTTAGCTGTTCAACTATTCCAGAAGCCTCTGGACGATAAGCACAGTGCAGTTTTTGTTCGATGTTAAATGCAGCACAGATTAATCGAATTATTTCATTATTAAAATGAGGTCCTCTATCTCATTCCAAAGTGACTGGAAAACCGAAACGAGGAATCAGTTCTCTTAACAATAGTTTGGCAACTGTAAGACTGTCATTTCTTCTGGTGGGGTATGCCTCCACCCATCTTGAAAACAAACACACTATGACAAGTACATATCTTAATCCATTGCAAGGAGGTAGCTCAATAAAATCTAACTGTAACCTTGTGAAGGGTCCTTCTGCCTTTCCAATTTTTCCCCAACTAACCACTGTCTTTCTTCCTGGATGTTGCTGCTGACAGGTTAACATCTTTGGCAAAGGCTTTCTGCGACTACCCTGAACTTTGGATTGTACCAACTTTGTCTAAATAATCTGATCATTGAATCTCTCCCTATGTGTGTTGCTCCATGATAAACTCTTGCCATTTTAGAGAGCAAACAATCTGGCATGACTGGTCTTCCATCTAAATACACCCATACTTCATCTTTCGATCTCTTTGTACCAGCTGCTTTTATCCAGATTTCTTTTTCCCTTTCCTCAACTTCTTCCTGCAACTGTCTAATCTCATCCCATGTTTCTGGTATTGAGAAGAACATAAGTTGGCAGCTGGTTTCATCTGTTTCAATTTTTCTGTTTATTGCCATTGTGTTCTTTGCACAATGTCGAGCAATTTGGTCTGCATATCTATTGCCTGCTACCACATATTCATTTCCTGACTGATGTGCAGCGCATTTAACAACTGCTACTTCTTTTTTCAATTGTAATGCTTCGAGCAGATCTTTCACATTTTTACTATTTCTGATAGGAGATCCTGAAGAAGTCAGAAATCCCCTCTGCATCCAGAGTTGGTCAAAATCATGCACAACTCCAAAACCATATTGACTATCCGTAAATATGGTTATTCTCCAATTTTTCCCAATTTTGCATGCCTTTGTTAAGGCCACCAATTCGGCTACTTGCGCAGATTTGACTCCAGGCAAACAGGATGCTTCAACTACCCCTGATACCTTACACACTGCATAGGCAGCACTTAATCCTCCGTCCTCATGTCTCAAACAAGACCCATCCACAAATAGCTCATGATCAGCTTCTTTTAATGGTGTCTCTTTTATATCAGGGCGGGGCTTAGTACACAATTCAGTCACATCCAGACAATCATGATCAATTTCATCTCTTACTTCCTCATTGCCTGGATGTGGCAATAATGTGGCAGGATTCATAACCGTACATCTTATTACAGTCACATCTTCTACTCCCAAAATCACTCTCTCATTCTTAGTCAGCCGACTAGGGGTGAGATGTTGGGTTCTGGTTCTTGTCAAAAGAATTTCAACTGAGTGTGGAACATAAACTTTTACTGAATGTCCCATCACTATTGACTCACTTTGCTCCAGACTCATACAAGTAGCAGCTACTGCTTTTAAGCAGCCGGGTATGGCTGAAGCCACTGGATCCAATGTGGCAGAAAAATATGCCACTGGACGTCTGCTCAGGCCATCTCTCTGTGTTAAGACCGACAGTGCACAATTTTCTCTTTCACAGCAAAACAACGCAAACTCTCTTGAATAATCAGGCATGCCCAAGGTAGGAGCTTCATACAAACAATTCCGCAATTTCACAAAGGCTTCCAAACATTCATCATTCCAATCTATTGGATCTTTTGCTCTTTTCCTGGTCATTTGTATCAATGGCTTTGCTAACATGGAAAAACTGTTAATCCATTGCCTACAGTACCTAACCACTCCCAGAAACATTCTCATCTACTTCTGTGTCTGAGGTAGCTGCATTTCTCTGATTATTTTTATTCTTTCCGGTGTTACTTTTCTTACTCCTCTTTCTATTTTATGCCCTAAATATTTTACTTCTTGTTGACAGAACTGCAATTTTTCTGGAGACACCTTGTGCCCTCCTTCAGCCAAATGGTTCAGTAATGCAATTGTGTCAGTGACACAATCTTCTCGTGTTTTTGATGTGATGCCACCAATAGGTCATCAATGTACTGAACCAAAACCGAATTTCCAGGCATAATTAATTATTCTAAACACTTTTTCAAGATTTGATTAAAAATTGAGGGACTTTCTGTGTACCCTTGAGGAACTCGAAACCATGCGTAAATACGATCCTCAAACTTAAATGCAAAAAGATACTGGCTGTCTGGGTGTAAAGGAATAGAAAAGAATGCCTGGCATAAGTCAATCACTGTAAACCAACCTGCATTCCAGGGTATCTGATAAAGGATCACTGCTGGATTTGGCACTATTGGACAACAGAGAACTACAATTTTATTTATCTTTCGTAAATCTTGCACTATCCTGTATTTCCCACTAGGCTTTTTAAGTCCCATGATCGGTGAGTTACAAGTACTGCTCATTATTTCTTTTAAAATGCCTTGTTTAACCATTCGCTCTATTTCTGGAATAATTCCTGCTTTTACTTCTGGACTCATCTTATATTGTTGTGTGTTTGGATAAGCTGCACCTTCTTTTACTGTCACCTTCACTGGGTCTATATTTGACATTAACCCAATATCTTTTCCTGTGAAATCCCATACTTCTGGATTAACTGTGGCTCTCAACTCTTCGGGTAATTCATTCTCAGTTATCAAAGAAAACATCTCATCTACTTCTGTTCCTTGCTTTGCTAACATCATCTTGTATATGATGTCCTCATCAGGGGTCTGGAAAGCAACACCATCCGGCGTACAATAAATCGTGCAATTCATCTTGCACAGTAGATCTCTTCCTAACAGATTTACGGGACTAGAGTCACATACTACAAATCAATGCATTTCTTTAAAGTTTCCAATATGTACTTCCATTGGTTTTATGATTGGGGTTCTAATCTGTTTATTCGACACGCCTACTCCTTGGATGGATTCTCCCGAGAGGGGTAGGTTTGGGATGTCTGCTGTTCTCACAGTAGACCGGGTAGCACCAGTATCCAATAGAAAAGTGATGTCTTTACCTTCCACTTTCCCATCAACAAATGAACCTGACTGATCTACCGGAAAGGATGCACCAAGTACGCACTCCTCTTCCTCCCCCCTCAGGCACCGTCATTGCACAAAGTCGGTATTTTCCTCATCATTCTGCAACAAATATTGTGTAACGGTTCTATTATTCTTACCACTTTCTCCTCGAAATCCGGTGTCTGCACTGAACTTTTGATGGTTCATAAAATTTGGCATAGGAGCTGGCGGCACCTGATATTGTGGAGTAACTACCTGCTGCTGCTGATTCATAAGTACTTCATTCTGCATCTGTGGAATTAAATTTTGATTTGGCCCATTATTACTCTGATTACTCTTACACTCGTTCTTCCAATGCCCAAGCTTTCCGCACGCATGACAAGGAAACTTCTTCTTCGCATCTTCTCTATTAATTCGTCCTCTAAACTTACTACCATTCGCCACTTGATCATTCTGACTCTGCTCTTTCACTTGATTGTCATTCTGGATATTAGTTTTATTCTCCTGCTGTTCTGCCAATTTTACCTGTGCCCACATCATTTTCTCCTTTAATTTTCTACGCCTCGCCTCAATGTCGTCTCCACAATATTTTGCATACTTTAAAATTTCATCCACGGTCTTACTCTGCCAGCACAACATGTACTGCTGAATCATCGGACTAATTTCCGGTTTCAAACCATATACAAACCGATACACAAAATGTCCCATGTCTTTATCACCGATATTCTGAAAACCACTACACTGTTTAAACACCTGCAACAACCTTTCATAATATGCATGTACAGATTCATTTGGTTCTTGAGTTGTTCTGTCTATCTTTACCCAATCTGTTTCTTTAGGAGGTATTTTCCCTTTCAAATATGTAATCACTTGATGATACTTCTTCATCACTTCCTCTGAGGGTGCTCCTGTCTTCGAGTCTCTAGCATATTCTTCACTTGGCCAGTCAACTGTAATCTTACACTCTGTCCATAAATCAGCAGGTACCACAATGTCAAATAAACCATCCAAATCTTTTAATAAAACCTTTGAAACTTTCACAAATCTTTCCACTTGCTTATACCATTCCACTGGTTTCTCTCTCAGTTTTGGAAAATCATTTGTGAATGACAAAATATCCTGTCTACTCCAAGGAACATGAACGTATCCTCCTCCTGGAACTCCTCTCATTGGACACAATTTCTCTACCTTTTCTGTTTCCCTTACTGGAAATGCAGATGATGCTTCTCTCGCTTGAACTTCCTCTTTCTTTCTTATCCATCTAATTCTCCATTTATCAATGTCTCCCCATTTTCGCAAAATATTCATTAATTCCTTTATCTGTAATCTTTTACCAGAAGCATTCACACTTTCTAAATCTTTGTCAGTAAAATCCACTCGATATGGTTTCTGCAACAATTTCGATTTCCCTATATCTATTCCAATCTCTGAAGCGACTTCTGCTAGTTTCTCATGAAATACTCTTGCTCTCCTGGTTATGCTCTTACATAAAAATAATAACTCCTCATCATTATAAACATTCAATCTTTCTAAGCTCACACTTCCCACTATCATCTCTTCTAATTCCACTTTTAATCTACTGATATCTAACATCTTTGGTGGTGGGTTCCGATTATCTATTTCCTGTGCCCATCTTTCTAGATCTTCAGGGGTAACTACTGTTGCACCCACAGTTCTTATAGGAACCAAAGATCTTTTCTCTCTCAAATTTGTGGGTGTAATTCCTCTCGGAGTTTCAGTTGAAGTTTCTACATTTGGAAGATCCATTAGTGAAATAACTGATTCATTTTCACTAGTTTGGTCATCCGTAATTATTACTTCTCTTCTGGGACTTGTTAACGGAACTGTCATAGTTTGTGGTTTCTGACAAGTCTTTTTATCTCCATACAACAGGATTACCGGACCAATGGTCACTGGTACTGTTAAAGCTTCAGCATTTAAATGTAATTGACTTATTTTCAGAACTAATTCTTCTTTTGTTTTATTCAAAACATCTCTTTCATTATCCTGCAGCACCCTATTAAATGACGTATCATGTAAAATTTGTGGGGTTAAAGGCATTCCTATCACTGGTGCACTTGGGGTAACCTTACTAGTTGCTTCTTGATATGGTGGTGGATTTTTAATTAAAATATCCTCTAACAACTCATCATCTGATTCTCCATATCCTGTGATATTCAAATGTTTCGTTTTCTCCTTACACTTTCCTCCAGACTGTTCCTCAGCCATTAACACTAGATATAAACCTTCGGACACTATAGCCCTCCTCCACTGTTTCATTTGTCCTTCACGTGATTCTTGCAAATATCTGGGTAAGAACCCTTTATATCTCCCACCTCTATTTCTCTCGCGTTCATATGACTCAGTTTCCCATTCTTCCAAAGCCTCGTACTGAGTTAACCTAGGTCTAGGTTCCAAATCATTCATTCTCATTCTCAAATTCTGAAGAATTCTCCCATTAAACGTACCATTTTCTGGAAATGCTAGTACTCCATCACCTTTTGTATATTCAATCCAATTTTCCAACCATACACAAGTATGATATCCTCTTTCCATCATCATGAAAGATGCTGGTGTCTTTGGGGGCGGAATAGGAATTCCCTCTCTAGTCAACACAGGCTTGTCTTTCTTAAAAAGATTTTTAATTCTCCTTATAAATGACATTTTTCTCTTTTCTCCATACATCCTAGATGAACGATATATAAAATTGTATTCTGCAAACCCTTGAAATCTTCTATTTGCGCCTCTTTCACTGGTGATCAAATCAGAATCTTGCATACAAATCCTCTTTCTACCAATCCTAGCACGACTTCTAACTGATTATCCAATCAAACTCAGGCTCATGCTCGTGGTCTAACTAATGTCAACGCGGACTTTTGCGACGTCAGTTCTGCTCCTTACTACTGACCCCTCCTTTACAAGACTGCTTCTGTTACACGCCCGCTGTTTCAACCTATCCCAGCGCGGCTCCTTGTGACGTCAGTCCTGCTCCTCACTACTGACCCCTCCTTTACAAGGCTGCTTCTGTCACACGCCCGCTGCTTCTACCAATCCCAGCGCGGCTTACTGTGATGTCAGTATAACTCCAACGACTGACCCTCCCTTCACAAGGTAATACGAAAACTTAATTTCTTTATATATTGCATTAAATTTCTTTGTTATTAACTACACAAAAACATTCGTTACTCTGCCTGTTCCTCTAAAACCAAAGAATAGATTTTCTTTTCCACTGCGAGTAAAACCTTCCGCTTACTCTTCATATACTGCGGGTAAAACCTTCCGCTTACCCTTTATTCAAGCTCCAGAGTACCTGCTACTCCTCAAGTGTCACCCGTTTTGGGAAATGAGACCAAAGTTTCACCAGCGAACCCCTTTTGCTACCATTCGCACTCTACTTTTATACGATATAGTCCCTAAATTAACACTGCCAGCCCTGCGTAGCTTCTCAGTGTTATTCCAACAGACGAGTAACCTCACTGCAGTGTGGTTTCTATCGCCACCCGCTATTCATTCCCCGGGAATTCTGGACAACATAGAACAAAGACGCTAACTCTTTTGTTAAAACATAAATCAATAATCTATACTTATCGCCAAACTAGTCAATAATAATCATAACTCTGCTACCAGAAAACTGATCTAGCGGTGTACTAACAACAGATACTCTACTACCATATACTCACCTGGGCCCATAAACACTTTCACAAATCCAAGTAGACCGCTGGGTTTTAGTTTATAATTTCCACATTTCAGGTTTAGTTATTACTTGTTCCTAAGTAACCTTTCACTGATCAAAAAGTTCTTTCTAATGGACGATGGACCATTAGTTGAACTAGTTGATGGTGATAATTAACATAACTTATTAACTATTCTATATTTAAGGAAATAACCACAAACTCGGAAAGTTTAAAAATCTTTATCTAAATTATGAATGTGAACCATCAAAATTACAGCACAGTCACCCTTGACCTCAGAGAGAGAAATTCAATCGTATTAAACATACAATTCAGACTCATGCAATGACTAATGTTCTGAAAGGGAGAGGATAGAGAGAAAAGAACATCTATAAACGAACAATGAATAATAATTACCCAGATTGGTGTGAAGACCAAACCCCTGGCCAAAGGGCTGGTAAGGGTCCCCCGGGATAGATCAGGAGACAAAGACCTCAGGACAGGATTCAGGACAGGATACTTAACCTCTCTAGAATACCGAAGTCTGCGTCGCACCCCTCTCTGACACTCTCTTCCTCCTCGAGATTCTTCTGCGATCTTCTTCTAACCCAATCAAATCAAGATAGATGGTTCAGCATTCGATGTCTTCATCAGCACCACCCACAGCACCGACAGCCTCCCAAGCTCCAGCATATACGCCTCTCTCCAATTCAGCAATTCAGGAACTCCGCGCTAACTAACTAACTAAAGTACCTGAATTATACCAATAGTTGGCCACGGACCACCCACTAAAGTTTCAATATCGCAAAAATACTAACTCTGATTGGACAAGCAAGGGGGGGTGATCATCACACCACGCTTATATGTCATCTTGGTCTGTCATCCCATTGTTCATAAATCCAACCCCTTAATTTTTTATTCATAAGTTTTATTCCCACCCGTATTCACATCTTAATAGAAACAATTGTTTTTATTTTTCGTAAAATCCATTCATCCAGAGGTCTTCAGTGCTTGTTCCCAGGGTATGTAACTTTTGTGTCCTTGGATCGCATTCAAGTGCATCGTCATACTTCCAGCTCACTTCTTAACAGACATGCGCGAGGGTCACGTGCTTAGCACACTCTGGTCACACACGAGAGGCCCAAATGCGCACTAATAATAAAGTCAAAAGAAGAAATGTTACTTTCACAAATAAATGATTTCACTGTATACCACCCATCTCTACTCTAACCCAATATACTTATTAATGCCCTTTCTGCATTAGTATTAGTAAAATAGCTTATTTTCTATTTAGCTAAGCAGGTGCCATGCATGTGAGCTTTCAAGCCGCCATTTTAGTGCCTTTTGCTCATGCGCGAAAGTTTTCCCTCCAAGCATTAAACGTCATATTACGTAGATGCAGTTGATGCCTGCACAGTAAAGATTCCCCAGTTAAAGCGATCTTAGTCCTTCGTTTATATTGTTAGCGTTAGTAAACACATATGCAAGCTTCTCTAACCCGGGTGTCTTCTGTTTTTGCGTGTTATTATTCACAAGACGTTATTAGTAATTCGTTAGCGGGTTAAATGAGAGGATCGCTTCCGAGCAAGTCTCTTTTACGAGTCCTTGCTCCATCACCTGTGTCAGGTCACAACTAATATCTGCTAGGAGATGACAAGCTGCACTGAAATCAGCAACACCCTGATCTCATCACGAGGCCAGTCAGAAGGGGCAGAGGGCAATTGTTCCACAGACCTGCTTTTTCGGTCTTGTGCTCATGCTTCTACAATTATTAATAGATTATAAATCAAAACTGATATATTTATTAATGGTGACACAGCTAATAACACTCCATGGCACCAGGTACTGAGTCTGTTATGTTTTCTCTTTTCTACAAGACATTTTCTATAACTTTGAAACAGATTCTCGCCCTATGAAGAGCCCAGCTCCAGTTTTTTTACCATGTCGCGGAAAAACTTCTGACATCCCTGCCCATTCGTTCATTAAGGACAGCCATCCTCTGCAAAAGCCTTTTGCATTTCCTAAATCGAGCAGTTTTCTCTGTGCCCCTTTTGAATGCCCGAACACTTATGTGGGCCATAAAGAGTGGACTCACCTTCAACACTTGCTTTAGTCGTAAAGCAATCAGTGCTTAATTTGAGCTGATGGTTGTCAGTGGGGACCACAGGCACTCCTTTTTGGGGACAAGTACTTAGCTTGAGGTTTCACCTGCACAGCCCTTGCACTGTGCTTGCTAAATCTCTTTAAAAAAAAAAATTATAATTAAAAGGGGCTTAGAGCCGCCCATTACTTACCTTTACTTAGCATTGGCTGGCTCCCACCACACTCTTGTATCCTTGCTTCCTGTTGGTCATTGCCTTCTCCTCGCCTCTGTCTTCCTCCTGGGCTTTGAGTCTTCGTCCTTCTGTGGAGCCTGGACTAAGTACTGCTTCCGGTGACAGGTGTCCTTCCACTGCAGGCTCCTGCAGGTACTCTTTTTTTTATTTTACTTTTCGAGATTTCTTCCCCCCCACCACCCTCCCATCTCTGTTATTTTTAAAACCCACCTGTTCATCGTTGTTCTTTTGAAACCCACTCCCCGCCCTCCTCCAGCTCTCCTTAAACCACCCTCCCACTTTCCTTTGTTTCTAAACTCCCCAACTCCTCATGCTTTCCTGTTGTTTCTAACCCACCCTCTGTTTCTCCCACTCTATATTGTGTTTCCCACCACCTCCCTCGTGCCTCAACCACGCATGCTTTTTTTAGGGTCAAGCCTGCTAGAGCACGCGCATGCATCTCGCTTGCAAGACATTGTTATATACACAAAAGGGTTTGGTGCCCGCCCATTGCTTGCCAAATGTTGGCTTGCGTGTCATTCGTTTATACAGCCTCATAAGTCGTCAAGGCAGGCCTAACACAATATCCCTTCCTCTCTGTGGAGCAAGGACCAAGCACTGATTGATTCAATTTAATCAGTGCCCGTCTGCTGCTCCCAATGTGAGTGAGGTACTATTTTGTTCTGTTTAACTTTTAGTGCCCTGCAAACAGAAGGCATGTGTGTGACTGGTAAAAACGTGCTCAGCAGGATAAACAAAATTGCAAAGATTTATCTTCGATTGTTAAGTCTCTTATATTTTGCCAAGTCTTATTTTCTCACTTTGCGCTCATGTTTTCTTTTGTTTTTTGCTTGTGGCCGTTGTTCTCAAAAGATGAGGATCATTTTATTGCAAGATGAAGATTATTTTATTGCAAAGCGACATTGTTTCTTTCCTATGTGTAATTTCTGAAATGATGTTTTAACACATAATCATGCAGTACACCCCAATACACCCCATTCCAATCCACGTCAGTCCACCCCACCACACCCCACACCAATCCGCCCCACTCAATCCAATCCACCACAGACCAATCCAGTCCACTCCAACCTACCACACTCCAATTCTCCCAACCCACTGCACTAAAATCTGCCCCACTCCAATTCGCCCCACTCCAATCCAAAACGGTCTGCTCCAGTCCAATCTTCTGCACTCCAATATGCCCCACACCAATCCAAAACAATCTGCCTCACTCCTATCTGTCCCTCTCCAGTCCAAAACAATCTGCCTCAAGCCAATCCAAAACAATCCGCCCCACTCCAATCCAAAACAATCTGCCCCACTCCAATCTAAAACAATCTGCCCCACTTTAATCTGCCTCACTCCAATCCCAAACACTTTGCCCCACTCAAATCTGCCCCCCTCCAATCCAAAACAATCTGCATCACTTAATCCAAAACAATCTGCCCCACTCCAATCCAAAACAATCTGCCCAAGCTCAGTCCAAAACAATCTGCCCACTCCAATCCAAAAACAGTTGCCCTACTCCAATCTGCCCCACTCATTCCAAAGCAATCTGCCCCACTCAATCCAAAACAATCTGCCCCACTTCAATTCAAAACAATCTGCCCCCCTCCAATCTGTCCCACTCCAGACTGCCCCACTCCACTTCAGTCCACCCCACTCCACTCCAGTCCACTTCACCCCCAAACTACCCACTCCAGCCCAATTCACCCCACTCCAGCCCACCACAATCCACCTCACTCAAATCTAAGACACCCCAATCCAGTCTACCCCAATCCAATCCACCTCACTTCAATCCAATTCACCCCACTCCCTCCACAATCCACCCCACACTAATCCAAAACAATGTGCCCCGCTCCAGTCTGCCCCTCAACAATCTGACCCACTCCAACCCAAAACAATCTGCCCCACAACAATCCATAACAATCTGCCCCACTCCAATCTGCACCACTCAAATCGAAAACAATCTGCCCCACTCCAATCCAAAACAATCTGTCTCACTCCAATCTGCCTCACTACAATCCAAAACAATGTGCCCCACTCCAGTCAGCCCCACTCCAATCCAAAACTATCTGCTCCACTCCAATAATCTCCTATCAAAAATAATCTGCCCCACTGCAATCTGCACCACAGCAGCCTGCCCCACTCCAATCCAAATCAATCTGCCTCACTCCAATCTGCTCCACTCAAATCCAAAACAATCCTCCCCACCCCACTCCAATCCAGCCCACCCCAATCCAGTCCACCTCACCCCAATTAATTCCACCCGCTCCAATCCACCTCACCCCAATCCAGCCAAATCCAATGGCAATATCCGTGAATACGATGTCATTACACACCACGATATATGCAGGCCCAACCATGGCTATACCAATAAATGCAATGTTGATGCACATCATAAAATGTGCTTGCATAACAATGTTGATACCAGTAGAAACAATGTCAATATTTGCCATAACCTATGCACGCATAACAATGTCAATATCAGTAAAGCCAATATTGATGTACGCTATGACAACTATACGCAACGCATAATACTGAGGATGTCGGTAAAAATGATATCAATGATCGTCATGTTAATTTTACACAATTTAGTGAACTCATATAATTTCTGTCGGATTCACCTAAGGTGACCTCCGCATCAACCCAGAGTCAGAGATACGTGGTCAGCAGGGCCTGACTGGCCGTTGCGGGCACCTGGCATTTTCCCGGTTGGCCGGAAGGGTGGGGGCCGGTTTTGGAGCAATGGGGGGCTTCTTTTTTGTTACTGAGCGCCGATTTTGCAGCAGTCCTGCAATATCTGCCCCCTGTAACAAAATAACAAATGCAGCAGCAGGGTTTCCCACCAGCACCCCTACCCATCCCCCAGGGCTGGTGTGACTTAATTGCCAGGGCTGGTTTGCTTTCTCAGTCCGGCCGTGGTGGTCAGACAGGCCCTGGAACATAAACCCGAGCCTACTGATTGACAGGTCACAGGTGAGGTTACACTTAGCCCAAAGACAGACGCGCACCCAGGGAAACCCCTGATCGATCCCACAGATAGGCAGCTGCACCACAAACTGGTCTGAGGAAATTGGCATCAATAAATCAGGTTTGTCTAAAGGCATGCGTTCCCAAAATACCGCAAAGATAGATGCCACATGCAGTTAGGAACATTCAGCCAGTCAGGACACAGCCTACATACCACACGTAGTGGTCACGCGCGCTCCACTCCGGACATCTGGACACATACACACTGGCCCACACTAGCTCTCCCCGA
The DNA here is from genome assembly GCA_963921515.1 of Calotriton arnoldi. Classification (NCBI taxonomy): domain Eukaryota; kingdom Metazoa; phylum Chordata; class Amphibia; order Caudata; family Salamandridae; genus Calotriton; species Calotriton arnoldi. The sequence continues at coordinate 967,074 of CAWUFW010005547.1, read as the reverse complement.
TGTCGAGAGCCACCTGTGTCCCCCTTATCTGATGGTTGTACTTGTTGTTTATGACTAGGCCAAGAATGCCGGATCGATTTATTGTACCTCATGAACAGTATAAATGGTCGGCCAAAACCTCTGTACAACGAGAGACTTTCTTCAGACGCTACTCTGTTGATACTCTCCCGGCCGCTGCGTTTAATTAAACCAACTTGTTCCTATTTTGCCAAATGCCTCTTGTCTTTTAATTTTATAAAGTAAATTCATATCTGAGCAACACCAATCTACCCTACTCCAATCCACCCCACCCCAATTCAATCCACCCCAAAGCAATCCACCCCAGTGCAATCCACTCCACTCAATCCAAACCACCTCACTCCAATCCACCCCACTGCAATCCTATCTGCTCCACTCCATTCCACCTCACCCCATGCCAGTCCGTTCCCCCCCCACTCAAATCCACCCCGCTCCACTCACTCCAATCCACCCCATTCCACTCCAATATTCCCCCTCCAGTCCAGTCCAAACCACTCGCGTCACTCTACTCTAATTCACCCCACTCCAAACCACCCTACTCTAATCCAATCCACCCCAAACCAATCTAATCCACCCCAATCCAATCCACCTCACCCCAATTCAATCCTCCCCACTCCAATCTACCCCATCCAGTCCACCCACTCCAGTCCACCCCACTCAACCCAACTCACTCTACCCCAATACAATCTACCCCATCCAGTCCACCGACTCCAGTCCACCCCACTCAACCCAACTCACTCTACCCCAATCCAATCCACCCCAATCAATTCACCCCACTACCTCAATCCACTTCACCCTATTCCACCCCACACTACAGCACTCCACTCTATGCCACTCCACACTACGACACTGCTCTCTATGACACTGCACTCTATGACACTCTTTGCCACTGAACTCTACTCCCCTCTACTCAGCTCTACTCCAGTCTAAGACACTCTACTCCAACAACTCCAGTCTACAACACTCTACTCCCCCCCCCACTCCACTCTAGGACACTCCACACCACTAACTTTTAGCCATGCTAAACAACAGCCACACTAGTGTACAACATGGCAAAAACACATTGCCAATAGCTCTTGCATAGGCTAGAGCTATTGGCTTTGCCGTGCTGCTGTGCAACATGTAAAAAGCATGTAAAAAATGTGCAACATGTAAAAAACATTGACAAAGCCAATAGATTTTGCATGGGCAAAACCTATTGGCTTTGCCAATGCTTGTTCCTCATCTGACATTTACCAGGAGCCTGAGAGGGAAAACAAGGAAAGGGGGAAGAAGGAGGAAGAGAAAGACAGAAGAATCTTCACAATGGGAGAAAGCAGGAACCTGCAAGAGTGAAATGGGGGGATTGCCCAGTCGCGGCCAGCATGATTCGCGGGTGGGGGAGGGCGGGGGGTCAATTAAAAAAAAAAAATTTAAACTTACCTTCGCCTCCGCGTCTCCTCTCTCTGCTCCGAGTCCCAGGAAGCAGGCAGCCTCCCTCTCCTCCCCTAAGCCAATCACAATGCGGCAACGTTGTGATTGGCTGGGACGCCGACCACACAGGCGTCTATGGGGAGGCCGTTTTCTCCATGCAGGCTGCATGCAGCCTACATGGAGAAAACGGGAGAGTGCGTATGAGGCCGACCAAACAGTCAGCGCCCACAACAGTGGGCAAGTCACTCCTCCCCTGCCCTACAGCAGGACCGCCCGCCCCCAACCAAACCCTTCTGCTTTCTCGCAGTGAGAGAAACAGAAACATAAAATGGCATTCATAATACCATTTTATATTTCTGCTTCTCGCACTGCGAGAAAGCAGAGGGGCGACACTCCTCCGCCCACATGGAGGAGCCGCCCCTGGATTACCTGGTAGTGGATTATAGAGGCATGACGTGGATTGAAGATTGTCGGTGTATAATCAAGCTTTTGGACAGGGCCAGTCCACCTAAAGCTCCACAATTAGGCCCCGGCGGACAAAACCACAAGAGCAGACACTGACACACGCCTATATATAAAAGCGCTAAGGAGTCAAAAATTGTCAGGTATGCACTATATAAGGAGACGCATGACAACATAAACATTGAGAGAAAAACCAGGGAGTAACATCTCAGGTTTGTTTACACTTGGGTAAAACAAAGAAAGATATATATATATAGGGGAAAAGAGCAAGAACTGATGGGGAAAAAGAGGACAAAAAAGGATGAAAAGCAAGGACAATAGTAACCTCTGCAACGACCAGAGTAAAGCGAAGAAGGAACTGCCGGGCGAGATGCGAAGAAGCAGGGAGAGCGAGCAGTGCCGAGAGGAGAGCGCCGAGTGCCGTGTGCGCGCGGCGCTGGAAGCCCCTGGCCTGTTGTGATCAGGGTTAGATTTCCAGCTTTGTCACTTGGATGCAGACATCGTCTGTAACAGAGGAGCTCAGAGCAGCGAGAGGAGAAGCACAAAGGAACAAATAAATCAAGAATGTGTTCCGATTAATGGAAACGTACATTTCGGGCAGGTGAATTATGTATGTCTGTGTCAGGGAAACTGTCCCCCTGCCAGCGGCCCATCCGTCCCGCCCTCAAACACAAGGGCATTTGTTGCCCTCGCTGCGGCGAAGAACACTGAGTCCTTTGTGTCTGAATATTTATGCAGAGAAGATTCACACAGCCTGGAGTGTTCGGGGGCGTGGAGTCACTCAATAAAGGGGGGCGGGGGGCGGTGAAGAAGAGGCTGAACAGGCTCGCGGGAACGGGGCGCCACCACACCCCGAGAACTGCGACGACACGACACCTTGGGTGCTGGAAGCACAAAACTGCAGTCACCTTAAGAGGAGCTGCAGTCGCGCACGTGGGCTGCAGCAGCAGCCAAAAAACTGAAGTCAGGCCAGTGGAGACAATGGAGTAGCCAGAAAAATAAAATACCCCCCACTTTGAGCTACATGAATGAAATGTCAAAGCAAAGTGAATGATCCCGACCCTAGAGAGCCAGTGGGCATTGTTCCCCAGAGGAAAAAGCTTTATAATGATGCATTTTACAGCATGATTTGCATACACATTTACTAGCATTGACTTCTTTCTTTGATTCATTCTTTCCTTTTTTCTCTCCATCTTTCTTTCCCACATTCTACTTATTTCTTTCGTCCCTTGTCATTCTCCTTTCATTCCATTTTTCCGTCTTTCTATTGTTCTGTCCATTCTTCTTTCAGGTGTCTTGAGCTTTCTGTCCTTCTTTATATTCATGTTTAATTTTCCTTGCTGCTTTCCATCTCTCCTTTCCTTAGTCCTATTCTTACATTCTTGTTCCTTCCTTCCTTTCTTCTTATCATCCTCCTATCCTTGCTTCTTGAATTCCTTTAATTTGCTACTTCTTTATTTTCTTTACTTCCACCGCCCTACCACTAGTCTCTCATTTCTTCTTTGCATTATTTCATTAACTTTTCTGTTTTCCTTCCTTTCTCTCCCATTTGTATTTCCTTTTTTTCTTTTTGCTACCCCCTTTTTCAAAGTTTCATTCTTTTCTTATGCCTCCCATTTTTGCCTTTCCATCCTTCTCTTCTTTCCATACCTCTTTTGTGTCTCCGTTCCATCCTACTTCCTTTTAACCATCCTTCTTTCTTTTCTTATTTGCATTCTTGTTTCCGTCCTTCAAGCTTTCGTTGTATTTGCCTCTAACTTATTTTTTCTTTTATATTCAAAACATTTCTCTACTATTCTGTCACCATTTTAAGTTTTTTTAACTCCTCCACCACTTCTCCATCCCACAGTTGTGCTTATTTATTCTTCCAGAATGTATAGATCTTTCCTTCTGCCTTGCAATGACCTGCCAGCCAGAGATACAGTTAAGAAGGGCCGTAAATCAATCTAAACCGTCCCAGTCACCCTCGCTTAAGCTGGCAAAGCAGTGGCTTCCCCAGGGCTTTAAGTGGGCCAGGTCTCACCGGCAGTTTTTTTAAGGAGGCCTCCAAACGGTCCCTATTGAGCTCTGTTTTGTGCCCTGGCGCAAGCGGTCCGTTTTTTTCCGGACTGCAGTGACAGCAGGCACATCGATGTGCACTGCTCACACTGCTCACTTCTCACTAGTGGAGAAGTTACCGCATGACGTGAGCGTTGTAGGGGAAGGGAAATCCTTTAAAGAGAGTCATTTTCTCTCGGGATTTCCCTTCTCTTTTTGAAAGTCAGGAGCAGCAACAATGTTGTGGTGTCACCAGGGCTGTAAGTCGAAGCTTTTTCAATATTATATACAAGCCATAGTTTCGCTTATTTATCTTTTGAAACTGACAACCATTGACTAAGCCAATAGTCGTGACTTGTTGTAGGTATGATGTTACTTGTTGTTTCATATATCTGGATGCAATGACAGAAACCGCAAAATACAAGTCGGGCGGCACACTATGCTAAACTCAGATTTTTAGCTTATGTGTTTTTAAGCCACGCCCTTTTTTACATTGGCCACGCCTCTTTGAGAGACCCCCCAGTTTTTTCATCCCACTTAAAGCCCTGGGCTTCCCTATGCCCTTGAATGGAGATGCAGTGACGCTGGAGAGCTGCACTCATACTCAGTGAGCTACAGTTACATTTGAGTTGCTGGAGTCACATCTTAGGGGGTCATTACGATGGCGGGTGGACAAAGTCCGCCCGCTACCGTAACGGAGGGGGTCATTACGATGGCGGGCGGATCGCCACCGCCCATATGGCGGTGGCGATCCGCCCGCCATTTCCCACCGCCCGCCTCACATTTCCCCACTGCCATATTAGTATGGCGGTGGGGACCCAGGCGGATGGCAAGACCGTCCGCCGGTTTTCCGCCGGTCGACCAGTCGACCGGGCGGAAAAGGGGCTGGATATGGTGGCGGTGTCTGCTAGACACCGCCATCCTTATTATCATGGGCAGCGGTGCAGGGCTTTCCATGGCGGAGACCCCACCATGGAAAACCAAGTGGAGTTTGCTTTCGGTATTGGGGGGGTGAGGGGTGCACATGGGGGGTACCTATGGTACCCCCCTGCATTGGCATGGACATGGTGGCAGGCACCTCGCGGTGCCTGTCACCTTGTGCATGACAATGCACACAGTGCATTCCCAGCATTGTGGCGGGCGGTGCTGTGAGCACCGCCCGCCACAATGCTGGGAATGGAGGATGTGGCGATGGCATCCTAATCGCCGGTGCGGGACCGCCGCACCCCTGGCGGACGGTCCCGCATTCCGTTACGGTGGCGGGCGGACTTTGTCCGCCCGCCATCGTAATGACCCCCTAAGATGCTAGAAACAAACGCAAGGAGCTGCAGTTATGCTTGCGGGGATGTAGCTACTCCTGTGGTGCTGCAGTGGCACGTGTTACACTACAATGCAAAACACACTCGAGAAGCTGCAATCACACATAGGAAACACAGGGAACTGCAGTCACACGTGACAATAAAGCCAGCCTCGGGGAGCTGCATTTTACCTTCAGGGGTTTGAGATGACAGCTAGACGCTCTTCCCAGGAGCTGCAGTCCTACTTGGGGGCCTGCAGTCACGCCTCCAGGGAGATGGAGCCGCACATGTGGGGCTGCATTCACACCTTTGACGCTGAACCATGCCCAGGAATCAACAATTATACTAAGGGAGCGGCGGGCAAGCCTGTGACGCTGCAGTCACAGCTACAGGAACGGTAATACTAGAGGCTGTGCAGTCAATAGACCTCTACTGAGGGGCTCAGCACCTCACGTGTCGTTATTCATTCACCTAAGCATCAACGACTACTGTGGAGTTGAATTCATACGAGCACAGCTGCTGTCATACATGGAATTACTCTACAGGGCCCATCATACTCGTAAAAATGTGTAGCCGAGGTAAAACAAGGCTTCCACCTTTGTACCGCAGCGGAAGGTTCAAGTCAATCCCGCAATCTCTTCTCAGAGGATCAAGATCTCCCAGCCCCTGAATCTGCCAGAAGCACGTTGGCTCATTAGACACCCTTTGTCAGAGTCTTGACAGGTTTTTACTCCTGAGCTGCTGACATAAGGACATGCACTCTAAAAACTGCCAAGCAGAGTTCAGCTTCAAACTATCGCACTATTTTCTTGGTCGTAGAAACTCTGAGTCCACCATGAAGGGACGCTTGAGTATGAACCTCTTTTTGATTCATTTGGCCTGTACTCGGAACCTCTTCCGCCAATGCTTTGCACCTTAAGCCCACCAAATTCCTAGTAGAAACCATCCCCCGGGCCAACCTATGCTGTGCCTGGACTTTGAGCTCTTTGCTCTTGAACATTCTTCATGGCTGTAATTCTATCACCGGTCCTCAAAGTAGTGCAGGTGGACACGTCATTATGGAAGCGATCCTGGACCCAGTGATGACAACCATTTTCTACCGACTGACCAGTCTGCCTGCCCTAAGTAATGTGATGGAACTGGTGCTTGGCCAGCAACTCTGGACAGTGTTTGAAAATATCCTGTCAAAAATAATCGGGACATCAAAAATATCGTGGACAGGAATGTCTAAGGTAAAAATATTGGTTTTGGTGCTGTTTTTAATATCGTTATAAAAATTATCAATGTAGAAAATATTGTTGTGTTTGATTCTGTGTTCATTATTTTTTTGTCTTTTTAGTAAGATATTATTTTACTTATTAAATTGTTGAAATTTGTATTTTGAGTTGTATTTATATAATTAATTGTTGACTATTTATTTAGTAGTAGGATATTGGGTTTTTAGGGGATAAGGGTGGGAAGATTTAAAAAAAATGGAATGTTTACAATTTAAATGGTAAGGTAATAATTTTGAAGACATGCAAATTAATAATTAATAAATTCTAAATATATTTGATTATATTGATATTGTTATAATATTTTTTATGTGATGTTAATTAAAATATATATATATATATATATATATATATATATATATATATATATATATGAATGGTATGAACTATTTTTTACATAAGAAAAACTAAATATTAAAAACACAAACAAATTAGGTAAAATATTTAGAAATGTGTTTATGTTAAAATAAAAAAATTAAATGTTTTGAAAAAAATTAAAATTGTATACATTGTTAATTTTTTTATAAAAAATTGAATGATAATTTTAAGCTAATTGCTTTTCATTTTTTTAAATATAAAATTTATATCAATGTTTTTTTTATTTATGATTTTTAATTTTGTGTTATGAGTTTCTTTTTATTTTATTGTTTAAAGTTTAGGAATGAAAGTAAATATGTTTAACAACATATTCATTTTTACAAGTGATTAATATAGTAATTTTATAATTTAAAATATGAATAGATTCATGTGTTTTTAGATAACATTTTAGTTAATTTTATATTTAAAAAAGTGAGAATATAGAGAATTGATTGTGTATGTAATATTTTTATTTTGTAGTACGCTATGTAAGATGTTTTATTTTTAAGTGGATATTGTAAATTTCAACTCTTTAGTCTCTAGTCACTCATCCCAATATCGTTATATTGGAGTGGGAATAGTAAATGTCCCCCTTTAGTGTCCAACACTTTCCCCAAATCGGTTTAGATTGGAGTGGCAGTAGTAAATGTCACCCCTTTAGTGGCCAACACCTTCCCCTAATATGGTTAGATTGGAGTGGTAATAGTAAATGTCACCCTTTTAGTGGCCAACACCTTCCCTCAATATCGTTAGATTGGAGTGGGAATAATAAATGTCACCCCTTTAGGGACTAACACCTTCCCCCAATATGGTTTGATTGGAGTGGAAATAGTAAATGTCATCCCTTTAGTGACCAACACTTTTTCCCAATATGGATGGATTAGAGTGGGAATAGTAAATGTCACCCCTTTAGTGTCAAACACCTTCTCCAAATTGATTTAAATTGGAGTGGGAATAGTAAATGTCACCCCTTTAGTGTCCAATATCTTCCCCAAATTGGTTTAGATTGGAGTAGGAATAGTAAGTGTCACCCCTTTAGTGTCCAACACCTACCGCAAATTGGTTTAGATTGGAATGGGAATAGTAAATGTCACCCCCTTCAGTGACCAACACCTTCACCCAATATGGTTAGATTGGAGTGAGAATAGTAAATGTGACCGTTTTGGTACCCAACACCTTCCCTCAAAATGGTTGGATTGGAGTGTGTATAGTAAATGTCACCCCTTTAGTGTCCAACGCCTTCCCAAATTGGTGTAGATTGGAGTGATAATAGTAAATGTCACCCCTTTAGTGACCAACACCTTCCCCCAAAATGGTTAGTTTGGAGTGGGAAAAGCAAATGTCACCCCTTTAGTGTCCAACACTTTCCCCAAATTGGTTTAGATTGGAGTGACAGTAGTAAATGTCACCCTTTAGTGGCCAACACCTTCCCTCAATATGGTTAGATTGGAGTGGGAATAGTAAATGTCACTCCTTTGGGGACTAACACCTTCCCCGAATAAGTTTGGTTCAATTAATCACGGATTTGTGAAGCGCACTCCTCACCCACGAGGGTCTCAAGGCGCTGGGGGAGGGGGGATTTTGCGCAGCTTTGTCTCACTCGAAGAGCCAAGTCTTTAGGAACTTCCTGAAAGCTTGCAGTGTGGGGGTTTGTCTGATGCTGAGTGGGAGTTTGTTCCATGTCTTGGCTGCAATGTAGGAGAAGGAACGCCCTCCAGCTCTGGCTCTGCGGATGCGTGGGATTACGGCTAGGGCAAGGTCGGCGGATCGGATGCTTCTGTTGGGTGTGTAGAAGGAGATTCTTTCATTGAGGTATTGGGGTCCGATGTTGTGGAGGGATTTGTAGGTGTGAGTGAGGAGCTTGAAGGTCACTCTCTTTTTGACAGGGAGCCAGTGGAGCTCTCGTAGGTATTGGGTGATGTGGTATTGTAGTGGGATGCCGTGGACAAGTCTTGCTGCGGCGTTCTGGATAGTCTGGAGTTTGCGGAGTAGAGATTTGTTGATTCCGGCGTATAGGGCGTTTCCGTAATCCAGTCTGCTGGTTATGAGTGCGTGGGTGACAATTCTTCTGGATTCGGGGGGGGATCCATTTGAAGGTCTTGCGGAGGATGCGGAGGGTGTTGAAGCATGTGGAGGATACAGCATTGATCTGTCAGTGCATGGTGAGGGGAGGAGTCTAGTATGATGCCGAGGTTGCGCGTGTGGTCTGTAGGTGTGGGAGGATCGCCGAGGGTGGAGATCTACCAGGTGTTGTCCCATGCTGAGGGTGTGGATCAGAGGACGAGGACTTCGGTCTTCTCTGTGTTGAGCTTTAGGCAGCTGTTGCTCATCAAGGAGGCAACGACTTTCATACCTTCCTGGAAGCTGTGTCTGGTGCTGTCGGGTTCGTTGGTGAGGGAGAGGATGAGCTGGGTGTCGTCGGCATAGGATACTGTGCTGAGTCCGTGTTTTCTGACGATGGTGGCGAGAGGGGCCATGTAGATGTTGAAGAGCGTGGGGCTGAGTGAGGATCTTTGGGGTACTCCGCAGCTGATCTCTGTGGGTTTGGAGAGGTAGGGTGGGAGTCTTATTCTTTTGGTTCGGCTGGTGAGGAAGGAGCGGATCCAGTCGAGGGCGGTTCCCAGAATGCCTGCGTCGTGGAGTCTGGTGGTTAGTGTGCGGTGGGAGACGGTGTTGAAGGCTGCTGAGAGGTCAAGTAGGATGAGGGCTGCCGTGTTACCCTGGTCCAGGAGGGTACGGATATCGACCGTGGCGGCTAGGAGGGCGGTCTCGGTGCTGTGGTTGCTGCGGAATCCGGATTGGGAAGAGTCGAGGATAGAGTTAGCTTCTATGAGGTTAGTGAGCTGGTTGTTGACGATCTTCTCTGTGACTTTGGCTGCGAAGGGGAGGAGAGAGATGGGTTGGTAGTTCTTGAGGTCCGTCAGTTCTGCGGTGGGGTTCTTGAGTAGGAGCTTGACCTCTGCGCGTTTCCAGTCGTCGGGGAAAGTGCCTGTTTCGAAGGAGCAGTTGATGGTGCGTCGTAGTTCTGGTGCGATGGTGGAGGCGGCTCTGTGGAAGATGTGGGGAGGGCAGGGGTCGGTGGGTGCTCCAGAGTGTATACTTCTTATGGTCTTGGCGGCGTATTCTGTGGTGACCGGGGTCCAGGCGGTGATGGTATGCTGGGTAGCGCTTTCAGTTGGAGGTGTGGGGTAGGTGTCTGGGTTCTGCTCGTCGAAGTTGCTGTAGAGATTTCTGATCTTGAGATGGAACTAGGAGCCGAGTTTGTTGCAGAGGTCCTGGGAGGTGGGGACTTCGGAGGGTTTGCTGGGGGGTTTGGTGAATTCTTGTATGATGCTCAATAGCTCCTTGGAGTTGCGGGAGTTGGTGAGTATTCTGTTCTGGATGAAGTTCTTCTTCGTGGTTCTGATGAGTTGGTGGTGTTCTGTCGAGGCGGTCTTGTAGGCGGAGCATGCTTCTGGCGTTTTGCTGTTCCTCCAGGCTTTCTCGAGTCGTTGGCACGTGCGCTTGGATTCTCGTAGGTCTGTGGTGAACCAGGTGGCTTTCGTGGTGCGTTTTTTGTCGGAGTTCCGGAGAGGGGCGAGAGTGTCTGCGCAGGCGGTGATACATCTGTGGAGTACGTTGGCTGCGGCGGCATTGGCGTCGGTAGTGTTGGGGGGAGGAGCACGGTTGAGGGAGGAGTTGAGGTGCTCCTTGGTGATCTTGCTGCAGTTCCTGCGAGGGGGGCGCAGTGTGGGCCTGGGAGCGGTGGGCTTGGAGAAGGAGAAATGGACGCAGTGATGGTCTGTCCAGATGGGTTGCGTAGTGTGGCTGAAGCGGATGTTGTCTCCTCCAGCGAAGATGGGGTTGAGGGTGTGCCCTGCCGTGTGGGTGGGGGTGGTGACAAGCTATCTCAGTCCGATGTTGGCAAGGTTGTCCAGGAGTGGAGATTGGAGTGGAAATAGTAAATGTCACCCCTTTAGTGACCAACACTTTTTCCCAATATGGCTGGATTGGAGTGGGAATAGTAAATGTCACCCCTTTAGTGTCAAACACCTTCTCCAAATTGATTTAAAATTGGAGTGGGAATAGTAAATGTCACCTCTTTAGTGACCAACACTATCCCTCAATATGGTTATATTGGAATGGGAATAGTAAATGTCACCCCTTTAGTGTCCAACACCTTCCGCAAATTGGTTTAGATTGGAATGGGAACAGTAAATGTCACCCCTTTAGTGTCCAACACCTTCCGCAAATTGGTTCAGATTAGAATGGGAATAGTAAATGTCACCCCTTCAGTGACCAACACCTTCACCCAATATGGTTAGATTGGAGTGGGAATAGTAAATGTGACTGTGTTGGTGCCCAACACCTTACCCCAATATGGTTGGATTGGAGTGGGAATAGTAAATGTCAGCCCTTTAGTGTCCAACGCCTTCCCAAATTGGTGTAGATTGGAGTTATAATAGTAAATGTCACCCCTTTAGTGACCAACACCTTCCCCCAAAATGGTTAGTTTGGAGTGGGAATAGCAAATGTCACCCTTTACTGCCCAGCACCTCCCCCAAATGTTGTATAATAAAGACATGTCTCACATGTTTCTGTTTTTATTTGTTTACAATTTTTAATTATTCTATAGTTTTACATTTTGAATCATATATATTTCAAGTAAAAAGAATAAATATATACAGTTAAGTTAATAAAACCTTTTCTATTATTTTTCAATAATAACAAATCTGGTAAATCCTATTTATGTACGTTGGTTGTATGTATACTTTACAATTGTTTAATAATTTATTATAATATTGATATGTTTTACGTGTTTAATAATTTTGTACTTTTTTTAAACATTTCTCAACTTTTTAAATATATATATATATATATATATATATATATATATATATATATATATATTATGTTGATGTAAAAATATGTGTAAAACAAGTTTTGGATTTATTTGAAGTGATTGTTTTATGTGCAAAGTGTTTTTTAATCTTTTTATTAATGGCGATAATATTGCAGTCAATATTGTGTGAATCGATATTTGTGACATATTATATGTTTATTTCAAGGTGACAATATTTTTGTTTCCAATATTTTTGTTTTCGATATATGTAAAAATTGATATTTTTATTGGGTCTGGTAGCTCATTGGACTAATGCATCCACTGCAGGAGCCTGTGTTTGACCTCATGGTCACAGGTTCAAATCCCGGTGGGTCCACTCAGCCTTTCATCCATCTTAGATCGATAAAATGAGTACCATTGAGTTGGATAACAATAAACATCTGTTATTCAGCGCTAAAATACCTACGTGTGAACGTCCGCTTTACAAATACACATGTTATGTTATAGCAACAATATTTGTGTTCTCGATATTTGTGGTTTTTATAGTTGAGTATACAGAGTTGATATTTTTGTTATCAATATTTAATTTCTGATATTTTTGTTGTTGTTTTGTTTAATAATTTTATTAAATTTTCAGGGGGGAAAAAAAGAGCATACAATAATCCAGTAAAATACATTATGACTGAATTGCAGTAAATAATTTAAGAGAAAGATATAAGCAATAGGAGGAAAAGAGAGGAAGGGGAGAAAGGAAAGAAATAGAGGGAAAGAGAGGGGGAGGGAGAAAGCAAAAGGAGAGAGGAAATTAGAGAAACAAAGGAGTGAAAGATTAATATGTAGGTGCATGTGCAGAAAGATAAGAGGTAAAAGGTAACCAAAGCAAGTCAGATTTGATTTTCTGAGACAAAGTAAGGGAAGAAACAGTAGTAATTCTATGTTCATCACATACAAAGTTCCACCAAATTAATAATGATAATTTAGAATTATCTTTCCAACAGGACAAAATCACTTTAAATGCAATAGCAATAAATAAATCAAACAGCAAGGTTATGTGATTAGGGACATCAAAGGAAGTGTTTTGTGTTTTTATCGATATTATGTCAGTGATTCCTCAAGACACAGCTAGAAGATCGCCACATTTTACATGCTGCCTCATCAATCTTTTTCTCAGGGGATTTGTACTGAAACTACATTAATAGATGTCTGAGATAAACTCCAGGCATGGTCGACCATGCCTAGACTTGCCTCTGGCATCTTCAAACCTCAGTTTCTTATCATTTTGCTTATCGAGTTCTCGAAGATGACCATGGTTATGGGCTTCCCCTTAAAGCATTCCACTCCTTCCTGACAGGAAGAATTCAAACTACTGTGCCTTATATATTACACTGCACAGCTTTTGTATAGGTACTTTCAGGGCCGCAGATTAGGGGGTGAGCTGTGTGATTTCCTCTGCATCTCATTGCTCCTCCACTTTATTTATTATCTATATTGCCCCTTTTTCACTCCTTATTGCTTTTTTTTGGCAACCCTGACATTCATATTCTAATGATACCCTGATTTACCTGGATGTGGATTGTGTGAGAGCTGTAGAATTGTAGGTGGCTAACAGGTATCTGCACTAAAGTCTGAAAAAACAATTATCTTTTTTGGACCATTGTAGCTGAAAGAGGACTAGTAAGATCAGCCCATCCTGGGTTCTTCTCTCCAACTACACTGTTCTCGGGGAGTGACGGAATCTGGGCTGGCTCGTACAGATCTAGTAATTGCACTGTTAATGGAGTTTACTAAAGCACATCAAGGGGTCAAGCACTCAACAGCTCTTGTCTGGACCAATGTAATAAGTTCTATTCAGGCCTGTTGCTGCAAATTGCTCAAAATGCTGCAGTCAGATTTATGTGGGATGAGGTGCTGAGCAAAAACCTAAAGACCATCAATTGGATGCTGCAGGGAGAGCGTCTAGACTCCAGTTTCAACTGAACTGTTTGACCTGCAAGACTTTGTCCAAGCAGCCACAGGCTCCCTGATTGACAACACTGAAAGATAACCCACTTTGTCCTTCTGATTGTTCTGACGTTTCAAAACAGGGTTGGAAGAAGGGGTGGGGGGTGCAGAGCCCAAGCCACCTGCAGGAGTTTATTTATTTTCAGTTTTATGTCTCACATACTAGGACAATGAGTGTCAATGCGCTGTGTAATCAGTCCTATGAAAGTTACTAGATAAAGGGTCCGATTACGATGTCAGTCGGAAAGCCTCTGACCGCTAGTCGGATGCTTTCCGACTGTGTCGGAGTCTTTCCGACCGACTCAGTTACGATGTCGGCGGTCGGAACGTAAACCGGCCGGTCATTCCAACTCGGTTCCGACCAGCTCTCTGAGTATTCCAGTCAGTCGGAACTGCACCGCAATCCCCTATGGGATGGCGTTTCCGCCGTCAGGATTAGGGTGTCAGTTTCTCACAGCCTTTCCGTGCCGGCCTTTCAGACAAGGAAAGGCTGTTGGAAAGCAACTCTGGGGGGCCCTAGCAGTGCCCCCTTGCCTCTGAAGCTTACGGTTGGTGGTCGAGGGGTTACCTAGGGTACCCCCTTGTAAAACCTCACTGTGTTACAGGCACAATGGGGTACCTGCCCCATGTGCAGGGTTTTACACACACCCCCATTTATCTATAGTAGCCTGTATTACGGCCGGTTTACGGGCATAACACAAGCTTCCATAGAGAACAGTGGGAATCCGATCGAACAGTGGTCGGTCGCATCGTAATTGGCAGTCGGAACCGCCGACCTTAGGTCGGTCGGTCCCAGGTCGAGAGGGTGTCAGTCGGAGGTATCTACAACCGACATTGTAATCAGGCCCAAAGTGTCTAAGGGGAGTTTTAGCAGCTGGTGTGCCATAAATATAAAACGAATAAAGGGAAAAAGTTAAGAGTCTACATTCAAAAGAGAGAAGTATGAATGTTAAGTAGGTATTTCAATCCATAAAGTGTAAAAGTTCAGAGTCAATATACAAAGCAATGAAGCATGAATGTGATTAATTACAGCCGCGGCCCGTGCAGGTAAGGGCGGTGGGGCCGGGTGGGGGAGGGGGGGATTTCAACAGACGACGACGGGGAAAATTAATTATTTATCTAATTTTCCCTCGTCGTCGTCTGTCAAAATACCCAGACCCACCGACCCACCGCTCTTACCTGCACGGGCCACAGCTGATTAATTAAGTAGGTATTTCTCAATCAATAGGTGGTTTGATTTTTTTTCTCAAAAGTGTCAAAAGAGAGGTTTTTACTAATCTCTGGAGGAATCAAGTCCCATACGCTAGGATTACGCCCAAGGAAGAATTGTGAACTTGTTTTTTGTTTCTTGAAACTGGGAGGTTCTAGCTTTAAGTATTTAACATTTCAAAGAAATCAGCAACCCCCAGATGAGGCTGAGTTTTTAGGCAAAGAATTTGAGGATGCAACAATGCAAGCTTTGCATGTGAGGCAGGTAACTTTGAATATTCCTTTGGCTTCAATCATGAGCTAGTTGAGAGTGATGAACACTGGAGAGATGTGATCAATGTGTTGGACTGCTGTAGGGCGTTTCCATAGTCGAAACTCAAGATAACTAAGTAGTGTACCACATTTTAAAAATCTGATTCTGTAATGAACTGTTTAATGTTTCTGAGAAGTCTTATTTGGTGTTGGACACTCTTTTTTTGTGGCATTTATATGTGCTTGATGTTTAGATTCTTTTCAAGTGTGATCCTGGGAGACTTTGTGCAATCAGTGAATTTGAGTTTGCAGTTTAGTACATTAAGCTGTTCCAACCAAGCTTGGACCAGGGTCAAACTGTGAGTTGGGTAGATAAGAAGGAATTCTGGGGCAGATGTACGACCATTTTTTGCAGTCGCAAACGGGAATTTGGCCCGTTTGCGACCGTAAAATAGGTCATCCCCATGTATAAACCATATTTGCGAGTCGCTAAAATAATTAGCGACTCACAAAATATGGTTTGCGACTCGCTATTAAGAAGGGGCGTGCCAAGGGCGTTCCTTCCTAATAGCGAGTCTCACACCAATGTATGATTGTTTTGCGACCACATTTGCGGTCGCAAAACACTCGCAGTTTACCACCCTTTTCAAAAGGGTGGTAAGCCACTCGCAAACGGGAAGGGGTCCCCTAACGGGAAGGGGTCCCAAGGGGACCCCTTCCTCTGTGTGAATGGGTTCGAAAATATTTTTTAAGAGCAGGCAGTGGTCCCAGGGACCACTGCCTGCCCTTAAAAAATGAAACTGTAAAGTTTCATTTTTCTTTTTTAAATGCATCCCGTTTTCCTTTAAGGAAAACGGGCTGTATTAAAAAGAAAAACCTGCTTTATTTAAAAAGCAGTCCCAGACATGGTGGTATGCTGACCCCAGCAGGCCACCATCCCTGGGAGTGCTAGCCATTCCCAATGGGGTTGCAAATTGCGCTTGCCTCATGAATATTGATGAGGCATGCAATTTGCGACCCCATTGGGAATCGCTAACAGTGTCTGTGACACTGTTGCGCATTGCATTTTGCAACTTGCAATTTGCGAGTCGCAAAGCGACGCAATTGGCGAGTCGCAAAATGCATGTGTCGTAGATCTGGCCCTTTGTCTTCAACGAGTTAAGCTTTAGGTGGTTGAACGATAACCCGACTTGTATGTCCTTTAGAGTTTGAAGAGGATGTCATCTTGAGACAAATCTTTTAGATATGGCTGGGTATTGTGGGCATAAAGATCATAAGAGAGGTTTAAGCATTTAAGAGTTGTGGTCAGTGGTTCCATGTATAGGTTGAAAGGAATTGGCGATAGTACTGATCCTTGAGGTACCCCTTGGATAATCCCTGTCAGATCTGAAAGGGACTTGTTCAGTTTAATTAGTTTAATTAGCAATTGTTCAGATAAGAGGAAAATCAACTTAGGACAGCACCATTTACCTTCCATGAGACAGTTTAGTAAGATGTTACTGTTGACTGTGTCAAACACCCCTCTGATAGGATGAGGAGAAGGAGAAGGAAGGAGTCATCATTGTCCAGAAGGCGTCAAGTCATCCATGATCTGTAGGATGGCTGTCTCTGTGCTTTAGCCAGCTCTGAAGTATGACTGAAAGTAGTCTATTAAGTTGTCATTCCCTGTGCATTGTTTTGAGTGCCCACTCCCTACCTGTAACAATCAAGGTGCTAAACCGAGGCCTAGCAGGGTCTCCGGAAAGCTCTTTTTCCCTGAGCCTCTTTAGGACACTCCCTGGTTCCCACGGTTGTGTGACCTGTTGTGAAGTGAAGAACAATACCTAGGACAGTCTGATCTTTTTTTAGGCGCTATACTAATCTCGTCATTTAGTCATTCACTCGGACAGGTGCAACTGCTGTCATACCCAGAGAGATACATTTTAGCTGCTGGAGCTGCATTTTATTCCAGGGAACATCAGTCACACATGGAGCTTCTGTCACACCAGGGAGCTGTAGTCACACGTGTGGCTGTTGTGAGACCCAGGTAGCTGTAGTCACAGAGTGAGCTGCAGTTACACCTCTAAAGCTCTTCTTACACCCAGCGAGATTCATTCACGCTCAAGAAGCTGCAGTCTATTCCAGGGAGCCGCAGACACAAATGTGGAGTTGCTGTTAGCAACGAAATGTGTGATGCGCTCTAAGTTGAGCACTCATGGTAGTCCATATTTACTAAAAGTAATCCTTGGTTTGTATTCTGGAGGAGTGGCTAATACAACACAAGCAGAACATGAGCATCGTGTGCCAACATCAATGCTGTAAAATGCAAGAGGTCGGTTGGTATTCAGATGACCAACGTAGCTTACCAGCACGAAATCTTAATAAATAACATAATGTTCTAAATGTTAACCATTGTGAATTGTTTGAATATGCAACTAAGTACCACTGAAAATTAAATTTGGCAAATATATCTGGCATTGGCAGCTGGTGATCTTTAAAAGTGGTGGGACGTAATACTTGCCAGTAGTTCACCTCATTTTTTTTCTCCAAAATTTCCCTTGAGAGTTGCCCAAATGTTAAGATTACATTCTTTGTGCCAGTGCCAGCATTTTGTTATGGGTACCCCCTATGCCAATATTTACATACACTATCCAGTACCAGAATTTTACCACTGATATTGCCCATATACCATGGATTGCCCGTATGTCAAAAATGACCTCAAGTATTTCGGAGGCAGCGTTTTATCATGGTTTGCTTTCCCCAACCCACCCCCTCTGCCCATGGCTGCCTTGGGTGCCATCCCCAAGGCAAAGGATTGTCTCCAGTATGCCAGCAAAAATAATCAAAAGGTACAGTATTCCAAAGTAGCCACGCCACACTACCAATTAGGGGAGAAGAAGGGGTCACCCAAAGCAATTGCTTATTAGGAGCAAGTGCCCTCCCCCATCATTAGGTGGCATGCTTCATCATCGGGCGTGCTTCTCGTCAGGCAAGCGCTGCAATGCCTGATGGGCCCCGCGAGAGGGCTCTTTGCCTGAAATCTTTTGTAAAAGGTGCTGTGAAAGTGTCAAGGGTACTGAGTGTCGCTTGGTTTGTGGTTAGTGAGGGACTGGATAGGATGTGGGCTAAAATTGACTGTAGGTACTGGTGCTGTAGTTTTACTCTGAGCGATGGACCTATGTCAAGGTTGAAAACAGGAAATCCGAATTTGTCAGGGATAATGGCCTGATGTTTCCTAATGGCGAGTTTGTGTGTAGAATCCCTATACTTCAGGGAAACAGATGGTTAAGTCTGTGTGTCTATCACACTTACATGTGTGTGTGTGTATATCTCATCTAGTTAGATGACCTCCTAGATTCAGGTTTAGGTCCCTTGTGATAACGTGGTTGTATTGTGAACTTTAATGTATTAGTCCGGAGGCTGCGGTCCACTGACCTACCCCTCATCCACGAACCCGGAGATGTCAGCACCAGCATTTTGCCATAGGTGTCCATTTATGTCAAGTATTTCTTTCAGTATTTCAGGGTCTGCATTTTGCCTTGGGTGCCCTCTTATGTCAAGAATTACCTCCAATCTTCCAGCGAAAACATTTTGCCGCAGGTATCCCCAGGCCAAGAATTTCCTCCAGTATGCAACCGCCAGCATTTTTCCACAGAGGCCATTCCAAGAATTACTTCTAGTATTTCAGGGCCTGCATTTTGCAATGGTTGGCCGTTCCTATGGCAAGAATTATATCCCATATGCTAGCAGCAGCATTTTACCTTGGATGCTGCCATAAGCTCAGAATTATATTGGGTATGCCATGGCCAGTGGCAGACTCCCACTCATAAATATGCAAACAAACACATTCTTACTCTCTCTCACACTCATACTCACCCCCTCTCGCAATCACTCTCTTCCCCCTCGCTTACTGTAACTCACACTCTCTCACTCATACCTACTCCCACTCACAGTTACTCACACACAAATGAATTCATATTGACTGGTTCTCCCTCTCACTTACAAAACACACACATTCACCCTTTCACACTCACTGACTCTGGGTCCTGGTGCAACTGCACATGCTGCATCATTGATAGCTACATACCTAACGCCCTTCCATGCCTTCTCACAATCTCCAGTTACTCACTCCTTATAACACACTGTAGGAAAGTGCCTCTCGAGACATGGTTAGCCCCCACTTTTTGCCCTGAATATGATGTGATTCAAAGTGTACTGGGTCCCTGCTAACCAGGTCCCCAGTGCCAGATCTCTTTCCCTAAACTGTACTTTTGTTCCACAATTGACACAACTTCAGCCCCCTTGTAGGTCCCTAGTAAATGGTACCCCTGGTACCTAGGGCATTGGAACTAAAAAGGGTCCACTAGTCCTGCAGCATGTATTGTGCCACCCTAGAGACCCCTCACCAAGATCATGCACACTGCCAGTGCAGTCTGCGTGTTTTGGTGCAGAGAAAATTGAAGAGTCGACATGGCACAAATCCCTGTGTGCCATGCCCACAGACACTGCATGAGATATAGGTAAGCCACCGCTACAGCAGACCTTACAGCCGTAAAGCAGGGTGCACTATATCCCATGTGTGGACATATCTGCCTGAGTGGATATGACCTTACAATCTCCAAGTCAATTCTTGGAAATTGTAAGTGCACAGGGAAGCCATATAGAGACCATGGGCTGGATACTTGTCAGTATGAGTTCCCCAGCTCTATGATATCTTAACTGTACCCACAGATGTTTGGTACCAAACATCTTGTCTTAATAAATCCTCACTGATTCCAGTGTTGGATTTATTAATAAATGCACAGAGAGGGCACCTTAGAGGTGTTCCTTGAAAACCTACCAACTACTAGTGAGGTTACCGACTGGTCTCAGCCAGCCTGCCACCACTAGATATATTTCTGGCCTCCTGGGTTGAGAGCCTTCATTCTCAGAGGCCAGGGCAGCGGTGATTCACACCTACTCCAAGCAGGATCTGCCATCCAGGACGGGAAGCTTCAAACAACATGGAGGCTTTGAAATGCGACCCAGGCCTCTCCAGTTAGTGGAGAATGCCAGCCCCCCTGTCCTGACCCCACTTTTGGCGGGAGGACAGGCCGGAAAATTAGTAAGATTAGGAGGTGTGCCCACAGTCAGCCAGCACCACCCCTCAGGTGGAGCAAGTGATGTGGACCCCACTGTTCCAATTCCTCCATCTTGGGTTAAAGAGAATTAGCCTGTGAGGGTTGTGCCCATTACCTTAGGAAGTGGTCACATAGAGGGTATAGACACCTTAAAGGTAGGTAGGTAGCCCATTGGCTACTACCTGTCACTCTCTTTAACACACCTAAATTTAGCATTTAGGTGGCATCCCTCGACCCAAATCTTCAGATTCGACAAACCCAAAGAAGAACCGGACAAAAAAGAAGCTGCTGAACCTGAGAACGGAGTGCCTGCAGCAGAATTTTGGCGCAAAACCCTTCCTGCTGCTTCAAGACTCAACCATCGTGGTGTGCTGTCTCGTCCTGGTACTGTGAGACCTCTAAGAATCCCAGAGGACCTCCAGACCTTCGTTAATCACCGAAGAACTCCCTTGGAGCAGAGGAAATACTCCAGCCGCAGCCCGTGCAGGTAAGAGCGGTGGGGCCGGGTTGGTGGGGGGTTTCGAGAGACGATGACGAGGGAAAATTAAATAAATAGTTAATTTTCCCTCGTCATCGTCTGTCGAAACCCCCCCACCGGGCCCCACCACTCTTACCTGCAAGGGCCGCGGCTGAACTACTCCTCTGCAGATCGCAGGCACTGAACCCGCAAAGTCCAGCTTACCGACTTGCTGCTCCCCGGCGACGCAGCAACCAAACCCGAAGAGGTACACCAGCTCCGGAGGGTCAGATCTGTCTCCTGACCAAGTTTGAATATACCAGGACCTACCAGAGCCATGCCGTAGCAATACCCGGGGTACCGGATCCCCTGCACCCTACACCGAGATGAAGAATCCAATCCAAACTCCAACTGCCCAAGAAGCAAGCACCAGTCGAGGGACATCCAGACCACTGAGACCTACTCTGTGAGTGGCCCAGGTGTCCTGTTAGCATCCCTGCAACCTGCCTGCCCCTGACCGCGAAGACCGCCTGGACGCATGGAGCCCAGCTGACAAACCTGCTCTGCATCCAGCCCGCCCAGCCTGGGTACCGACAAACCAGTTATCCTCCTGTGCTCCGGAGGCCCTTGCGACCTGATCCCTCGTTGGGGATCCTGCGGACTTGCCTACAAGTCCCCCTGTGCAGCCTGTTTTGAGGTGGCCCCACTTCTTTGTAGCGCCTGCTACCAACGACTCCAGCACCCGGCTCCTGGCCGAATCTGGGACACTCCCGACGATCTGCTGGTGAAACATTGGACCTGGGCTTGCTATTACCCAAAAACCTGATGGTGAACTCCGAGAACACCTACACGATTTTCTATACATTTATGTATTTTCTCGTATAGGAATGCATTGTGCGTAATTACGCACAACTGTGAGTTATTTTCCGAGCTTCGAAAATTCATTACCAAAATAAGTACTTACTGTGAACAAAGTTCTTGTTCTGAAAAATTATATAAAATTAAGTCTTATTTTTGCAAATTGGTCTTGCTATATTTTTGTGTGTGTGTCTCATTAATTTCCTCTGTGAGTACAACAAATGCTTAGCACTACCCTCTGATAAGCCTAACTGCTCACCCAGACTACCACAAATAGAGTGTTAGTATTATCTACTTTTGCCTCTGTAAACCAGTTGGGTCTTACCGGACACTCTATACAGTGTGCTTCGTTTTAGTGCACTATATAGAGAGCAAGTTTCCTACACTCCACCCACTCCCTCGCAGTAACCTGATACACACTCTAAATCAATCTCAGCCTCTGTCAATCACTCACAAACACATTCACACATATACATACATGCACTGAGAAACATCTTTTTAATTACCTTGCTTCCTTACATGGCAACTCAGAGGCCCCATGGCTGCAGCAGAGCAGGAATCTGGCGCTGGGCATTAAAACCAGTAAGCCATGATTACCATTTAGGAGCCAGACAGAGCTGCAAGACCAGGTTTTAAAGGGAGAGGACCCACCTCAATCCCTCTCCCAGCTTTTTGATAGGACTGGAAGCATAGCCATGTAAGACGCTGGGACAATGCTAGGGATCCTGCCCCTGCTGCACTGGTTGGCTCCTCATTGGCCTTAGGGATGCACTAATGTGCGCCCTGACAGCCCCATTTTAGCAGATATATTGTGCTGCCTGAGGCATGCACAGTATGTCTGCTAAATAAAAAGTGCCTGTGTTTGGGATCATAGCTAAACTACCCCTGTCACATGCACAATCCAGACATTTATTATTTTGTTTATTTGAGAGTTTTATAAAGCGCTTAGCTACCTCATTGTGGTTTCCCGGCGCTGATACCTCAGGTCAGGTTTAGTTTCTTGTACCACTTCAAAACAGCCATGTTTACAATTGTTTTCGGAAAATTGTCAATGACAGGCAGTTTCTCAAAAGTTCTGGAAGCGAGTACCACATCTTCGGGCCCTGGAATGCAAACGACCGGCCACCCATCCGAGTCTGTTTGACTAAAGGCAGCACACACAGAGAGCGCTCACTAGAACGGACCATACAGGAGGGTTGATAGGCTTTAATAAAATCTTTCAGATATTGTGGTCCTACCCATGCTCTTGCCTTGTCTACATAACACAATGTTTTAAACTGGATTCTTTTCTCCACATCCAATCAGTGGAGTTCCTATAACACCCCCGATACCAAGGACCTTTTTGGGAGTCTGTATAGCATCCATGCTGCTGCATTCTGGACCACCTGCAACCGTTTAATTGCTGTTTTGTCTGCTCCCAAATAGAGCACATTGCCGTAGTTCAGCCTTGATATTATCAGTGCCTGTACCACCGTCATTTAGGACGAAAAAGGAAGCTGCTACAAGATTTTTCACATTAATTTCAGGGCGGTGGAGCATGATGCTGCCACCATTGTCACCTGAGATTTCTATGATAATTTATCATCTAACACAAATCCCATGTTCTTCACCTTAGACACTGGGGACGGAAGAGACCCCAAGCTCTCCGGCCAATAATTGGGGACTCCGTAGGGATGTTTTTTTCCCCAACACTAGAACCTCAGTTTTATCTCCATTCAACTTGAGTGAATGACTACTCATCCACTCCGCCTCCCCCAAACAGGAGTTGAGGGCCTCCGAGTTGTGTCTCTGCGCAGTTGCCAATGAGAAGATGATTTGCAGTTCATCCGCGTATGAAAATAGGGTTAGACCGTAACTTTCCACCAAGTCTGCCAAAGGGCACACATAGATATTAAATAGTACCGGCCCGAGGGAGGACCCTTGGGGAACTCAGGACTTCAGAACATGCTGCTTGGAAGAGACCATGGTGGAAAACACCTGAAAAGATCGATCCTCCAGAAAAGAAGCCAACCAGGCAAATGCCATCCCCTCTATTCCCAGATCGGCCAGCCTCTCTAAGAGAGTCGCATGTGATCAAACGCCACACTGAGATCAAGTAAGATCAGTGCGGCCGTCTTGCCCCCATCCAGAAGCCTTCTAAGGTGTTCCGTGACTCCTAGTAAGGTGGGCTCTGAACTGTGTCCCTTCCTAAAACCCGATTGTGAGGGGTGCAGATAATCCTGAGACTCAATAAAACTAGAGAGTTGAATGGTGACCTGTTTTTTCATAATCTTGGCCATGATGGGAAGCAAGGAAACTGGTCTATAGTTGGCCCAGCTATCTGGGTCCAAGGTAGATTTCTTCAATAAAGGCTGAACCATGGCATGTTTCCATGCCTGAGGGATTCCGACCCTGCTTTAGGGATAAGTTGAGGAGGTCCACCAGGAGTTGCAGACTATCTTGGTCTAAGATACCAATCTTAGGGGCTGATTACGATGGCGGTCGGATCGTATCGGGGATGGGACCGCCTGACAAGCTGTCGGCAGTCCTGCACCCCGAATTACAATGCGACTGCATTCAAGGCGGTCTCAAAGTGTATTTTTTGTATTGCGGCGTGTGCTGCTGGCTGCAGCACATGCTGCAGTCCAAAAAATGCACAGTGTGCCTATGCCTGCACTATGTGGCAGGCACAATGCAGTGCCTGCCATGTGGTGCAGGGATATGTAGGGGGCACAATAGGTGCCCCCCAAAACCCAACACTGAGGGCTAGGTGGAAAGGGGGGCCCGTTATGGGCCCCCAATGATCCTTTCCGCCAGCCATTTCATGGCGGGTTACGGCTGGCGGGGAGGTACATCATAATCCCGCCACCATTGCAAGGATCGGAGTGCCCTCCGACGGTCCAACAAGCTCCTTGAGCCCGTCGTATCCATGGCGGTCGGTCTCTCCGACCGCCACCCCTCCACCCGCCATCCTAATGTGGTGGGCGGAAAACATGTTTACAATGGCGGTGAGACCGCCACAGACAGGCTGTCGGTGGCAGTCTCACCACCATCATAATCAGGCCTTTTGTCTCAGGAAAAGGATCTTTAGATCAGCCTGAACAAGTTGATGTCAATAATGATAAAAACTCTTCCAAACCCAGCAAATTCCATACATCCAGGGCCAGCTGTACGACCCTATTTTGCATGCGTAAACGGGTTTGCGACCCATTTGCGCATGCAAAATGTGAAAGGGCTATGTACAATTCCTAAATATCGAGTCGCAATTTATTTGTGACTCGCTATTTAGGAATTGCGAGTCACTATTAGGAAGGGGCGTTCCCTTTCTAATAGCGACCGCAACCACATGTATGAATGTTTTGCAACCGCAATTGTGGTCGCAAAACACTCGCAAATTACCACCCTCTTCAAGAGGGTGGTAATGGAGTCGCAAATGGGAAGGGGTCCCCAGGGGACCCCTTCCCCTTTGTGACTGGCCCCCAAAATATTTTTTAAGAGCAGGCAGTGGTCCCAGGGACCACTACCTGCCCTTAAAAAATGAAACGAAAACGTTTCATTTTATTTTTTTTCAAATGCATTCCGTTTTCCTTTAAGGAAAACGTGCTGCATTTAAATAAAAAAACTACTTTATTTAAAAGCAGTCCCAGACATGGAGGTGTGCTGCTCCCAGCAGGCCACCATCCCTGGGAGTACACGCCATTCCCAATGGGGTCGCAAATTGCGAGTGGCTCATGAATATTCATGAGCCTCGCAATTTGCGACCCCATTGGGAATCGCAAACAGTGTCTCAGACACTGTTGTGCATACCAATTTGCGAGTCGCAAATGCGACGCAATTTGCGACTCGCAAATTGGCGGGTCGTACATCTGGCCCACAGTTTATTCCCTCCTACAACCAGCCTTGGGTCCTTCAGGTCCTTCATAGCCTGCTCCATTCTTTACAAAATACCCTGCCAATTCCTCACACTGCGATTGCCCCAGTACTGGAGTTGGTAATATCCTATTGAATTCAGAGAGTTCCTTCCCTACTCTGAACAATGTTTTTGTACAATTATTAGCAGAAATAATTTGATCCTTATAGTAGGCTGCACGGGATTCCTTACGTAGCCCTTGATAATTTCTTAAGGCATCTTCATATCTAATCTTATTGTCCTCCTCATATCCGTTCCTCCAGACTCTTTCTAGTCCCTTACATCTTGTTTTCTCTATCCTTAATGTTTCTGAAAACCAAGGCACTGGTGGTTGAGATCTGGCAGAGTGCCTTATTTTCTCTGGAAGTACATTATCTAATGCGTCCTGCAGCCAGTCATCAACCTTAAGTTGATCCAACACCACCTGCTGAGTTAGTCTAGGCCTAGTATTTCTTAATTGTTCATTGAGACTTAAGGGATCCAATCGTGAGCAAGGCCTCCCTTTCACCTTCTTTCTGTCTTTCTCTCTCATCCATCCATTATCAATTTGAACTGGAAATGGTACTGCATAGTGATCTGACCACTCTAATGGCAAGGCAGGACCTGCCTCTAGTGATTTTATGTTTGTAAAAATTGGATCCAGCAAATGTCCTGTTTTATGCGTAGGTGCTGTATTTGCCAGCTCTAAACTCAGGACTTTGAGGTCCTCCACCAAAGTCTGACCAGCACCACATGTATCATCCTCCAAATGGACATTCAGAACTCCCAGCAACATAAAATTGGATGATCTTAGTATCTGTAGTGTCAGTATCTCTGGAAGTATAGTACTCCATTTACCAGCATCACCCAGCGGACAATACATCAGAATACCTGATATTGTAAAATTCTATGTAAGTTCCAATGAGAAGGACAGAGCTTCACATGATATGATTGAAACTTCATGTGTAACTCATTTATAATCATTTTTTAAAACTATGGCTACCCCACCTTCTTGTTTGCCGCTTCCATCCCTCCGCACGAGGGAATAGTTGGATGGCAAAGCTGCAATAGCATCAGGCATTGAGGCCTCATGCAGCCATGTATCCATTAGGAACATGGCGTCAGGGGCCTGATCCTGCAGGAAATCATTCAGATGTTGCTGGTGGCTGGGGAGCGAACATATGTTAGTACAGAAGAAGACAAACTTTCTTTTTTTGTCCCTTACATAGGGTGCTCATTGTCCTGCTTCCTGCTATCATCCGGCCTGTCTCACCATCCAAGGCGCCTTGTGTTTGATTGCACTGCACATTTATGGCCATATTACAGGATTCACATGTTTGTTGGTCTATGAAGGATCTAAGGCTCCTACACATAAGTCTGGGCAGATCATGCACAGCGCTCTAAGTTGTTCACCTGAGAATGTTTTTACCTTCAGCTCCAGACAGGCAGGATCCATGGCCCCTGCACCCGTTCGGGCGCAGACAGTAGCAGGCAGGCTTGCCTTAGGCACACCTTCAGCGCAGCAGCGGCACCGCTGCACCTGACTCATTCCTAAATAGGGAAGTGTGCTTGATTTAGGCAACAACTATCCAAGTCCGGCCTCTGTCTACACAATGGCTGACCCAAAAATCTCGAGCGGGCCACCTATCTTGTGCTCTTTCGCTCCAACAAACCTGTTTTCCCCAACTCAGCTTCAATTTCCCCCATCAAATTCAATTTCAGTTCCCCCCAACAAACATTTAAAAATACATCCACCACAGTTAAATGTTTTCAACCCGATTAATTTGATTTTAAAGTGGCTGATACGCAAAATAAAACTTGTAGCGGTGCACAAAACAAAATGCACCCCACCATCCGCTGCGCGTTCACGCCCGTTTCATTCTTAAATAGGGACGTGTGCTTGATTTGGCCAATAAATAAAATAAAAAAATAAAAATGCCCCAGGACCCTTGGCCGTTTTCCTGTTATCACCAGTGATGGCTAGTATTTGGAGGTGGAGGGGGGCGGGTCACGGGGGTGGGGGGAGTAGGAAATGAAATAATAACAACAAAAAATCACAATTACCTGTCTGCTGCTGCCGCCCGCCGTCGCCACCGCCTCCTCTCGGTCCTCTTCCCCGCTTCCAGGGCAGGAAGTAGGAAGCAGGATGCACTCGGCTCCCAGCCTCCTGATAGCCAATCACAACGCTGTAATGCAGCGTTGTGATTGGTCTGAGTGCCGTGGATCGCCGCTCAGCCTGAGAATGGAAGGCTGAGCATACTCTCCATGCAAGTTGTAATGCAGCCTGCATGGAGAACTTGCAAAGTGCACATGTAAGTTTGGCCGGCCCCAGAGGGCGGGCCAAACATTCATGCGCACTTTAGGGAGTGCAAACCACTCCCCCTCTCCCCTGCTCTATCAGCAGAGCAGCCCCGCCCGTCCCTGCCACAACAAGGAAAAAATAAAATGATAACTTGTAGTTATTATCATTTTAGTTTTCCTTTAGTGACACTGCTTAAAAGCAGTGGAGCGACGCTCAAGGGAAGCGTTGCTGCAGGCTAATTCTTCAGGTAAGAAGCCTGGCTGCAACATTTTTAATTTTGGCAAAGGGGAGGAATGTTTTCATTGTAGTAATTGAAACCTTAGCTGTCGGATGGAGAAACTGATTCTTACAGATAAGATACGTCCCAGCTCTCACTTTAAAACAAATTCACTGAGATGATTTTTGCTTAATTCCCTTATTAAACACAATATGAGTTCCTAGAGTTTTTAGAGACCGACTCCCCCCAGCTTGTATTTCTAACCAAAACCTGGGCAGACGAATCTTCTTATCCGGTCTTCGCCGCAGCACTTCCAGGTCGTTATGATACCAGCAGGAGTGATCCAACTGGCAAATGCTGAGGCGGCATTGTGATAGTGTATTACAAGTCGCTTGAAGTAGTTTGTGAACCCTCAAACCTAACAGACAGCGAAGCTCTCTTGTTCAAATGTAAATTGACTGACCAGCAAATGTTTCATGGCTTCTTAAGTTATCAGCCTCCTGGGCCTAAGGCTAAGTTTTTAGAAGCGTTGAGCTATTTTGTGGAGACAAGTATTCATTCACAGTTTTAGGGGATTTTAACTTTAATTTAGAAGATCTCGGCAATAAAGATTCAGAATTACTAATTAAAGTTTTAAGTTGTTTTAATATGAGTCTGATGGTGAAGACCGCCACTCATTAGGCAGGCCATATTTTGGATGGCATTTTTTCCAACTATTCCAAGCTCAATGTGAAAGCGGTATTGCAGATTATTTGGTCGGACCATAATGCAGTTCATTTTACACTAGAGCTACTATCTCCTAAGCCAACAGTAAACATGGTAGAGAAGGTGAAAATGAACCGCGCTTGGAACAAAATGAATAATAAAGAACGGGAGGAAAGCCTTGGAGCTTCGCTGCCACTACTCATAGCAGATTCGAATGAAGCAGCAGCAATGTATACTGTGTGGCTAGAGAAAGCAGTCTCCAATCTGGTGCCGGTAAAAAATGTGAAAATATATTGAAGCAGTCCAACCGCACCTTGGTTTTTCCCCAAATTAAGAGAAATGAAACAAAAATGTCGTAGGCAAAAAAAAAATTGGAGATCTAACTGTGATAAAAATGAAAACGTTAGGTATAGAAGCCTAATTCAGGAGTATAAAAAAACTAATTATTAAGGAAAAAATCAAATATTATACCGGGAAAATTAACCTTGCTGCAAATTCTCATCTAAAGAGCTTTTTAAAACTGTATAGACACTCGTGAAGTCTAATCTCCCGAGTCCGCCCCCCTCCCCCCCAAGCCAGTCCCTCTGTGATAAACTGGCAAAAAAATGTAAAGACCAAGTGGAGGCAGTTTATAACGAATTTGGTCTTATCAGCTCTTCACACGATCAAGGTGATGTGTCTTTTCCCCTGATTGCTGACACTGATGAGCTTTGTAACGTTTCCTCTTTGACAGTCGACCAAGTGGTTGAGCTGATTAGATAAACCAAGTCAGGAGCTCCCTCGGATACTTGTCCGCCCAGAGTGGTGCATGAGGTAGCTCACAAGATAGCTCCTGTTCTCACAACTCTGTTTAATGCCATTATCAAGGAGGTCTGTTACACTAAAGAATCGAAAAAAGCTTCAGTCCTTCCTCTTTTCAAAAAGCCTTCCCTACATACTATGACATAGAATAATTACTGACCCAGATCACGGTTACCTTTCCCAGCAAAGGTTATTGAAAAACATCTGAATAAAACCCTGTCAGAAAATTTTGAGAAAAATGTAATTCTGAATGAGGCACAGCTTGGCTTCCGGTCAAGCCATAGTACTGAGACTGCTCTGATTGCAGTCTCAGAAGAGATTAGATTTATTATGGACAACAGTGGGAAGGCCGCGGTGGTCCTTTTGGATCTCTCTGCAGCCTTTGACACGGTCAGCCATGCAGTCCTTTTGGAGCGGTTGGCAGACATTGGGATCACCGGTTCAGCGTTCGATCTTCTTTCCTCATTATTAGGAGGTCGAGAGCAGAAGGTGGGCCTAAGGGAGTTCAATTCAAAATCTTTCATCCTGCCTTGTGGAGTCCACCAGGGGTCATCTCTCAGCCCTACGCTATTTAATATTTACGTGGTCCCTTTAGCCAAGCTAATTCATTTGTTTGGTTTTACCACAGTAGCGTATGCTAATGATACTCAGACCATTGTAGCAATCACCAGCATTGTGAAGGAGGTCGCTGACCGGTTTGATAGGTGTATGACAGCCATTATCAGCTGGATGAGTAGCAACTGCTTAAAGCTACATTCCCAAAAAACAGAGGTTCTCCTTCGGGAAATATGTTTCATTTTGGAATCGATCGTGGTGGCCACAATCTTTTGGCCCTCTTCCTTTACCACTCTGTAAAGTAAAAAATCTAGGAGTTGTATTCGATGCCAAGCTGTCAATTGTAGATCAGATTAACAAATTGACATCATCATGTTTCTTTATAATAAGAATGTTGAGGAAGGTGTTACCTTTTATTCCTCCAGACCTGCAAAAATCAGTGGTCATCTGCCTAGTTGTATCTAGGCTCGCTTATTGCAATTCTCTCTATCTGGGTATTAAACAAAAACCATTAAACAAGCTTCAGATGTTGCAGAATACAGCCTGTCGCTTATTTTAGAAAATTCCTAAATTCAAGTCTGCAACAGGTGCACTGGAGGAGCTCCACTGGCTCCCTATCAGGAAAAAGATCGCCTTTAAGGCCTACTCTCTGGCAGTGGTTCGTTCGTTCATAAACTTTATTTGGGTGTATAAAAATACAGCCATAAAAGTACATTGCTAAAATCAACATATAAATATAAGCATGCGTAACATAAAATCCATATTGTGTATAAAATATTATATAAGAAGAGGTGGTTAAAACACAACTAAAAATAATATGTACAGATGATCTTATAAGGGGATTACTACAAATCAGTAATATAAACATATCAAAGTCCAACCTTCCATAGGCCTTTTAGTAGATCACTGTTAGCTATTGCGGTATGCTTTCCTAATTTTAATAGCATTCGTTATAAATAGTGCAATATTGTAACACACATGTGGGCCACCTAGTGACACCAAAAAGTTCAGTGCATTTTTATGCGTTCGGTCATTCTGGACGATAAACATAGGTTTCAGAAAACGGGTCCTCAAATTCAAATACATTTTACAGAATAATAAAAAGTGCAGAGTGCTTTGTTTACTATGGCCATCACAAGGGCACAAAATTGCATCAGAGGGGCAAGACCTCATATGTGGGAAAGCGATTACGTGATGCACAATACCGCATCTCAACCTTGTCAGCACAAAGCTGTGTTGTATGTTTACCTATGTCAAATAATGGTTAGCCCCCTCTTCCTTGTCCAGGGTCTTGTAAAATATCACTAGTGATTTTTTCCCCTCGTCCAGATCACGTTTGGCGAGCCTAGATTGGAAAAAAATGTGTTTGATCCTATTCTTACTAAGTGATGTAAACCGGGCAGTATCAGACCAAATTGACAACTTACACAATTTGCCCAAAAGGGAGTTAATGTAAAATAGCCACGGTGTGTTTAGGGCTTTATCCATAGTTAGACAGTCAAGGATTATATTTCTAGTAAAGCTAATCTCATCCTTGGCCCACAGTGATATCCATAATAACAAGGGTTTAACCAGAAGGATGTCCTCTACAAATTGCAAGTTAACCTCATTGTGGACTATGGTGTTTTCTGTACAAGGTGGCAAATATAAATGCCTTTTTATAAAATTTATTTTCCACAATTTGCAGGTCATGGGCATTGGCGTGGCCCCACAAACCGGCTCTATAAGTTGCCGTTGTCACGCCCTTAGCTTTATATATAGCCACCATTTCCTTGATAGGACGGCTACCCAGTTTCGACACAAACTTGAAGATCCCCTGGGAGACCTTGCCCATTTTGGCTCTGGTATTTAATACATGCTGGGTCCATGATCCATTGCCCGCAACCAATATCCCCAGATAGCAAAAGGATTTCACTGAAATCATTGGGGTACTATCAATAAAAAAAGTTCTACATAGTTTGAGTATATGACCACAGACCATAGTGAATGTTTTGGTAAATTATAAATCATAAATTCGCCAAATGCATTCATCAGTTTCTGCAGGCCTACTCGTGTTCTGGCTAGGAGTACAGCGTCATCTGCATAAAGCAGTACTGGTATTGAGAATATACTGGTATTTAGAATACTCCGGCCATAGGGGCATCGGACTGTATCAACCTAAAATGACTATCCACCCCATTAATAAAGAGTGAAAAAAGTAATGGAGCCAAAACACACCCCTGACGGATGCCAAACCTTACTTTAAATTGTGGCGTGCATTCTCCTTGGGGGCCAAAACGTACCTGAATCCCTAGCTTTTCATAGAGGCGTGAGAGAAACCCCACAATCGGTCTTGGTGCACCTAGGGAAATCAGCAATACCCACAGTAGGTTATGGTCGGCCAAATCAAAAGCGCTGCTCAGATCAGCAAAACATAAATATAGGTTACCCGTCTTAGCCCATGTGTATTTACCAATTAGGAGCTCCAGTTTAGTGCATTGTTCAACCGTACCCATCTCCTTCCTGAAGCCATACTGAGCCGGGGACAGGATCGAGTTTTCTTGTACCCACTCCTCTAGCCTTACCAACAGTACTCTACTCATGACCTTTAATGAGGAGTCTATAAGTGAAATTGGGCGATAATTTTTGGGGTCTGCTTTTTCCCCCTTCTTGTAATAGGTATAATAGTTGATGTCTCCCATGAAGGCGGGATGCTATCTGTCGATGCTGCATTAACCGGGTCTGGTGGCTCAGTGGACTAATGCGTCTACTGCAGGGGCCTGTGTTCGACCTCATGGTCACAGGTTCAAATCCCGGCGGGTCCACTCAGCCTTTCATCCATCTGAGGTCGATAAAATGAGTACCATTGAGTTGGGTAACAACAAACATCTGTTATTCAGCGCCAAGATACCCGTAGTGGTGAACGTGTGCTTTACAAATACACATGTTATGTTATGTTAAAGACCCTGGTCAGGATAGGCCCCCAAAGGTCGGGGGCAGATTTAAATAAATCAACTGGCACCACATCTGGACCAGGGGCCCGTCCCCCTGCGCTAGTTTTAATAGCCAGCTTGACTTCATCGAGGGAAAGTTCTAGGTTTTCTAATCCCCCTTCCCCTCCCGTCCTCCGTATAGGCCTAACGACATCCTCACTATGCTCTTTAAAAATTTCTGAAAAATGTGCCACCCAACTATCACAGGGGACAAGATGCATGAACTCAGGGTTATCATCATTTTTTAAGAATAGAGCATTCACTGTGTCCCAGAATAGCTTGGTGTTTTTATTCTCTGCCGCAATAGTAAGGTTATCCCATGCTTCATTCTGGAGTGATTTTATCCAATTATCCCGGGCCTGTTTATATTGGATACGCAGGGTCTTGATTGTCATGGTGTCCCGTGGTAACCTGTTCAGGGCACGTTTCAGCAACCGGAGTGTTTTAGAGCAAGCGGTCTCAAACCATCCTTTATTCCTCTTCCCTACACTAATGGGGTGGCAAATAAGTAGTAGATTTATGGAGCTGGTAATTTGGCTAAAATTTTTAACTTTCAATTTAGGAACAGTATCCTCCTGGAGGCAGTAATCAATTTCCACGATATTTTTTTCTACTATTGTTTACAACATAGTGGTGGGGTCAACACCTTCCCATTTAATTCTAATACCATTAGGCCTGCTTGCAGTGATGCTGTTTACAACCGGGAAAATATGGTGCCTCTTACTCCAAAGATATAGTGGTATTGTGATCAAGTTATGGTCACTTAAGGGTGCCGTTACCGTGGTGGGCGTACCGCACAGAACATTTGCTGGTGCTGATATCAGCAAATGGGCAATGATAGAGATCGAATTCCTACCCATAAATGTTGGAACTGTTTCACCATTTATATCACAGTCACACCTCAATAATTTGAGATCATATTTGGTAATAATAAAATTCAAAGCTTCACCATATTCATTATGGCAAAAATGGCCATATCCCATCCCATCCCATCCTGATTAGTACAACCACATGTCCGAGTATCTCCTAGAGCACAGGCTTGTATGTTAAAATCTCCTGCCCATATTAACATATAATTAGTATGTATAGCACTTAGGAAGGTTTCCAAATGGTGATCTAATGCCGTCGCCACCCTACTACGTGTTGCATCAAACACGTTGTTATAGTAGTTTACTATAACCAGGTCTTTCTCTCCATTTTTCTTCAGCCATAATAATTGAAAGAGTGGGTGAGGGTTCAAAATCTTCTTGACTTTAATTGAGATTTTGTTGGAAATAAGGGTTTACAGCCCTCCTTTAGCCCGCCCTGCAGGTGATGCTGTTGTTTCTAAGGAATATGAAGAGAACCCATCTACGTGTATAGGTTTCAAACACCATGTTTCTTGCAAACATATTATTTCATATTTCGATATAAAATTATGCCACTCAGGGTTCCCTAATTTATTCATAAGCCCTTTCACATTCCATGTTGCAAAGCTATGTAAACCACCCTCCATCCCATTGGTTCAAATCATGGTTGGGGTTATAGTTACTGCTTTACTGCGGATCGTACTGTTGGCATGATTATTTTTTCCATGCTTGAGCAGCTCCCTACTAAGCTTAATGGGCTTGTCATGGTCACAGTTGTTGGCATTGGGGGGCACGTTACTCTCATGACCCTTGGCAGCCTCCTTACTATAATGCTTTACTGTATTATCTGCCACGTATTTATCGCTACCAAGTCAATCGTTATCTTCCATTATACTTAGGGATTGGAACCTATTTGACAAAGGTAAAGCCTGGGAACAGGGATAAGTCGGTCTTAGGGCCTGTACTCTTTGGGGGTAGGCCTGGGTGTGGTCATGGTTTATTAGGTGGCTGTAAAAGAACCCTAGAGGTAAAATAACCATGCTACGGCCAGCCAAAAGTTGTAATGCTGCCTTCGTGTGGATATTACCAGCTATACAGGAGTTTCGAAAATTAATGATAATGCAATCCCCCTCGTAGCTTTTCATTTGTGGGCCTATCCACCTTACCCTTCGTGTGAATAGAATCTGGTCTGCGTTAGTTGGTGAAAACAGGCATTTGGAACTAGGCCAATGGACCACTTTATTCTTTAGGCCTTCCACTGTTTCCCAAGTACCGTTTATTAGTGGGGGGACATTTGCCAGGACGGCCACATATGGGCAGCAGGCTGGGGGGGAGGTTGATGGTTACTTGCTCTTGGGGATGATTACAGTTGTTAAGTGTATAATTTACATTGCGGGCTACGTGGCTTTGGTTTTCTATGGATGACAGAGTGGGAATTGTATTAATGGGTCCTATCCCTACGCCGGCTATTGGGTTTGACCGTGGCTGGCTAGAGGCTACACTTGTGGCTACACTTATGGCGGGTTGGTCACCAG
The DNA here is from genome assembly GCA_963921515.1 of Calotriton arnoldi. NCBI lineage: Eukaryota > Metazoa > Chordata > Amphibia > Caudata > Salamandridae > Calotriton > Calotriton arnoldi. Next base: position 931,714 of record CAWUFW010005547.1, on the reverse strand, counting down.
TCCCCGCCGTTGTATAGACATTGATTAGTTACACCTCCTTGCCCCCCTGGGACTGTGTATGTAAGATACCGGGCAAGTTACTGTAACCGGAGGTAACAATTTCCAACCCTGCCTCCAGTTTGTCTATTTTAATTTTTATCGGTGCTAATAATTCATTGACAATAACAGTTAATTTGTCCCGAAATGGTTTCCAGATGGCATTGTCCACGTCATCAAGGTAATTAAACAAATCCTGGGCTTTTGATGGGACCGAGTGGGGCTCATTTATATGAGTAGTGTTCTTTGACTTCCTTTTGCGTTTAGCTACAGGCATGATGGTAGGCGAGGCTGGTGTTGAGTTTATAGCCGGCGTAAGTTCCACCCCCCACTGTTCAAACTGTGATTGGAGGGCAGCGGGAGCCCCCCGGCCCTCGGCGGGTTTATCGCTCTGACACTCCTTATCTTTTGGTGACCCCAGAGCTTGGTTCGCTATAGATGCCATTGCTTCGCCTTCCCCCGTTGGCCCAGGTACACACAGTCATAAGCGCCATTCGGCCTGGTCTGTCTCCTTAGCCAGAGCTCCCACAGCTTGCGCCTCAAAGTTGTTTATTGTGGCCCGTTTGGTAACGACCCTTGGCTCAACTGAGTCCTTTGTCCCGCCAGCCTTTCGTTTGACCATTTTTAACCCTCCAACACCCAGGCCTGAGGCTGGGTCGGCGGCAGTGTCACTTACTAGTGTGTAGGGTAGCTGGTCCTTAGATGACAACTCTTTACTCCTCTGATGAGCCAAAGAAGAGCAGCCACCTCCTGCTGCTTCGTCCAGACATGAGGATTTTCGTCGATGGCCGCGTTGCAGGATGGGGCTGGGAATCTCCCCCCCTGTTCACGGCGGTAACCTCCACAGCAGGTCACAAGTTCAGAATTGAGCGGGGATCAAAAAGAACAAAGAGGGTGGCCCAGCCCAGCCTCAGTCGACTGCGGACGGGCGCAGACGGGCCCGCTCTTGGCCGGGTCTTCGCCCGGGCATGCCCCGCGCGCATCCCGTGCTGCGGGGCCCAACCGGTGATTATATGCACCTCCGGGCACAGGCTGCTGGCGTGAGGTGGCGGCGACTGCCACAGAGAATCCAGGGCTTGTGGTCCTGCCACCTCCTGCACGAAAACGGGCTCCCGCACTGCGGGGGTCCAACCGGTGATTATATGCCCCTCCGGGCGCAGGCTGCAGGCGTTCTGGTGGCAGCGACGGCCGCAGACAATGCCGGGGCTTGTGGTCCTGCCCCCTCCTGCACGAAAACGGGCTCTCAAAGCTTTGCATGGATCAGGACCTGAATATCTTAAAAGTAAATTCAGGTGGTACTCTCCAAAAAGATTACTACGATCAGCCTCCTCTGTAGCCTACAGCTCTCTTTGTCTGATTTTCACTGGTATCAGGTTGGACGTAGGATTATGCTAGGCCAAGATGCCCAAGGGCAATCACCCCCTTTAGAAAGTCTAAATCAAATCAAATCATATATAGTTACCTAAAGGTGAAAGACCGAAAAAAGTTACAGAATATTTTGTTTTTTTTAGCCACGCATTTAACTTACCCCCCTTTGCGCACAACATCACAGTTGCCATACTTTTTTTAATGCACTTAGATCAGTAAGCTGGACGCCCCCCTCCTGTCATCAGAAGCCAAGAGGAGGCTGAGAGGACTGACCTGCTCACTGTCAGTGTTCATGAAAACATGAATCTCGTGTTTTCAGTGCAATAACAAAACCTGAAGGGCCCCCCCTGCAAAGTACATGGAGGGGGCCCCTCACACTATGGCCCCAGTCAGTAGCTCTCAAGCCAGGGGCCCGTGCAACGTGCCGTAGGGGGGCCCCCTGAGCTCGCCCCCGTACCCACACTGCTGGAGCTGCGGGCAGGGGCAGCCGGCATGGCTCGGGGGTGAGGGGCAGGCACGCAGGTGGGGGGGTGCGGGCTGCATAATAAAAAATAACACCTACCTTGATGCTGCCGCCACCGGGTCCCACGTCTTCAATCCTGCTCGCATGTGTCCGACTCCAGGTAGCCAGGCTCTCACCCCTAAGACAATCACGACGCTCCAATGGAGTATTGTGATTGGTCTGATTGCCGTGACACGACGCTCAGCCAGGAGGTGGAGGGGTGGGCATGTTCTTCATGCAGGCTATAATGCAGCCTGCATGGCGAACAGGGGAGTGTCTCCACAAAGGGAACCCGCTTTTGCAGATTCCACCAGGCTGCACTGCCACACCTTTGTGTTGAATCGAATGAATCAATTATTTCTGCTTTACTCTCGTTTTTCATCATATTTAACCGTTTTTTTTAAAATCCATTACTTTTTCTTTATGCTCAATTCATTTTACTCAAGTCTATTCAAAGCGTAGATCTCTCAAAAAAGCTCAGGAGTCAAAAATGGGTTCCACATGCCAAGATTTTTAATAAAACAACCCAAGGCATTTCGGGAAGTAACTTCCTTCTTCAGGGGCATCTACAATATACAAAAATAGGACATAATCAACTTTATGAAACACTTCATTGCATTTTTAAAAAGCAACATTTGTATTAATGAGAAACCAAAAGCATATTTTTAGACATAATTCCACCCTCATTCGAGACCTACTGGCAAACTGTGACCATTTCACCTTAGTACCCTGAATTCAACATGATACCTACGAAAACATTCTATTTTATGCTCACAACCGTATGCTACGTCGCCCAATGATTCATTTCACCTGTGTGCGTCAAAACTTCATACTAACATAAACGAAGGACTAACCACACTTCAAATCCACAGATGCTTAAACCCGATAGTCACTACAACTCCCAGTGCACATCATTCATGTAGTATTCACATTGTTATACTGAGTGTTCATATAGTGTTCAATGAGTCCGTTCGCTTTTGTATAAAATAATCAATCTGTTGCAGAACAATTGCTAAACTGTTTTAAATAAAGTGCTATTTTGACGCACACAGGTGAAATGAATCATTGGGCGACGTAGCATACGGTTGTGAGCATAAAATAGAATGTTTTCGCAGGTATCTGGTTCAACTTGTCTCAGAAGCGTTTTTATACGCTGAGAAGGAAGGAAGAAATGAATTCTCTTTTTAAATAAACGCGGTGACCAGCAAGCTATGGTAAGCGTATAGTAACGCATTTTTGTATATCTGTGACAGCAATTCTTATATGGCGCAGTATATCGTGGGGGAATTGTTTGGATAAACAACATGTTGAATTCAGGGTACTAAGGTGAAATGGTCACAGTTTGCCAGTAGGTCTCGAATGAGGGTGGAATTATGTCTAAAAATATGCTTTTGGTTTCTCATTAATACAAATGTTGCTTTTTAAAAATGCAATGAAGTGTTTCATAAAGTTGATTATGTCCTATTTTTGTATATTGTAGATGCCCCTGAAGAAGGGAAGTTACTTCCGAAATGCATTGGGTTGTTTTATTAAAAATCTTGGCATGTGGAACCCATTTTTGACTCCTGAGCTTTTTGAGAGATCTACGCTTTGAATAGACTTGAGTAAAATGAATTGAGCATAAAGAAAAAGTAATGGATTTAAAAAAAAACGGTTAAATATGATGAAAAACGAGAGTAAAGCAGAAATAATTGATTCATTCGATTCAACACAAAGGTGTGGCAGTGCAGCCTGGTGGAATCTGCAAAAGCGGGTTCCCTTTGTGGAGATACAATGTTACAGCGCAATGGGACGAAGCGCGAGGCAGGTTTTTGCACGCCGTCAAAATCAAAAGGCAAAAGAGGATTAAACCAAGGATAACTAGGAGTGCATCTCTTCTTATATATTTCAGAACAGGGGAGTGCGCATGACTGCTTTGGGCGGTCCAAGAGGGCCGACCAAACAGTCATTGCGCACAGCACAGGAGTGTTCTACCACTCCTTCCCTGCCCTGCAGCCGCGCCCCGTCCCCTCACGCACGCTGCCGCAGGAGGAAGATAAAATGAAATGACAATAACATTACCTTATTATCATTTTATTTTTTTCCTTTCTTTAGCTGCTCACTGGCAGTGAGGCGACTCTCATCCGCCAAAGCGGAAGAGCCTCCACTGGCTGCGGGGGCTAATTTTAGGCTACTGCATGTTTTCACGAACACTGCTCAGTTAAATCTTTAGCAGCATAGGAAAGGAGCACAAAGTGTTGCCTAACAGTAGGCAGGGCTACGCTGCTTAGCCACTCACAAGGAGCTGTTGCTGATAAACTCGACGTTCCATAAGATCGATAAAGTGCAAGGGATGACGCACTTCACTGAGAGGCTTTACTGGTTTGCACAGAGTTGGAGTGGCGTAATGCAAAATGAAGGGACTCTCCTGCAGAATGTCACGAAGAGCCCGGATTCTCCCATATGTCCCAGGTATTCAGTGGCACTGCTGAAAAGATGGGGCCCCCCTCCACCGCAGGGGCTTGCGTTATGCACCTTCTGAGTTATTGTTAGACCCACAGAGCTTTAGTCACATTCAGAGAGCTGCTGTCACACCAGGGGAGTTGCAGTCACATATATGGAGTGACGGTCAGCAGGGCTTTAAATGGGATGAAGAAACTGCGGGGTCTCTCAAAGGGAGTTGGGCGGTTGGCCAATGTAATTAAGGGCGTGGCTTAAAAACACCTAAGCTAAAACCCTGTGCTTAGCATAGTGTGCCGGCTGATTAGTATTTTGCTGTTTCTGTCATTGTATCCAAATATATAATACAGCAAGTAACAATACATCTACAACAAGCCAGAACTATTGGCTTTGTCAATGGTTGTTAGTTGCATAAGGTAAATAAGCAACAACTATGGCTTCGTTGTACAAAATATTGAAAATGCTTCAGTTCTGAAATGATGAGACTGTGAAAGAGATAGCAACGAGTCTCTTTGAAGTTACTTCAAAATCAGTGAAGGGTGACACTGGTGCAGAGGTAAAGATTTTTTTTCCACCCCGAGGATGAGGGCAAAAACGGAGAGCCCGATAGGGACCAATCTCAGCGCCTGCTTTCTAGAACTGCCGGCGCTGAGCAATGGCAGGGCCCGGCCCACTTAAAGTCCGAGTGTCAGTGCACGTTGCAGTCACACGTGGGGGCAAAGCTGCATCCTGCACACCCAGGGTACTTCAGTCTCACCTGTGTAGCTACAGTCACACCGAGGCTGCTGCAGCCATGTATGTGCGGTTCCTGTCACACCAAGGATATTCTAGTCACATATGGGAATCACATACTGGAACAGAGCTGTGTCAGTCATGGAACTGAAGTCACAACTGCGGAGCTTTGTCTTACACAGCGAACTGCAGTCAACCTGTGCATTCGCAGTCACCTCTAAGGAGCTAGTGCGTTTACGTTTCACCTGTTGCCGAGACACAACACATGGTCCAGGTGACGTCCGCCCATATTCAGTGCCGGTCTCCTGCTTGATCTGAAGCCCCGGCATTTTGTGACTGTAAACAACACGGACTGCCAGAGCTGTCTGTGTGAATGTAATAAAAATGATTGTGACAATGAGGCAATAACTTATATCAAAGGCAGGCTCTGGGCAGCAGCAGGCACAGCGAGCCAATGTCAGCGTTCTGGCACTGCGGGCTGCTTGGTCAGCAGGCCTCGTCGTGGGGCTGGCCATGGACGATTATAATGCATGACTGATGCATTTTAGTGAGGTGAACTAAAATGCGTTCATCTACCCCCGACGCACTGTGGTACTTGGCAGGGCTGCAGCCATGGACGTCATTTAGGGGTCGCCAGGTGTCACAGCTGTGACCCCTGGCACTCAATTTGCGACCCCTGGCCTCAGAGGTAGCAAAATCAGTGCTAGGAACACAGGTGTAGCTCGTCCGCATGAACATTGGTTAGGGGCTCACAATCTCCTTGTTGTTGTTAATTTGTTTATTACACTAATAGTGAATAATATTATAATGTATGTTATTCACTATTAATGTAATAACCAATTGGAGTATAATTGGCTGGAATATGACCCTCTCTGGCAGCAGAGGTAAGTAAAAAGTGTTTTTTTTCAGTTCTTAAGTAAGTTTATTGAAGAAATGTAAGATGAAGGTACATTATATAGTCAGACAATGAGTAATCACATGAATTAAGTTAAAACGTAGAAAACAAAATAATGAGGTATAGATATTACATTAACATGGCTTGAAGGATAGAGTACAAAAAAAAAAACAAATGAAAGGCTTAATTGGTGTATACCAAGAGGTAATGCTTTTTATACACAGGGTACATTAATGATATTAATATGAACAGATTGATAGATAGTTAACATGTGGAAAGTCATGGAGGTTGAGAAACTTCTTGTTGAATAGGAGTTAGGGAGAAGGAGCGCCTGGCGCTAGCATCTATAAACGATGTGACAGGTAACCATAAATTTAAGCGTTTCGAAGCCATATGAATAGGGTGTACAAGGGCTGTATCTAGTCTGTGGTTATAACAGATGGCGTACCACCAAGCCTGATAAGATAATTCGGTAAAATCTTTCCAATTTTTGGTTATTTGCTGAAAAGCAACTGCTAACAAAAGGTCTATAATCTTTGTATTAGAGTTACAATTGACCCACGCTGGAGACAAACTCCCCAGAAATAAGTGTGTGGTGGAGAAAGGGATTCTGGAACGTTAAGCTGAGACCAAACGCTCCTCCAGAATTTGTGAACATGCGGGCAAGTAATAAGCAAATGATTTAAATCAGCAAGTGGGGAGGAGCACGTCCAGCAAGTATAAGGAAGACCAGTGTGTCTTTTGCTTAGGGTTACCGGGCATAGCAGAAGTCTGTTATAAATAAAAAAAGAGTGTTTGCGTGGTGTTTGCTGCTCTAGAGGATTTCCTGAATTTAGTCCATATCTTATTCCACAAGGATATATACCAGCACACTTCTAAATTCTGTTCCCAGGAAAGCTCTACTTTAGTTTTTTCTCTAACGTTTTGCAGGCGCGTAAAAGTTTATAAATAACAGAGGCCTTGGGATAGGTGTGAAGAAGAACGTGTATCCCATTCACAGGAGAAGTGGCGTTGGTGTTGGGGTTAAAAATTGTGCATAAGCAGTCTAGAGAGTTTGTTTCAGAAGTTCGTATTTAGACTGAAAGGAATTGGGAAGATTAGAGAGTCGGCTAGCTTTTGAAAAAGGCATAACCTCATCTTGTACAAAAAGCTGATGCACCCAGATTAAACCCTTCTGTCTCTAGGATTTCCAATACAAAGGTTTGCCACGTATCCATAACTTCTTGTTGTGCCATAATGTGGATCCAAGAAAAGAGTCTGAGTTTGTAAGAAGTGTCGAGGATTAGGATTCAAATTTATGTAACTGTATATAAGTATGGGGTAGATATAGATTGAGGTCTGCGGGTGAAAGATAAATATTCTTGAAATGAGTAAGGGAGAAGAAAAGACAGTTCAAGTTTCACCCACAAAGGACAATCCAAAAGAGATTTCAAGAGCCATCTTGAAGATTGGCAGAGTAAAAATGAGTTTTGGTAGGACGGGAAATCAGGAAAATTAACACCACCTTCTGACTTTGGCCTTGACAACTTTAATAATGACATGCGAGATTTCCTGTTATTCCAAAGAAATGAAGACAACACCGAGTTTATCTTCTTATAAAATTTTGAGGGAATGGGCACTGGAATATTGGATATTGTGTAGAGTATTATGGGAGTTATCATCATCTTTACAGTGTCTAAACGACCCCACCAAGATAAATATAAGGGATGCCATTTAGCAGTCAGTGTGGAGATTCTTTGTATGCATTTATCCATATATAAAGAAAGTGTTGCTGGAATCGAAGGGGTAAAATGTAAACCTAAATATTTTATGTGGTTAGGGTTCCAAGCAGAGTTGGAAGCAACAAAATCATCTTTGAAAGTATATTTAGTTAAAGGCATTATTTCACATTTGTCTCTGTTCAGTTTATACCCGGATACAGAGGCAAAGGATTCAACTTCCTGTAAGAAAGCAGGGATAGAGGATTGGGGTTCTGAGATAAATAATAATACATTATCGGCGTATGCTGCCAATTTAATTTGTTGCTCTTTAAAATCAAAGCCGTGTATATCCTGGTCTTGACGAATTCTAGATAAAAAAGGCAGTAAGGCTAAATTAACAAGCATTGTCATAGCCAATAGGTCTCGCCTTTGGGACCTTATAACTGTTAAGCCATGCAGCACAATATCCTGGATCATGTGCTGCTATGGATTGAATACAATTACTACATATTGGGCCATGCAGTGTGATTCAAGAATACATGCTTGCCTCTGCCGCACGCTTCTTCTTCCTGGGTGGCATTTGGAAATTAAAAGCAACGATGGGAGGGTTGGGATGAATTGAAAGCAATGACGGGAGGCTGGGAGAGAACTGAAAGCAACAGTGGGAGGATAAGAGGAATTGAAAGCAACAATGTGAGGGTAGGGGGATTAAAAACAACGATGGGACAGTGGGAAGTTTTGAAAACATGGTTGCCAAAACTAATGGTTCCAGCCTGCAGCAGATCACAACTGCATCTGGACAATTTCGTGATTTGCAGATACTGCGTTAGCAGTTAGGGTGGGGTATATATCATCAAAGACAGATGCAATACAATATATACACTTTGCAATATTACTTATGAATCTTCTAACATGTAACTGCGTCTACTAAGTGTTGATATTTATCTACAGCGCCTTGATTCAGACTTGTTGGCGCTCTATAAATCGATTTATACTGCACCCATAAGTGGTTTACTATATGACAGGAGGCTGTTTAACAGAAACGCCGCCCTTTGGCAAGGCTGCAGAATGCCCAGAGGCCCGGGGATTGTGCCTGATGGTGCAAATGAGGCATTTCCCTGATGCCAACGAAGTCTAGTATAACGTACTTGACGTACCTGCAGGGGGCTCATGGCAGCTGCGCAAGGGTATTCCGGGGTGCAAAATGGGCCCTGAGACGGCGGGGGATGGGGGGCAACGGAGCACAGAACTACAGGACTACTGGGGTGGCAGGGGGGCTCAGGTTGCAGGGGAGATCAGCAGAGGGGCTCGGAAAAGCCCAGAGGCAACAGAGTGGCTCGGTCCGAGAAGAAGCTGAGGCTGGAAGCGGTCAATAGACCACAATGGCTGCATAAAGGTGAGAGGAAGACTGAGCCTGGGTGGGTCCGTAGAGTGCTGCGAGGGCGCTGGAGCAACAAAGCAGCAGGGCGTGCGGTTTGAGGAGCCCTGAGGCTGTATGGGGAGGCAGGTACATCAGGCACTGGGGCTGCCCATTCATACCTGGGTGAGAGGAGCCACAAGGCTGCAGCAGACTCTGATCACCACTGAAACTGTTGGAGAGGAAGTAGAAAGCGGCACACGCGATTTCGGGGGGGTGAATCAGAGGTTGAAAAACGAGACACCAGACCAGAACTGGTGACCGCGAAGTTAGTCCTCAACTGTTCCTCGTATGTCTGAACCAGCCGAATAGGGATCTAACTTTGCACGATCAATAAAACTTCAAGAGCCCAGGAAATGCAAAAAAGACCCTCAGCGTGCAAGCAGATGGCTACTTCTACAAGGCAGCAGCATGTGATACCCACCACGACCTCCAGAGCAGTCGTCAACCCCTCGCCCGAGCGCCATTTCACCCTGTGAAGCCCGGGAAGAAGATTGCATTTACCTGATCTTCGGATCATCATTTCTTTCGTCATTACGTCACTCAGCTGCTCCCGCGTACAGTAAACTCTGTGCACTAATCACATAGGTATCGCCGTCCTCAAAATATTATCCAGCGACAGAACTGATTCAATGGACCAGCCAGTTCTAAATCAAAAATGGTTTTGTAATGTTGACTCCCACGGCGTTTTGCTCTAGGGAGCGAGCAGCGGCCCGCAGGGCGGCAGCTGCAGCAATAACACATAGACGAAAACAGGCGAAAGCATGGCGCGTTCTGTGTAAATAGTAACTTGACCCACAAGGAATGCAGCTGCCAGCCTGCGCGCCGCCGCTCGCTCCCGATAGCAAAACGCTGTGGGAGTGAACCTAGGGAGGAGAGGTGGGACATGCACCCGCCTCTGGCCATTTGCGTGCTTTCATTACTGAAAGACACACGCAAAGGCCAATTAGATGTGTGGGAGGAGTCTGACCCACACGGAGAAGTTTGGAGTGATTACATGAAGCCTCCCATAGAGCAGCGCATGCGCGCTGCGCTAGGCTCGACCTAAAAAGGAAAGGGGATAATGGACAGCCCTGACGAACACCTCTTCCTAAATTGAAGTATGAGGATATATTGCCATTCGCACACACAGCTGCCCGTGGTTGCGAGTAAAGAATGGAAATTAAAGAAATATTATTATTATTATTGCTTTATTTTGATAACTGGTATCATAAAAGCATCAAACAACAATTTAAAACACATAAAAAACTGCAGTTTGACAGTTAATACAGAGGTAGACCAAGGAATGTACACTGCCACAGCGTATAAGTACACTATCATGCTGCAGAAAATAAAACAGTTATCAAAATACTGCACAATAAGAAATATTTAAAATTCGTTAATAAAATCATCAATGATTACAGTGATAATAATTAAAATAAGTGAAAGATATAGGGCCCACCATACATTCCCAGTAACTAGGGGTACCTAGGCCCTCTTTCAGGGAACTGTTAGACTTATATAAGATGCAAATGCATGGGGTAGGACTTTGGTGAAAAATAAAAATTCCTCTTAGGCTGGAGTGGTTTCTCTACATGTCTTAAGGAGGGTATTATGCCGCCATAGGCAAGGTTTTTGTCGAACTGTCCAGGCATTGCTAAGGAACTTGGCCACCCCACAAGCAAAGAGGGTTCTTGCATCAGACTTCAGAATGCGTAAGGCCTCCCGATGATCCCGCGTGCCCAATTGTACCAAATTGGTTTTAGCCATTTGGACCTTGCTGCTTTATATGCAGGGCAGACAAACATGACATGGGCAAAAACAACAGTTGATGGACAGAATGCAGAACAATGTCATACATTCACCCCAGTACAGAGATCTGGACCTAAATCCATCGTTTTTTTGCTCACCATGCCATTCCAGTTTGAACCCAGCCATATGCAAATCAGTCTTGACCCTGTGCCTCATGGGAACAGTCCAGCCCGAACTGCCAAGCCAGGTCCTCCCTGGACTGGAAACAAGCATCCTAGGACCGGTTTCGGGGTTTCACCCCTCTTCAGCCAGGATAGCTTGATTCCAGTGGCATGGAGAGCACGGGACCCACGTCTGGGCATACCCGCCCCACTCGGGGTGACAAATGTAAAAACAACAGTTGATGGACAGAATGCAGAACAATGTCATACATTCACCCCAGTACAGAGATCTAGGCCTAAATCCATCGTTTTTTGCTCACCATGCCATTCCAGTTTGAACCCAGCCATATGCAAATCAGTCTTGACCCTGTGCCTCATGGGAACAGTCCAGCCCGAACTGCCAAGCCAGGTCCTCCCTGGACTGGAAACAAGCATCCTAGGACCGGTTTCGGGTTTCACCCCTCTTCAGCCAGGATAGCTTGATTCCAGTGGCATGGAGAGCACGGAACCCACGTCTGGGCATACCCGCCCCACTCGGGGTGACAAATGCAAAAACAACAATTGATGGACAGAATGCAGAACAATGTCATACATTCACCCCAGTACAGAGATCTGGGCCTAAATCCATCGTTTTTGCTCACCATGCCATTCCAGTTTGAACCCAGCCATATGCAAATCACTCTTGACCCTGTGCCTCATGGGAACAGTCCAGCCCGAACTGCCAAGCCAGGTCCTCCCTGGACAGGAAACAAGCATCCTAGGAACGGTTTCGGGGTTTCACCCCTCTTCCGCCAGGATAGCTTGATTCCAGTGGCATGGAGAGCACGGGACCCACGTCTGGGCATACCCGCCCCACTCGGGGTGACAAATGCAAAAACAACAGTTGGACAGAATGCAGAACAACGTCATACATTCACCCCAGTACAGAGATCTGGGCCTAAATCCATCGTTTTTTTGCTCACCATGCCATTCCAGTTTGAACCCAGCCATATGCAAATCAGTCTTGACCCTGTGCCTCATGGGAACAGTCCAGCCCAAACTGCCAAGCCAGGTCCTCCCTGGACTGGAAACAAGCATCCTAGGACCAGTTTCGGGGTTTCACCCCTCTTCAGCCAGGATAGCTTGATTCTCGTCTAAGGCTATAGCTGCCAATGATTAGGGTAGATGGGAGGATTTGGATAATATGTCGAAAAATAATCGGGTGTTATCTGTGATGAGACGGCCTTTAACAAATCCAGATTGTTCTGCTCCTAATAATTGGGGTAAGTGGGATTCCAAACGCATGGCCAAAGCCTTAGAGAACATTTTATAAACGATAATCACAAGCGAAATGGGTCTATAATTCTTGCAATATTGTAAATCTTTCCCTTCCTTAGGAATAAGACAAATTAGGGCAGACGCAAAAGAACCAGAGGACCTGCCAGAGTGTAAAAAAGAGTCTAAGAGATCATGCATTTTGGGCAAAAGTAAATGTGCGATATGCAAAAAGAACTCAGCAGTGAAGCCGTCTGGTCCTGGGGCTTTATCTTTTTTGAGTGTCTGCAAGGCAGCTAGTAGTTCCTTCTGTGATAGATCGGATAAGTAAAAAGTGGTTTTAAATGTATGTTGTGTGCAGGTGAGAATGTGTTTATTCGACTGAGAGTGTGTATGTGTAAGTGTGTGTGTGAACGTAAAGGTCAATTTGCGTGTGATGTCACTTACGCTGCCCCTTGCCTTTTGGTCAATTGACGTTCATGGATGCAGCTGCACTTGCACCTGCAGAGATGTGACTACCCACAGAGAGCTTCTACCAGCAGTGAGCAGCACAGCCATCAAGCCTGTGGAGCGTCTGTAACAAACAGGGAACTTCAGTCCCAGCTTCTGAGTTGAAGTCACTTTCGAGGACCCGCAGTAAATTCCAGGGGACTGCAGTCACACGTTTGGAACTGCAGACACACCTGCGGAGTTTCAGTCACATCCCAGGAGCTGTAGTCACAACCTGGGAGTTGCAATTTCTATATATGCTTACAGACCCGATTCAGGCGGGAGACTCACGATTGTTTAAGCCAAAATGGCTTTATTTTACCCGTCTCCCGCCTAAAATTGCCTCTACTTCAATAGAAGTAAATGGGAAAAATACATTCCCATTTTTCCAAATTTTCCACTTTCCTCTTCTAAAATGAACCTCTTCCAAGGTGATGCATTCACACGTGTGATCTGTCACACTCAACTGCAGGCGCTACAGTCAGACACAGGGAGCTCCAGCTCGACCTGTGCATCTGGAGCCACGGCCAGATGATGCTGTCCACCTGCCTTTTTCTCTGTTTCTTTTCACTCAGTCGCTTTCTCCCTCCAACCGCCCCTCCTGTTTCTTTTTCTGACCCCGCCCCCTTGTACAGCCATCATTTCTTGTCATACCCACATTTGCAGAGACAAAAATGCACAGCTGTGTCTTGTTTTGGGACGCCTTCCAAGACTGTAAACTCTGTGATGTCTCACGCCTGTGGAGAACTGACGGGAGGCACCAAGCCTTTCTGGAGCTGCAAGCTAGCATTTGCTATTTGCAAAAATAATGTCTTTCACTTTACTGAGCGGGAATTAACCCTGTGTATGTTCTTCACCCTGCACCATCATTTGCTGTTTGATTATTTTGATCCAAACAGAGTTAAAGAAGGGTTTGTGTGAAATTGTTACTAACTTAGTGACGTTTTGCCTAGTTCCTGATTACTGGCGTGTTGTTCAGTTTCTTGATTTACCACCACCTACGCCTGAGCGTAGTTTTCTTTTGTTAGTATTAGCGTTGGTAACTCGCAAACACTTTTCATAGCACCATCCCTGTGACACCGTGGATGCGCCTTATTTACTGTACGGTGCTCCTTGTCGCAAGGATTTACAGATAAATCAGTATTCCCGATGTATCTGTCTGTAGGCGCAAAATTGGCGCATTGCTGGAGTGTGTCTGAAAACAGACACAACTCCCGCAATGTGTCCTTTCACATGGGGCAAAGCCCCATGTGAAAGGGCCTGCATCACTCCTTTCCCCTGCTTCAAACAGGCGTAAGGATTTGACGGAGTGGAGTCCTTGAAGTGGCGTAGTGAAATCTCCTAGATTTCACTGCACCACTACTATGAGGCTTTTTTGAGGAGGAACGCCCACCCTGCATACATTATAACTGACGCAGGTATAATGTAGCGCAAGGGTTTACAAAGTGACGCATGGGCCTAGATGCGTCACTTTGTAAATAGGGTGCAGTGTGGCGCATATTTTATGCCGCCGCAGTGTAAAAAAAAAGTGACACAACGGCACCGTAAAGGGTTCATAAATAAGCCCTTTGTATGCGTGCATACATTGAGTCAGGATTGGCTGACTCAAGCTCTGGACAGCTGTATTCCTGCTAAATTTAGCTTTAAACAAAAAGAGGACAGTCGAACCCCTGGTTCAACGAATCCCTGATTAAAGCAAAGAAAAATGTAAACAACTTGAGCGGGCCTGGAGGCGCGTGTATGATATAGAAGCAAAAAATAAATACTGTGAATCCATTAAAGCTCACCATAAGCTGGTCCGGAGAGCCAGAGCGGAGTATGTCGCTGGTAAAATTTCGGAGATCAACAATTCCCCCAAAACGATTTTCTCCCTTCTTAAAGTTATGAAATGTGCAAACTTGAAAGCCGACTCACCTGTCACCTCTAACAATCAGTGCGACGAATTGGCTGGATATTTTGTACACAACGTGGATAAAATTTATAAAAGCTTTCCCCCGGTCACTACCAATATTGACCAGAGGGAAGGGCATAAGGACAGGGAACCCATTACGGATAAAACACTGTGTTCCTTCCCCCAACTATCCCTTATTGAGACTGAGTCTCTCTGCTTGAAAATCAAATCAGGCTCTCCAGCTGATTCCTTGAGACCAGCTCAGTTCTGCCAATTTCGCAACCCCATTTTACCAGTGGCCAGGGATTTGATTAATTTATCTCTGACCTCAGCGCTTATACCATCAGCCTAAAGTGACACCTCTTTTGAAGAAAGTATCGTTAGACCCATCTGAACCGGGTGATTATCGCCCCATTTCTCAGCTCCCTTTTCTAGCCAAGGCTACTGAATCCCATGTCAATACTATTCTGACAGAGTTTATAGAGGAAAATGCCATCCTGGACTCTTCGCAAAATGGCTTCAGAGCCCGCAACAGTACTGAGTCGGCTCTGTTGGCAGTGACTGAGGAAATTTGTAGTAGCTTAGACGACGGAAATTCCGCGGCCTTAATTCTTTTGGATTTAAGTGCCGCTTTCGACACTGTCTCCCATGAAATATTACTGTGCAGGTTACAGGAGATAGGGATTGGGGTTCGGCCTTGGCCTGGTTTCGCTCTTTCCTAGAGGGCAGAACTTTCCAGGTCATAGTGCCACCATACCACTCCCAGGAGTTGGCGATCAGACATGGGGTTCCGCAAGGATCGATACTGAGCCCCATGCTCTTTAACATCTATGTACAACCCTTGGCAGTGGTGGCAAAAAGCAGAGGGCTGTCTTTGGTTTCCTACGACGACGACACCCAATTAGTCATCGCCTTTTCTAAGAAATGTAAAAATAATCTCATCAAATTTAAGGAGGATATGCTGGTGATCGCTAATTGGATGACAACAAACTGCTTGCAGCTAAATGCCACTAAGTTGGAAATTCTGCTGTTCGGGAGAGACAGCAATATGTGGTCAGAGCAATGGTGGCCAGACCAAATAAAACCAGCACCTCTGCCTAAGGAGGCGGTCAAGAACCTGGGCTTTTGGATCGATAGAGGTCTTTCTTTTGACGCTCAATCCAAATTAGTCGCAGGGACCTGCTTCGGGATCCTGAGAGGGTTAAAACCTCTGCTTGGCTTCTCTGAGCCCAAAGTCCGGCAGACTATTTTACAGGCTACAATTTTATCTAGACTGGATTATGGCAATTCCCTATATTTGGGTGCCAACAAATCCTGTATTCAGCGCCTTCAGAGAATACAAAACGCAGCAGCCCGTACTCTATTGGCGCTTCCGAAATCATGTTCAGTGTCTAAGTTTTTACCTAAGCTACACTGGCTACCGGTAGAAAAAAGAATCCAGTTCAAGACACTATGCGTTGCTCACAAAATCTTGACTCAACAAGCTCCTCCGGTCCTAGCAGACCTGCTAACACCGTACGTTCCGAGCCGCCTCCTGCGGTCAGCTGACCAAGGGTTGGCATGTACCCCCAGAGCTCTAAGAGCCAGAGCTGGTGGTCGCTCTTTAAAGTTTTAGCGGCCAAACTCTGGAACTCCCCTCCGATTGCTATTAGAGGGCTCCAAGATCACCTAGCTTTTCAGAAAGCCATAAAGACCTGGCTCTTTCCGTGTAACTTTCTCTCCTCTTTCTGGGCTGTCACTACTTACTGGTGTTTTGGGTAGCGCTGGGACGCCCCGTCGCTGGGGCAGCTATGCGCTGTACAAATCCCCTAATAATAATAATAATTGCAGAGATTTTTCTTGCTAGTGCTCCGAAACTGTGTCTCACCAGTAGACAGGCCTGTGCTAATAATGTTGTTATACTTGCGCAGTCTTGCATAATTTCTACATTTCGTATTATATGAAATCTGTAGAATGTGTACCATTTCGCATACTGGTTTGAGTACAAAGGGCCTTATTTATGAGGTCCCTTGCACTGCTGGAACATCACTTTTTGTGACATTCCATGGCGCAGAAGCCTGCTTCATATTTACGAGGCAGCACTAAGCCACTTTTTTTGACTTAATGTTGCCTCGTAAATATCATTCCCTTCAATGCAGTTTTCTGCGTTAAAGGGGCGTGCAATGAGTGTTGCTAGGGGCGTTCCTAGCAACATCCATGGCTTTTTGACACTGCCCCATATTTACTAGAAATCGTAAATCTGAGGCAGCACCAAAAACGTATGCCTCCCCAGGGGAGGCGTAAGGGAGAAACCAGGAGAAATATCTTTATTTCTCCACGTTTTTCCTTTTTCTATGTGGTAATCATCCTTGCAACGCAGGCACCCTTGCACCTTGGTGCAAAGGTGCCTGCTTTGGCGCACCGCAGCCCATTGTGCTCCGGCACAGAGGAAAAAGGCACCAATGCGCTGTATCTGATAGATAAGGCGCATTCCTGCCCTTTTCTTTTGCCGTAGGGCAGCGCAGCAGGAAGGCATGCGGCGCTGCCCTACAGCAAAACCTCATAAATGAGGGACAACATATCTTGTGGGGAGATATTTTTACAGTGAATGGAGCATTTTCTTATTGCATAGCTGCGCGGAGAAAAGTTATTTGAAATATATTTCTCATAATTTCTTGGAAATTACGTGCATTTTTTAAAGAAAAATCGAATACTTCTCACATTCATTCTTGATGTGCTTGCACAAATTAAAATAGCTAATAACGAATGAGAATACCAATGCAACAGCAACTAGTTGTACACTGAAAGAGCAGTTGTGAGCCTTTTACAAAAATCTAATGCTATTTGCCCTCAGCACTACTCGACTTCTCCATCCTGCACAAAAGCAAGGGCATTGTATGTGAAGTTTACATTCAGTCAAGTGACCGTGGCACATATATGTGTTTTCTGATATTGACTGCAGTAAGTGATGAATTGATTTCTGAAACACTTTATTGTTCCCAAAAAGTAAGTAAAGGATTTAGCACATCAGTTTTCGATGCCATATACGCCCCTACTTTAGAACTTCATCAGGGTTGTAGCTATCATTAGTGCAGCAGTTGTACTGGCACCGGGTCCCAAGTTCAAGGGACACACTCCACCTAATCATGACTGTTTTTTTACTACTCAACGGGGCAATAGAGTAGGACGTTTATTCCATGTCAAGTACGTTCAACCATCCCAGGAGGGAGACTTCCTGAAACTGCCAACTAGCTTCCCACTGGTTCCATTCTAAAATGGAACCTTGCAGCCACACAAGATATAACACATCTCCCTTCCTTAAAACCAATATATAGACGTATTTAAGCATACATGGAAACAATGTAGCACATGACTATACACAAAGGAATAAGGAAAAGAAAATCATGAAATGCATAGATAAAACATTTAATATATGTCAGTGTACAACTTCATCTAAAAATTAATATAGAACATAATCATCAAACTTTGCTGGCAATTTAATCTCTTTTTGCTCACTAAGCATTTTATATTGCCCCTCCACACTTGAGTAATCCTTCTGCAGCGTCTCTCTCTCTCTCTCAAACCATCACCTTCTTTCAGGCAATCAGAAGCCTTCACAATTTTCTTCCTGTTCCAAATATTTCTATCACTGAGCAACAAATTATAAATGAATTCATTTTCCTCACAACCAATGGTTTAGAAAAAAATGTGATTCGCAATTGTTCATTTTCTGTCCCTTCAACACACGTACCCAGTCTCTCACCTTGTAGTCCACACCATCACCACCACCATCTTGAACACTGACCTTACTCTCAACTCCTTTAGACAACAAGGCCCTGGGCTTGTGACCGCTCATTAACTCAAAAGGAGATTTACCCATCACACTATGAGATGTGATATGACCACAATAACCTTCTCACTGCTTTTCTCCAATCAATACCACAACCAAGAGCCATCTGTATCCCTTCTTCGAGTGTTCTGTTCCACCTCTTAACCAAACCATTTCTTTGGGGATAATGCAATGAAGACTGAATGTGTTCAATTCCATACCTTTTCAAAAAGTCTTTCATAGACTCGGACACAAATTGGACCCCATTCTCCGTAACAATGACCTCTGGTACTCCCTCTCTGTAATTCAACTCACTCAGAAACTCAGTTAGCACTGCCGTGGTGATATGATCCGTGAATTTCACTTCAGACTAACGAGTAAAATAATCAACCACCACAATGACAAATTTGAGGCATGTTCCCAAAGCATACAACGGTCCGGTAAAGTCAACAGCAATCTTCTTCCACACACCAATCAGACTTATCTGAAACCAGCAGAGAATATTTCACCTACTTCTGTGACATCACTCCATGCACAAAGCACGCATTTTCTAATAGTGTGTTTGAGCTCTGATACATCTCTTAGTGGCCCTCATACCAATATGTCCTTCGTGTGCTAGTCTTAAAATTAAAATTAAAATTCTCCTCTCAACATCACATCACCCAACATAATAAACTCCATACTCACATTGCGGAAAAACTCTGCAGCATCAGAAGCTTTACCATTCTCTGGCCAACACTCTACTAAATATTTCATTAACTCTTGCAGCACTGCATCACACTCCACTGCAC